>CM076579.1:247231505-247831505 GCA_034641835.2 Pinus albicaulis
ACCTTAGCCCCTTTTAGATGAATAAATAACACTCCTCATGTGAAAAGGAGGATAATAAAGCAACTGAAATAAACACCAAGGGTGTGAATGGAACCCAGCTCACTTGATTAGTCACCTTTGACTAAAGTCAACAGCGCTGCCCAAGGAGGAAGAGGCTTCCTAGAGAAGCTGCGCAGTTTTGGAGGGAAGACACTCATGTGAGGGTGGAAACCCTAATTGGTGGGACCATGATGGAGAAGAGTTCCATTTATTTATATGGAGGAGATAGCATCCCATTTCTTTATATGGAGGAGATAGCATCCCATTTGCATCCCTGGGCTGTTTAGTAGGGTGATGGTGCCCTCGGGCACTAGGGTATTCCCGGTCGGGAATCCATACCTCTTACTCAAGGAAGGATGAGGATTGAGCTACATTTCCTCAATCCAACATTGGCCATAGCTACATTCATCTTCTACAACGTTATTTCTACAACAGAGAGGACGTTGTGTTGCTGGGTGCAGAAAGAGAGGAACTCATGGAGTCTCTCTTGTCTTGTTTTCTTCAGTGGAGGAGTGATCCACTCATTGGAGGAGTTGCAAGGAGGATTCCTGGGCTTCATATCAGACCTGTTGGCATGGGCCAACCTTCCATCATCTCCCACTACGCAGTCCATGGAGGAAACTGCGTTATTTGATGGAGGCAGTGAGAGAGGGTTTCATTGGGCTCATCAGGAGTGTGTTTTTGAGACAAAGTGATCAGAAATTTGCATTAGAGACATGATCAGAGGAGGGAATTTTAATTTCAGATCTAACATAGCCTCATTCTCATTTTGTATCAGTTGCAGTGACAACTTGGTTGTCACATTTTTGGTTTCTCTGACATTTCTAGCAATCTCTCATAGATTGGCTAGAAATATTGTATTTAAGCCCATTCCTTGTTCTTGGGCTTATTCCTTCAGTCATATACGTATTGCATTTATATTTAGCAGTTATGTCTTCATATACACTGTGCAGTTGCAGCTACTTCGACATTTTATGGAGATGAAACAACTCTTGTATTTCATTGTTTAATCATTGGAGGTTGGCTCTTAGAGTTTGAGTGGCTTGTCCTTGAAATATTTCATGTATATTTCTGCTGATATAATCATATAATTATGGCTGCATACATTTCCCTCTTATGGTATGTTCATATTTGTAGAGTTCAGTATTTAGGTTCTTACGTTGCTGTAAGCTCTCTCATTGAGCATTGTTTTAGAGACCTAGATTGGGAAGATCTGAATAACACATCTAGATGCATTTATTTGAGCTCATTTTCTGCATAGGAGTTGTATTGGGACTATTCTAGGGCATCCCAGTGCTGGATTGTCTTATTTATGTAATAGCTTCCTTATACATCATCCTCAAGGACCCTGTAGTAGAAATTCCCGAGGTGGAATATTGCATATCCATAGGCAGAGTATGAGAAGGGATAGCTAGCCTCTGGATATCATTCTTCATTGTAAATATGACATATCCTGTATATTCCCCATCAGTCAATCTCTAAAATGGACTTGCAGTCTCTCACTGAAGAAGGAATTGGAATATCTGAAGATATTCTCGATGGAGCAGCTAGTTCCTGAAAAAGGGACATTACAGTGGTATCAGAGCATGATCATGGCTCAGCCTGTGCCCAATATCTATTGCCATCAGCAAGAGGAGATTCTCTCCAAGGAGAGGATATTTACAGAGGAAACAAGGAAAGAGGAATGATGGAAGAGGATGTTTCCCTTCTTGTTTTCCAAGAGATTATTGAAGATCTCGATGAAAGGGAAATTTGAAGAAATTTTCTAAGAAGGGTTTGTTGATGAGAAAAATCCTAGCTACTTCATGGAGGGTGTGAGCATTTAGCCACACATGCAGATCCATAGCGCAGTACATTTCCCATAGTTACTGCAAGAAGGATGGAGGAAAGAGTTGAGGCCTTTGGAGGAGCAGCGCTGCAAACTCAAAGGTATGATTCATGATGATTGATTTCAAAGTTATATTTCATGTTCTCATACAAATGAGAGATCATATGTTGCAGTCACAAAGATTTTTTCAAAGGGGATTGATGAAAACCAATGTGAAACATGGAGTGACAAAACTTCAAACACTTTGCATGCATGGAGGGGACCATAAAACAAAGATCATTCCATCTCTCTAGAGGGGGGAGAAATCAGGAGAATGACTTGCTAGAGGCAAGACCCCAATTGTATGAAGGGCACTCTCCCATTTGTGAGGGTGTGGAGATATTTCTCTCTAAGGAAGGCCAAGGCCTCTCATTGAGGAGGAGACACACTCACATGTTGGTGGAGAGGAGGTGCATAGAAGAACCTGCAACGTTGCACCATTGGAAGAAGAAGAAGAAGAGAAGAAGGATCAGCATGAAGGGATGATGGAAATTCACCCTTATCTATTTCAGAGATTCTCTTCACATAGGAGAGGGAATACACTGTGCATTAGAGAGAGAGGGACCTTTCATTCCTCTCATATATTCAGTCCACTTCCTATTTTGATGTCTCACTTTTGGAGGTTTTCCACTTGGGAGGCCCCCTTGATCTAGAGATGATGAGAGGCATCATGCTATTTGGTTCACCACTCTTGGATTCCAAAGGGGTGGAGACATTAGAGGAGTCCATTACAGTGCAGAGAGTTTGGGGATAAGCACAATGAGGAGGGATACACTCTCATTTTCAGCACTACCCATTCTCATCAGTTTTACTACGCAGATAGAGTTGCTGTATGGATGGAGGATAGCATCCTCATGATGTTGGATGACTGCTCCACATATTTGATGAGAGGGAGGATAATTCCTTCGAGGAAGGACTCTTTCATGCATTGGAGTAGATGGAGGCCACTCATGCTTACATTTCCTAGGATCAGGGGATTCTTTGGCAGTGATAGTCTCTCATGGGAGGCTCATTTTCAGAGAGCATCATTTCTATTTGAGCATGAGAAGATGCATGATGGCATGGCAACAACTTGGAGGATGAATTTTGAATGAGGGGATGTCAAGGTAGCAGGTAGCAGCGTGATGGAGCACCGTATTTCAGAATACCAGTGCTATCTATGTGAAGGATTGATCCAGGATGGAGGACTCATCTTTGGTTGAGTATTCCCCAGGATCTTGATGCATGCATGATTATTGGATGGCCTTGATGGAGATGGCAGATACTTAGTGGATGATATGAGCATCTATCATCATGGCAGACTCTTCTTGGCTAGGGCTTCTAGTCTCAAGGAGAAATTACTTGCATGCAGCATGTGAGGACTTCCTAGCCATGCATTTGGATGCATACTTTGCCTTGCTATAGGAGTTCACTTGGATGGCATTCATCATGATCTTCATCAGCATATGGACATATGCATAACCTGGATGACTTTGGAGAGGTTGGCACAACCATTCCCTTACTCATTGTAGGAGACGAAGATCATTTAGATGAGCCATTTCAGCTCAAGAGCTCTAGTGCATGATGGAGGAGGTATAATTACATATTTTGTATTGTACTTATTTGAATTGATTGAGGAGCATGATGTATCAAGGAGGCTTGTTCCTTCTTGCATTTTTCATTAGGATGCACTTGCAGCCATTTACAGCAGTGGAATTGGCCATTCTTATGATGGTTTGTGGGGGAAGCCACATGCTTCTTGGTGTGCACCATTGGCACCAAATTGTATTACATGTTTCCATCTTATGAGGAGATGTTGTGGCAGAAAAAAAGTGGCTAGTTCAACACTTGTTACTTTTATTTTGAGGTAGGCCAAGGAGGCACTGTGCAAGTTCCATGAGTTGGATTTGGAACCACTCTCCGGTTGTCACTTGACAACTTGTTTCTATTGCATATTGCTCCTTGTATATTTCTAATGTTGTATATTTATTGAGGAGCATTATTTGGAGAGTATTGTATGTACAACCCATTGGGAGCATGATTCTCCCCATTATACATGTCTTATCTTGCAGGAGACACCATGGGAAAACCATGAATTCCATATTGCTACTTGTCTCTTCTTGTGGGAGGAACCACTTGGAGGATTTGAGGAGGCAACTCATGGCTAATTTTTTTTGATGGGGTGTATTGGGCCATTCTTGGAGGCCATACCAGTTCAGCCCAGGGATAGAGGAAACCCCATACACACCAAAAATGGAGAGAGGGCCATCATGGGAAACCAAAACAACTCTCCATTCAACCCCAACACATTGTAGAAACCGGGGGTTGACATTTTTATTTGGATGATTGCATGGATGAGAGGATCATCATTGGGAGACAAATTTTCCCATGCATATCATCAATCCTACCTTAAGGAGGACTTAGCATAGAAAGAAGGATTCCACTACACCTTCTATCTTTCCATGAGGAGCATTGTGATAGCTTGCATACTTGGGAGAGAGCATTGGAGGACAGATTCATTGCAGCATCCTTGAGCAGTGGTGGGACCATTGATGAGGAGGCCACAAGAGAAGATGGGGGATAAAATTTTGTTCTCTCTATGCAGTTGCTTGAGGGCAAGCAACATGTGGGAGGGGAGGACTGTAATGTTCCCAATTTTAGCCTCAAGCTAAAATGGAACATTATAGTTTCACATTTTATTTTTGATTAATAAAATGGGCAAGGAGACACCTTAGCCCCTTTTAGATGAAGAAATAACACTCCTCATGTGAAAAGGAGGAGAATAAAGAAGCTGAAATAAACACAAAGGGTGTGAATGGAACCCATCTCACTTGATTAGTCACCTTTGACTAAAGTCAACAGTGCTTCCCAAGGAGGAAGAGGTTTCCTAGAGAAGCTGTGCAGTTTTGGAGGGAAGACACTCATGTGAGGGTGGAAACCCTAATTGGTGGGACCATGATGGAGAAGAGTTCCATTTCTTTATATGGAGGAGATATCAGCCCATTTTCATTATGTTATGATTTAGAGTTTCAGACTTGGGTCTGCAAGGCTTGCATCCCCAGGCTGTTTAGCAGGGTGATGGTGCCCTCTGGCACTAGGGTGTTCCCAGTTGGGAATCCCTACCTCTTCCTCAAGGAAGGATGAGGATTGAGCTACATTTCCTCAATCTGGCATTGGCCACAGCTACATTCATCTTCTACAGCGTTATTTCTGCAACAAAGAGGATGTTGTGTTGCTGGGTGCAGCAAGAGAGGAACTCATAGAGTCTCTCTTGTCTTGTTTTCTTCAATGGAGGAGTGATACACTCATTGGAGGAGTTGCAAGGAGGATTCATGGGCTTCATATCAGACCTGTTGGCATGGGCCAACCTTCCATCATCTCCCACTGCGCAGTCCATGGAGGAAACTGCGTTATTTGATGGAGGCAGTGAGAGAGGGTTTCATTGGGCTCATCAGGAGTGTGTTTCTAAGACAAAGTGATCAACACTTTGTATTAGAGACATGATCAGAGGAGGGAATTTGCATTTCAGATCTGCCATAGCCTCATTCTCATTTTGTATCAGTTGCAGTGACAACTTGGTTGTCACATTTTTGGTTTCTCTGGCATTTCTCGCAATCTCTCATAGATTGGATAGAAATCTTGTATTTCAGCCCATTCCTTGTTCTTGGGATTATTTCTTGTATTCATTAAGCCATATATGTATTGAATTCATATTCAGAAGCTATTCCTTCATATACACTGCACAGTTGCAGCTACTCCAGCATTTTATGGAGATGCAACAACTCTTGTATTTCATTGTTTAATCATTGGAGGTTGGCTCTTAGAGTTTGAGTGGCTTGTGCCTCAACTATTTCTTGTATATTTTTGCGGATATAATCATATAATTATGGCTGCATACATTTCCATCTTATGGTATGTTCAGATTTGCAGATTTCATTTTTTATGTTCTTATGTTGCTGTAAGCTCTCTCATTTAGCATTGTTTTAGAGACCTATATTGGGGATATTTGAATAATCCATCTAGATGCATTTATATGAGCTCATTTTCTGCATAGGAGTTTTATTGGGTCTATTCTAGGGCATCCCAGTGCTGAATTTTCTTATTTATGCAACAGCTTCCTTATACAATGTCCTCAAGGACCTTGTAGCAGAAATTCCCGAGGTGGAATATTGGATATCCATAAGCAGAGTCTGAGAAGGGCTAGATAGCCTCTGGATCTCATTCTTCATTGTGAATATGACATATCCTATAAATTCCCCATCATTCAATCTCTTAAATGGACTTGTAGTCTCTCACTTAAGAAGGAATTGGAATATCTGAAGATATTCCTGATGGAGCAGCTAGTTCTTGAAAAAGGGACATTACAGTGGTATCAGAGCATGATCTTGGCTCAGCCTGTGCCCAAGATCTATTTCCATCAGCAAGAGGAGCTTCTATCTAAGGAGAGGATATTTACAAAGGAAGCAAGGAAGGAGGAATGATGGAAGAGGAGGTTTCCCTTCTTCTTTTCCAGGAGATTATTGAAGATCTTGATGAAAGGGAAATTTGAAGAAATTTTCTGAGAAGGGTTTGTTGATGAGACAAATCTTAGCTACTTCATGGAGGGTGTGAGAATTTAGCCACACATGTAGATCCACAGTGCAATACATTGCCCATAGTTACTGCAAGAAGGATGGAGGAAAGAGTTGAGGACTTTGGAGGAGTAGCGCTGCAAACTCAAAGGAATGATTCATGATGATTGATTTCAGAGTTATATTTCATGTTCTCATGCAAATTAGATATCATATGTTGCAGTCAAAAAGAGTTTTGCAAAGGGGATTGATGAAAACCAATGTGAAACCTGGTGTGACAAAACTTCAAACACTTTGCATACATGGAGGGGACCATGAAACAAAGATCATTCCATCTCTCTAGAGGGGGGAGAAATCAGGAGAATGACTTGCTAGAGGCAAGACCCCCATTTTATGAAGGGTACTCTCCCATTTGTGAGGCTGTGGAGATATTTCTCTCTAAGGAAGGCCAAGGCCTCTCATTGAGGAGGAGACACACTCACATGTTGGTAGAGAGGAGGTGCATAGAAGAACCTACAGTGCTGCACCATTGGAAGAAAAAGAAGAAGAGCAGAAGGATCAGCATGAAGGGATGATGGACATTCACCCTTATCTATTTCAGAGATTCTCTTCACATAGGAGAGGGAATGCACTGCACAGTAGAGAGAGAGGGACCTTTCATTCCTCTCATATATTCAGTCCACTTCCTATTTTGATGTCTCACTTTTGGAGGTTTTCCACTTGGGAGGTCCCCTTGATCTAGAGATGATGAGAGGCATCATGCTATTTGGTTCACCACTCTTGGATTCCGGAGGGGTGGAGACATTAGAGGAGTCCATTATAGTGCAGAGAGTTTGGGGATAAGCACAAGGAGGAGGGATACACTCTCTCATTTTTAGCACTACCTATTCTCTTCAGTTTTACTGTGCAGATAAAGTTGATGTATGGATGGAGGATAACATCCTCATGATGCCGGATGACTGCTCCATAGATCTGATGAGAGGGAGGATACTTCCTTTGAGGAAGGACACTTTCATGCATTGGAGTAGATGGAGGCCACTCATGCTTACATTGCCCAGGATCGGGGGATTATTTGGAGGTGATAGTCTCTCATGGGAGGCTCATTTTCAGAGAGCATCATTTCTATTTGAGCATGAGCAACTGCATGACGGCATGGAAGCAACTTGGAGGATGACTTTGGCATGAGGGGATGTGAAGGTAGCAAACAAGTGGCTAGTTCAGCACTTGTCACTTTGATTTTGAGGCAAGCCAAGGAGGCACTACGCAGGTTCCATGAGTGGGATTTGGAACCACTCTCCAGTTGTCACTTGACAACTTGTTTCTATTGCATATTGCTCCTTGTATATTTTTGATGTTATATATCTATTAAGGAGAATTATTTGGAGAGTATTGTATGTACATCCCATTGGGAGCATGATTCTCCCCATTATACATGTCTTATCTTGCAGGAGACACCATGGGAAAACCATGATTGCCACATTGCTACTTGTCTCTTCTTGTGGGAGGAACCACTTGGAGGATTTGAGGAGGCAACTCATGGCTGATTTTTTTTGATGGGGTGGAATGGGCCATTATTGGAGGCCATACCATTTCAGCCCAAGGACAGAGGCAACCCCATACACACCACAAATGGAGAGAGGGCCATCATGGGAAACCAAAACAACTCTCCATTTAGCCCCAACACATTGCAGAAACTGGGGTTGACATTTTTATTTGGATGATTGCATGGATGAGAGGATCATCATTGGGAGAAAATTTTTCCCATGAATATCATCACTCCTACTTTAAGGAGGCCTTAGCACAGCAAGAAGGATTCCACTACACCTTCTATCTTTCCATGAGGAGCATTGTGACAGCTTGCATACTTGGGAGAGAGCATTGGAGGACAGATTCATTGCATCATACTTGAGCAGTGGTGGGACCATTGATGAGGAGGCCACAAGAGAAGAAAGGGGAGAAAAATTTGTTCTCGCTATGCAGTTGCTTGAGGGAAAGCAACATGTGGGAGGGGAGGACTGTAATGTTCCCAATTTTAGCCTCAAGCTAAAATGGAACATTATAGTTGCACATTTTATTTTTGATTAATAAAATGGGCAAGGAGACACCTTAGCCCCTTTTAGATGAAGAAATAACACTCCTCATGTGAAAAGGAGGAGAATAAAGTAGTTGAAATAAACACCAAGGGTGTGAATGGAACCCATCTCACTTGATTAGTCACCTTTGACTAAAGTCAACAACGCTGCCCAAGGAGGAAGAGGCTTCCTACAGAAGCTGCACAGTTTTGGAGGGAAGACACTCATGTGAGGGTGGAAACCCTAATTGGTATGGAGAATAGTTCCATTTATTTATATGGAGGAGATAGCAGCCCATTTTCATTATTTTATGATTTATAGTTTCAGACTTGGGTTTGCAAGGCTTGCATCCCTGAGCTGTTTAGCAGGGTGATGGTGCCCTCGGGCACTAGGGTGTTCCCAGTCAGGAATCCCTACCTCTTCCTAAAGGAAGGATGAGGATCGAGCTAAATTTCCTCAATCCAGCATTGGCCACGGCTACATTTATCTTCTACATCGTTATTTCTGCAGCAGAGAGGACGTTGTGTTGCCGGGTGCAGCAAGAGAGGAACTCATGGAGTCTCTCTTGTCTTGTTTACTTCAGTGGAGGAGTGATCCACTCATTGGAGGAGTTGCAAGGAGGTTTCCCGGGCTTCATATTAGACCTGTTGGCATGGGCCAACCTTCCATCATCTCCCACTACACAATCCATGGAGGAAACTGTGTTATTTGATGGAGGCAGTGAGAGAGGGTTTCATTGGGCTCATCAGGAGTGTGTTTCTGAGACAAAGTGATCAGAAATTTGTATTAGAGACATGATCAGAGGAGGGAATTTGAATTTCAGATCTGCCATAGCCTCATTCTCATTTTTTATCAGTTGCAGTGACAAATTGGCTGTCACGTTTTTGGTTTCTCCGTCATTTCTAGCAATCTCTCATAGATAGGCTAGAAATCTTGTATTTCAGCCCGTTGTTTGTTCTTGGGCTTATTTCTTGTATTCCTTTAGCCATATATGTATTGCATTCATATTCAGCAGCTATGCCTTCATATACACTGCGCAGTTGCAGCTACTCCGGCATTTTATGGAGATGCAGCAACTCTTGTATTTCATTGTTTAATCATTGGAGGTTGGCTCTTAGAGTTTGAGTGGCCTGTCCCTCAACTATTTCTTGTATATTTCTGTTGATATAATCATATAATTATGGCTGCATACATTTACCTCTTATGGTATGTTCATATTTGTAGACTTCAGTATTTATGTTCTTATGTTGCTGTAAGCTCTCTCATTGAGCATTGTTTTAGAGACCTAGATTGGGGAGATCTGAGTAACCCATCTAGATGCATTTCTTTGAGCTCATTTTCTGCATAGGAGTTTTATTGGGTCTATTCTAGGGCATCCTAGTACTGGATTGTCTTATTTATGCAACATCTTCCTTATACAGCGTCCTCAAGGACCTTGTAGCAGAAATTCCCGGGGTGGAATATTGCATATCCATAGCCAGAGTCTGAGAAGGGCCAGCTAGCCTCTGGATCTCATTCTTAATTGTGAAGATGACATATCCTGTAAATTACCCATCATTCAATCTCTGAAATGGACTTGCAGTCTCTCACTAAATATGGAATTGGAATATATGAAGATATTCCCAATGGAGCAGCTAGTTCCTGAAAAAGGGACATTACATGTATCTCTTGGGTTTCATTTCAGGATGTAATTTCCAACAATGATTTTCATCATGGCCTTCTTTTGAACAATTTTTACAAACCAATTTTCTCCCTCTTTCTTAACAGATGCATTCTTTTTGCCTTTACCTTTTGTGGTATTCTCTTTGAATTTACCCTTGAAAGGTTTCTTCCTACCCTCTATAGAAATGTTTTTCCCTCTAGCTTCTAGACGTGTGGCCTGAACACATACTTCATCTAGATTTTTAGGGTTAAACATGAGAATAGTATGTTTTAGGTAGCTATGTAAGCCTCCTATGTACTTGAGAAAAGTATCTTGGCTCTGCAAATCTACCCCTAATAAGAGAGCTATTCTCCTAAATTCTTGGGTGTATTCTTGCACATTCTGTCCATTCAATTGTCTAAATTTTTGCCAGTTCATTATGGATTTCTGCATATGAGCTAATGAATAAAACTGTTTTTTATTTCAATAATGAAATTAGTCCATGATAGAATAATATTACCATGCTTATTGATCTCCTCCTTTTTCTTG
Organism: Pinus albicaulis; assembly: GCA_034641835.2. NCBI lineage: Eukaryota > Viridiplantae > Streptophyta > Pinopsida > Pinales > Pinaceae > Pinus > Pinus albicaulis. The sequence goes on from CM076579.1 coordinate 247,242,225, forward strand.
GCTTCCACCAAAGAAGCGCTGCACCTTCCATTCTCAATGAAGCTAATTGGATTTTGGTATCATCATCTTGAAGGTTCTGGATTCTCATATAGAACTCTAATTGCCTAATCCAATAACCAAGATTTTTTGCATTGACTTCACCATTATACATTGGCAATTCAAACTTAACATAAAGTTTTAAAAAAGGAATTTTACCAATGTTTTTTGACTTATGTGGCTGATGTACTGAAGATGAATTAGAGGATGATGAGGATGAGGGTGAGGATGGTGAATTTCCACTACCTCCATTTCCTCCATTTCCCTTCTTTGACTTATCTTAATCATTGTGACCTCCTGATGATCCCTGTCCTTCCTTGTGAATTTTGTATCCTTCTCCTTCCAGTTTCTCATTCCTTTCTTGATAAAGGATTCTAACCATCTCAGTCATGTCAAGGAATGCTTTCCTGAACACTCTTTCTTCCTCTTTGGGATCCATCTCCTCATGGATTTCTCCTTCCTCTTAAGGCATGCTTAATGACACTTCTGATTCCTTAGGACGTGAACTAGGTGGTGGAGATTGTGACAATATTTCTCTCCTTTGCATTTGCTCTTCTTGAGACCCTTCTTCTCCCACTAATTTTCCTTCTCGTCTTTTGAGCTTAAGCCTAGTAAGCATCTAACACTTGAAAACAATTAATAAAATCTTTGCACAAAACAAAAAACCAACCTGATATGAAGGGACTGTATTAGTTTGTTGTGCTAAGTGTATTTTCAGTTATAAAACATGTGCATACTTGTCTGCATAGTTTGCTTAAGTATTGAGAATTTTAATCATGTAATATAGATGATTTTGTGAATTAGAAGCATGAAAATAAGCCTAAATAACACTGAACAATAGTGTATAAAAGAGAAATAAAACCACACATAACATTTAAACAACAGGCATGATGAAGCAGTTCACCCATCCTGGGCTACATCTGCTGGTCCAACTCCCAATGGGATTTCCATCTTTCACTATGCTCAAAATTTTGCAAATACATGTGTTTACAAGCCTCTAATGGATGTTTTTTCTTCACCAATGCTTCAGAATGCTCGAATTAGTTTAGAATGACCCTTCATTCACTCAGATTGGGTGAAAATGGAGCCTCTAACTCATTTGCCCAGTAACTCCTAGAAAAACTCCAGTAATTGTGGAGAAATCCACTTAACTGGAGTTAAATTTGGCCAAAGCCCACAAAAATAGGGTGCGCTCTAACTTTTCCTCCAGCACTAACCGTAAATTAAATTTGAAGGGTATGGGGTGGCCACATGCCAACTCCCAAAACCTGCGGTCTCCATAAATGTCAGTAGAACTTCAGGCTTGAACTGTGGTTATAGCCTTGAAACCGGTGTTAGATCCATGTTAACGTAACCGCTAGATTTTAATTCACGCGGGGAGATTTATCACATGTGACAAGGTTGTAACATTGTAGAGTCTGCGGAGATTAACCATCGGTTGAACGTTTTTTTTTGCGGTTTGTTGCAATGACATGTGACCATATACAATGGACTGTCGGCGGGTTGAGATCGCTGATAGTCCTAGCCCCCAAATGTATATATTTTAAACTTTAAATCTGTCCATTCTCCCATAGATGTTAAGTAACATGATGTAGCGGAGATGGTGGAGACCTATGCGCACAGGCCAAAGGTCGTAGGGTCGAGCCCTGCAGACCTCCATAAAATTTTACCATACTGCCTTGGGGACACATGGTGACCTCAGGGCTGGCCATGTGTCACCCTATAATTGGTCCACAAAAAATACAACATACAACCCCAAGCTAATCACAATGCATCACTTGTCATCCTCTGACTAGATCTGAGAAAAGGAATATTCTTTGGAATATTCCTTTTTGCTGACTGTGCACCCTCCATACTGACTGGGCATCCTAGTCAAACCTGTTGTAAGATTTAGTTGTTTGAGAAGTTGATCAGAACACAATATCTCCCTCATACGATATCGGTTTTTCGAACCGTTCATGGCGCCAGAATCAGGAATATGAGATCTATGCAACCATCCTAGTTTCAACTCAATCATGTAATTTTCAATTTTGAGAAAAAATTATGAACTCCTGATCACTTCGCCTAAGAAGAAGTACTGCGCGATATTAAGAAAGATGTCGAAGTTCGAAGAAACTGTGGTGAGGGAGGAATGATTGTGTCAAAAGTAAGGTTTTGTCAAATTCCACTAGAAATATGACCGTTGGAGGTGAAAAAATTAATTTGACTAGGAAGTTTCCATTAAAATGAGTGGGGAAAGAGCATTTAATGAGAATATATATTGCCCAATTTGTGTTAATGAGATGAATCTGAAGATGATCATGGGGTCCAAAATTCAAAATGGTTATAAATATTGCATCCCGCTCTACATTTGGACACTTTTCTCACTGAGAGTTTGAATTTTGATTTTTCACCTAAGTGTGAGCCAAGTGTTCAGCTGTATGTTTGGAAAGAGTTTTGAAGAGCTTGAAAAATAATTTCTCAGTTGAGGGTTAGGTTACATCATGACTGCTACACCATCGGTGCATGTGACAGGGTCACAGTATCGCAGTAAGTAGTCTGTCATAGGAGAAGTGCATTCGAAGAAACCAAAGAAGTCTGCTGTCAGATGGTCACCAAGGAAAAATATTACCAAGGAGCAGAGAACTAAGGAGCGGCTTGATAAGAAGAAGAAGCCCGTGGAGATCCAAGAGAGTGATAAGGGGGAAATCACCACAAATATCCCTGAAGATATTTTGGCAGAGGAAGTTGAGCCCATTTCTAGATTGCCTCCGTATTTCTCGTCGAGGAAGTCGACTGCAAAAGTGACTAAGGATCCAGACAACGCTAAATTCACCATGTTTATACCATTGCTGCCGGATGAAGTACCATTTTAGGGAGAGTTGTTGGTGAAGGTACCAAACCTATGAATGAAGGATTTGGATTTCGGTGACAAAAGCGAGTATCCACAATTTGAGCCCAACTGATACTTGCGCATGGTGTATTATAAAGAAAACGATATTACCAGATTAGAGCCACTTAGGTGGGCTACAGGGATCCAATATTTTCGGGTTGTTGAATATGATTTTTGTTCCACATTTTGGGTGCAACATCATCAACACGATTTGTGTGTGCTAGCTTCTGGAATTAGTGCATGAGGGTGTCTCTTCTGGGTGAGAGAATCCCTATCGATGATATTCTCATTAGAAATATAACCACGCTACCATGCCTAGGAGAGAACCCCATTAATTTGTAGGGAAAAGATAGGAAAATGCGGTCACTGAGAAGATGAAGGAGAAATATGGTATCATAAATAAGTCTTGGGGATACGATATCAACACTATAAACAATCAAGCTGTGTGATTTTCCATGCACATTTTTTCCAGGAAAATCACGAGGAAGTGTTGCACAAATGAGGTGTCAACAACAATAGTTTCTTTGGCTGCACAGTGCAACAAAGGAGTCCAGTATAACTAGGTTGGATATCTGTATCAGGAGTTTTTAAATGATTGTCGAGATGCATAGGAACATGGAAATAAATTCCACTATACTGCTCTTGATAGTAATGATGGCATGGAAATAACCCGAGGAGTCACAATTTACCACTGTGGATCTGAACATATGCAAAGATGAAAGGTACACATCGCTACGGTTTTATAAGGACCCTGTTCAGGCAAGGTTTAACAAGCTGTTTTGGGTATTGTTGGAGATGGAATTATGAATTGTGCTGAGTCAATGCCTTAGGATATCACCAGTGTTGTTTCAATAATATCACACAATTATAGATTTTAAGGCAGATTTTCATTGCGTCTATATTAGTGCACATAAGGCCCCTAAAAAGGAATGGTATGAGCTACCATCTTTGGTCATAGAGGATGCTATTGCGTAGACTATGAGTCAATGGATGAGTGATTGGTTGAATCCACCCACGAAATGCGCAAAAGCAGAGCAAGCAGGAACCAATTGGCAGGCCACTACATCAAAGAAGGTCACCACAAGAAAGCCAACCAAAAAACCCACTGGGAAGGGCATACACAAAAATACCCGCAAAGACACAAGGAAGGACACAAAAAAAAAAAAACGCAAGAACTCGAGAAAGAAGTAGAGGAAGAAACCAAGAAGGATACTGACAAAGAGACAGAGCAGGAACATGAAAATACTGGCGAAGAGGCTGAAGGCATAGAATTAGGCTAGGGTGCCCATGAACCATTTCAAGATACAGAAAAAATAGACTCCCTATTTATTGTAAGGCGACGAATAATAACAACTGCGGGAGGTTCACACAAGATGCAAAATTCTAATAGATTAACGAAAACGGATCCGATGGTCCTTACTGAAGGGGACATCGAAGAGATTGGTGACAAAGTGTTGCATGTCACTAAGGAATTATGGAGTGACATTGAAGATCAATACAAGGCTTTGTTGATAGAAGTACACTAGGGCATCAATGAATTGAAAGTAAAAGCATGCATGGTATAAGCGAGCATGACCCAAGTGAGCGTGGCTCAAGTGATAATGACTCATGCAAGCATGCTCTAAGAAATACAACAAGTGTACCAGGTAGTAATAACTTTTGATGTTCATATTTTGCAGATACCTAGTGAGGCATTTCATTTTGAGGATGCAGATCTTTGTGTGCACGCCAAGCATTGGAACACCCTTAATTTTAACCTTGCTACGCTTCCCATCTAGATGCTGCACGATATTCACCAAGGGGTCATAGATGAGCTAAAGGTGCTCGAGAAGCATGCCTTGCTAGTTATTAGAGAAGTAAATAAGGACAATAAGAATATGTTCAATGGCATGAATAAGGTGCTCAAGGACCATGATGAGGCAACTTATCACAGACATCATTTGGAGGATATTATCACTAAGACGTGTGACAAGCTTCCTGACTTCAAGATCCAAGCTGAGGAAACGCCTGAGGAATATATTGCAAAGCTCACCGCAATAATAAAAGAGTCCAAGACTGAAATGGATAAGGTCAAGTTTGAGATTCAAATGCATATTAATGAGCTGCAAATCAGGCTACAACCAACAACACAGCTAGAGGTGCGAGAAAAAGGAGAAACAAATATGAAGGTTGCATTAGAAGGAATATCATCCAAAATCAAGGATAGTGGCAAGATATTTGAATACACTATGGAGATTTGGACCTCATTGCAGGAGGATCCCAATGCTCAACAAATCAAAGATGATATTATGGCAAAGAAAAAATAGTTTGATGATATCAAAGTAACGATGAGGACCCTAACACCTACACAACGATTTTCTCTCCTATAGGAAGGAAAGTTTATGTAGAGTCAGATTGAGGAGCTAAGACGAAAATAACAGAACATCACAACAAAAACCCAAGCTTGGTAGAATGAGGCCTTGCAGTTATCACAGATGGTAGACCGTAAGCTCAAGGAGATGAGGTATAGGCAGAAAGATGTACTTCAAAGGATCACAAGGCCGACTACAAAAAAGCTGTCGGAAGAGGTGCACTAGGAACAGACACAGTTTGCAGCAATGATTCAACAACTAAAGGGTGCCTACACCAACATTAAAGGAAAGACTCAGGGCACAATAGTTGAGTGACTCAGTATGAGTCACATGTGAGTCTTGGGGGCCTGTTGGGAAAGGCCCAACTTGGTCCAGTTTTAAGTAAAAGATTCCGCATTTTGAGGAAGTGGAGTGCGCGATCTAGCAGAGATAAGTCAAGTGCACGAAGTTTAAAAGCTTCGCGCCGAATGTTAGGAGTTTTAGGGGCTTTGGGGAGGGTCATAGTCCCTCTTTTTGTAAAAGTATTGAGCTATTTTTGAATGTTTTGAGCTCTACCCATGGTTTGTGGACCATGGTATTGTAAGAATGAAAGATATATAAGGATATATCTTAGTGAGTCAAGTAAGATATATTCAGTGAGATGAGAATGAAATAAGTTTGTAATTCTTTTGATATTTCTGTGTTTTGGATCTAAAGGAAGGCTCTGCAGCTGTGTGCGCAGAGGCCTTAGAAATTCTGCAGCTGTGTGCGCAGGGTGATAAGTATTGTAGTAGAAGGATATTGCATAATAAAAGGATGATTTGAAGATAGATATGTGTATGTCCTGTGTATTTCTATTTTATTTGATTATGAATTATTTGCACTAATTAGGGTTTTTCTGTGTATTTACTCAGTAATTTCATCGTGAGGCCTTGAATGTTGTTTTATATGCTGAATACTAGATGTTAGAGTAGAAAGACATTGTGCACAAAGTGATTAATAGAGTAGTTGAACAATTTATATCATAGTAAGTTAATGACTCAACGAAGCTCAGATTGAACCCTAAGAAGAGATAAGCCCTAAAAGCCACACTCTATAGTCCCTTTGGATGCAGAAAACTGGTTCTAGCATCCCCAAATATTTCCTCTGGTGAGACTGAGGTATGTGCAACAGATACTTTCTGAAAGGGCCGGTAATATAGGGTTTTGTTGGTAGTGCAACTACTATGAACCTGGGTATATACCCCTTTAAGCCAATAATGTTTTTGTATGAAAATAATTTAACATCCTACATACCTTTGTTGTGGATAACTTTAATGTTCCTTTGTTGTGGATTCTCTGGATGTAAGGTGTTGATGTTTTTCTGAATGTAGAGATTAAACTCAGTTACAGAATTGAAGGTTAGCTGTAGAATGACAATTATTCCATTTATTATTATTCCTCGAGGCTTATTTCTCCATCAGAGGAGGATTATTTATTGTTGTTTCTTCTTTGATGATCAATGAAGAAAATTGATCGTCAAAAGTGTTGCTTTCCAACTGAAAATTTATTAGAAAAATATGGATAAAAAGAAATAGGGAAAAGGAAAGGGAATAATGAAAATATAAACTGCCAAGAACTCTTGGTTTTCAGTTAATATTTTCTGTATAAGCATTCCAACATAATTTGTTTTCATGCTTATACATTTATTATTTTATTTATTATTTATTATTTAATTTAATTTATTATTATTATTATTATATATGATAATAAAATTACAATGAAGTTGGAGAATGGGGAGAAAAATATCCTTTCTTGACCAACTTGAATTCAAAATTCTCTTGCAAATATTTGACAAATTCTTTATTTGTTAGTGGTTTATGATACAATCTTAATCTATGACAATTAACAAGGAAAGTGACTTGTTCATCGTCAATAGTTTTGATTTTGACTGCCCCAGTATAAAAAATAGTATCAATCTCATAAGGTGTAGAAAATCTAACCACATGATTCAATTCGATCTTATAATGTACTAAAACAAGATACTGAATCCTTCTACAATTTGTGGAAATAAAACACTATCACACAATCACATAAAAATAAAGAGAATGAAATAATCATTTGCACAACACAAGATGTATATGGGGAAAGCACACTACCTAAAACCACGCTATATGTATATTGTATGAAGTCAAGGATCATGAAACAATACAATGCTTTCTCTCTCAAGAGAACGCTTGTACTCTGCCAACTGTCTCACTCTGATCTAGGAAAAATCGGACAAATAATTAGCCAATTCTCTTCCTATGCTCAACCTACTGTGCTCATACATTATTGTAGGAATCAAGCCCCTATTAAATAGGAAAATCCCTTGCCTTGATTGTGCAATCCTTCCTAGCCCTCCAACTGACTCTTTAATAGACTTGTACAATTTTCTAATTATACAACTGATAGTTATCATCCATTTAACCTTAGTCTCAACTGGGCCTTCCTTAGAACTGACATGAAAAACCTATTTATAGTGAATTATTAGTTAACTTATTAATCACTACTTGTGAATTAAATCGGATTTAGTTCACTGGACATATCTCTAGCTCATCACTCAGTTAGAACTAGTTAAAAAAAATAACTATAATTGTGTTGTACCTTAAGAGGCAATCCCTTGGTTGTGAAAGGAAATAGTGCTTAAGACATTTTAAAATTGTGTCACATAAATAATTTTATCATGAGGTCTTTGTTCTATCCCTCTGGAAACTAGTATTCTAAAACCCTTAATGATTTGGAATAATAAAATATTTCACAATGCCATTGAATGCTGATATCTGAATGGAAAAGAAGACCTGTAAGGGAAACTCAAAGTAATATGTTGTCAACACATAATATATTACTTTTAAGTTTCAGAAAGAGTTCATGGAGAGGGAGGAAATTCAAAATAATATGTTGTAAGCACATAATCTATTACTTTTAAGTTTCGGAGAGAGTTCATGGAGAGAGGGGAAACTCAAAATAATATGCTATAAACACAAAATATATTACTTTTAAGTTCCAAAGAGAATTTGTGAAGGGAGAGGAGATGGAGTGAAGGAGCGCTTATTAAGGCTGTTTAACTCAAATGTAAATCAGAGACCAGCTGCTTCTTTACTTCACTTCTTTCGAGGAAGAAACAACATAAAATGACACAAGAAACATGAATCACCATAAAAAATTGCAGGAAAATTGCTGCTTATTTCATTCACCTATCAGAAAAAGAAGTAAAAATGTAGTCTCCAAGAGGTCCAGAACTCAGAACCCCTCCTCTCTCTTTCTCGCTTCCTTAAATAAATAAAAAAGTAGTTTGTAACTGATCGAGCTTCTTGAAACTCCTAGACTGCCTAAACTGTTAAACTACTTATTACATTGCAATCGAGGACATCATTGTAGACTTGATCGTAACAAAGAAAAAAAAATAAAACTTGAAATGTAATCCTTTTGCTGAATCTGATCTGTTGCTGATGTGTCTCCTTCCATTTTTGCTGTGATATCCTAACATTTTGCATAAACGCATCTCCACCCGACTCTACCCATGCTTTTGCGTTTCGAACACCGTCACCATGTCACCTACCACCCGACTCTACCTCTTCCACTCGTGCCCACGATGTTTAGTCTTCTCTTCTCCTTTGCTTTTTGTTGGGTCACTTACTCGAGTCCACCACCGCTTTGTTCAAGCTCTTGTTTATTACCATGCGCAATGCATACAAATTTTTTTTCACATGGCCAGGTGTTTTCTTACCTGAGTCTATCCTGCGTTCAGAATTTCCCTTGTAAATACCATAAGACTGGACTTTAAAAGATATTCCATTACCTTTGAAAACTCCATCACATCCGCTTCTCTTTCGCATCTCATCATTCCAACGTTCTACGTTATAATCCACTTTTTCCCTTCGATGAGACTTTTACAAAGGAAAAACCATTGTACCCGGACTTAAAAATGTTTAGACTTTAGCGATAACTTCCATCGCGTCCGCTTCATTATCTCACTTCGCACTTTAGTGTTTTAACCTTGTTCCTTAGCACCTTTCCTCCTGAGCTTGCGACGTGTGATGTATGAGGGTCCCACAAACGGACTTAAATACTTCAGATTCGAGCTTCGAACTATATCACATCCGGTCTTTGTATCATATTTCACATATCAGCATTCTTAACATGTTCCTTAGATCTTTCCCCTTGAACTTGCGACGTGTGATGTGCGATAATGGTAGGGATGATGTGGCAAGTGGAGGTGGGGCCGATCGCAAATCGCAATCGGCGATATGAAAATTTACCACACTTCACATTTCGGCCTTTATAACATGTTACTTAGTGCCTTTCCTCCTAAGCTTGCGATTGCGATTTGTGATATGCGATCAAGCCTTCCACATGCAATTGCGATTAAGCCTCTGAACACTATTCTGCACGTACATTTGCACGACTTGACCCGTACCTATGTGAAATGTTCTGAGAGCATCAATTGGCCTGACTCGTCACCTATTATGCACGTGAATAAGCCTGACTTGACCCTTGCTGCACGATTTTCTTCTTTGATGCTCCTTTGGCTCAGATTGCACTTCCAATGTTGCTGCTGCTTCCGTGACTTTGGTTTTAGTGCACATGTGATGATGAATCCTCGTTGTTCTTGTGGTTATCCTTTTGAGCATATTGGAGGTCTTCTTGAAATTCTAACAACTGTTCCTCAACAAACTTGAATTTCTCAGGACCTCTCTTGACTTTTAGCCGAGTCAAATTATGCTACAACGTATGGCTCCAATTGGGGACAACACTTTGGTAGAAAAGTGCTGAAAACTTGCAGATCAGTAGCCTTTATTGGGCATGGAGTCAAAGATAACTTGTAGATCAGTAGCTGTTATTGGGCATGGAGTCAATCCCAAATGGGAGTTGATCTAGTATGTAATCCTCACAAAACCTGCTACACTTTGAACTTATTCCTTTATTTTTAAGCCGAAAATACCGAACTAGAAATACTACAACTGAAATGCTCAACTTCTGAGCTTATTTGTGCACAACTCCTACATATGTATTCATGCCTGAACTTAATCAGGTGAAGTCAACCTTCCAATGGCACCAATCAAACATCTGCATGTTGGAAATAATGCCTTCATACTGTTGAAATTTGAAGATCATAATAGGAAGGTACCATGAAAGTTTTCCAGATACAAATATTTGCACATACCTTTGCATAAATTCTTATTGCTGACAAAAGAAAGTTTTCATATAATCCGCTTCTGGATCATAGAACTGATGAGACCAATTTTCTCTTGCCTCCTTTTCTTGAATATCTTGTTGATGTAGACTTCTTTGAACATGACAACTTCCTTCACTACTTTACTCCTCAATTTGAGGTTGTATATGAGAAGATTGATTGTTGTTTTCTGCTGACAACCATTTAGGCCGAAAAGAGAAATATAAGATTTGTTCCTCATAATGTTGATGTTCTTCGTATAATGCCAATTCTTGGAAAAAAATTTCCCCCTCCTACAAACACATATGAGGAGCTCCATTAGTTTCTACTCTATTCACAAAATCATTAAAATTATGAAAATTGTAATGATCTTCCAGGATTTCAACATGTAGTTTAGTTGTTGCAACGAATTTTTGACCAGAATATTCAGGATGCTTAAATTCTTGTGTTTCAGCAATACATGAATCCTCTGACACCGTTTTAAAATCATTGTTCATCTTTGAATTTTCATTCTCTTGTAAAAAAATTCCAATGTTTTCTTGACTGGCCCTCTTGTCTTCAACAAAACTTGTTCTTTCAACATGATAGGAAAAATTTCTGCAAGCCCACACATTATCTTCGATTTCCTGTGCATAAAGAAACATCAGCTCCAGAGTGCAAGGCTTTCTCTCCTTGAGATAAAAAGCCAAGACAATAGAAAGAGCCCTCAAATAGTAAACCATAGCTGCAGCTTTAGGAGGTCGAATTTCTTTTGGCATGCTGAAATAATTTTTTTGAAACCTCCTATTAAAATCAATGATGGATTCATTACTCTACCTATGGATAGAATATAATTCCCACAGGTGTTTTCATATGACTTACGCTCACCCAAATATCTAAGAAATATATCATGAAAACCTTGCCATGAACTAATTGAACTTGCTTCCAAACATTGGAACCATTGTTGAGCACCTTGCTTTAATGAATGACAAAAAATCCTTAAAGCCACATCTTCATAAATAATTTTAAATTTGTCCAGAAATTACTCAAATTCCAAGATATGTTGTTGAGTTGAAATATCCTCTGCCTCTCCAGAGAAACTTGGAAAAAATTTGAATCCTTTTGAAGGATACTAATGGAGAATTATAGGTAGCTTTAGGGGTTTAAATATTTCTTTGTTTTTGAGCCGAAAGTAGTCGATTTCTTGTAAGACGGAATGTTATCACCCAAAGATGATGAATAATCACCTTTATGCCCAGACTATGACTTATTATCTTCAGGAATTTTAATGCAACAATCATCTCTCCTCTCATATTTAGAAGATAAAGTTGTGTCAAGATCAATAATACAAGTAGAAGAAAATATTCTTCATTCAATAAAGAATGTACTTTTTGGGACTTATAATCTTCTGAGAATGTAAAGCAGGGAACAATATTCTTTATATATATGGGAAAATAGACCACTAAACTGATAGTGAAAAAAAAACTTCTTTTAAAAGATTCAAACTCTGATACTCATTTTTTCCACGATGCTTTCTCATTTTCTTACCAGAAAAATTCCTTATCTAGTGAAATATTCATCAGTGGAGTCATCAGGTGAATAATAAATAACCAAATTTTATATCTAAATATTGTTCACCATCAAGAAATAGATCTTAATATCTAGGGAAAAATAACTTCGTGCCTTCTTCCCCGGAAAGGGTGCCATGAAATGTTGTACCTTAAGAGACAATCCCTTGGTTGTGAAAGGAATCAGTGCTTAAGACATTTTAAAAGTGTGTCACAAAAATAATTTTATCATGAGGTATTTGTTCTATCCCTCTGGAAACTAGTTTTCTAAAACCCTTAATGATCTAGAATAATAAAATATTTCACAAAGCCATTGACTACTGATATATGAATGGAAAAGAAGAACTATAAGGGAAACTCAAAGTAATATGATGTAAACACAAAATATATTAATTTTAAGTTTCAGAAAGATTCCATGGAGAGAGAGGAAACTCAAAATAATATTCTGTAAGCATAGAATCTATTACTTTTAAGTTTCGGAGAGTTCACGGAGAGAGGGGAAACTCAAAATAATATGCTGTAAACACATAATATATTACTTTTAATTTCCAAAGAGTATTTGTGAAGGGAGAGGAGATGGAGTGAAGGAGCACTTAGTAAGGCTAATTAACTCTTACTTACAAACGTAAATCAGAGACCAACTGCTTCTTTACTTCACTTCATTCAAGGAAGAAACAACATAAAATGACACAAGAAACACGAATCACCATCAACAGTTGTAGGAAACTTGTTGCTTATTTCATTCACCTATCAAAAAAAGAAGTACAAATGTAGTCTCCAAGAGGTCTAGAACTTAGAACCCCTCCTCTCTGTTTCTCACTTCCTTAAATACAAACAAAAGTAGTTTGTAACTGCTCGAGCTTCTTGAATCTCCTAGACTGCCTAAACTGTTAAACTACTTATTACATTGCAATGGAGCACATAATTGTAGCTTCAACCTTAAAAAAGAAAACAAAACAAAAATTGAAATGTAATCCTTTTGCTGAATCTGATATGTTGCTGATGTGTCTCCTTCCATTTCTGCTGTGATATCCTAACAATCTGCATAACGCATCTCCACCCGACTCTGCCCATGATTTTGTGTTTCAAACACTGTCACCATGTCACCTACCACCCAACTCTGCCTCTTTGCTCGTGCCCGTGGTGTTCCACCTTCTCTTCTCCTTTTATCTATGTCGAGTCACTCATCGGAGTCCACCACCACTGTGTTCAAGCTCCTGTTTATTACAAGGCGCAACACATATGACACTATTTTGCATGTGGCCGGGTGTTTTCTTACCGGAGTCTGTCTTGCATTTAGAATTTGCCTTGTAACTCCCATAAGACTGGAATTTAAAAGATATTCCATTACCTTTGAAAACTGTATCACATCCACTTCTCTGTCGCATCTCATCATTCCAACATTCTATGTTATAATCCACTTTTGCCCTCTGATGCGACTTTTACAAAGGAAAAGCCCATGTACTTGCACTTAAAGACCTTTAGACTTTACTGATAACTTCCATCGCCTTCGCTTCATTATCACACTCCGCACTTCAACGATTCAAACTTGTTCCTTAGCACCTTTCCTCCTGAGCTTGTGATGCACGATGTGCGATGTGCGAGAGGGTCCCATGGCCGGACTTTAAATACTTCAGATTCGAGCTTCAAACTATATCGCATTTGGTCTTCCTTAGCGCCTTTCCTCTTGAACTTGCGATGTGCGACATGCGATAACGTTAGGGATGACGTGGCAAGTGGAGGTGGGGCTAATCGAAAATTGCAATCAATGATATGAAACTTTACTGCACTTCAAATTTCAGACTTTATAACATGTTCCTTAGTGACTTTCCTCCTGAGCTTGTGATTTCGATTTGTGATATGTGATCATGCCTTCCACATGCAATTGCGATTAAGCCTATGAACATTGTTCTACACATACATTTGCACGACTTGACCCTAACCTCTGTGCAATGTTCTGAGAGCATCAATTGGCTCGACTCGTGACCTGTTCTACACGCAAATAAGCCCAACTTGACCCTTGCTGTGCACTTTTCTTCTTTGCTACTCCTCTGGTTTAGATTGCACTTCCAATGATGTTGTTGCTTTCATGACTTTGGTTCTAGTGCACATGTGATGATGAATCCTTGTTGCGCTTGTGGTTATCCTTTTTAGCATATTGAAGGTCTTCTTAAAATTCTAACATCTGTTCCTCAACAACCTTGAATTGCTCAGGACCTCTCTTGACTTTTAGTTGAGTCAAATTATGCTACAACAAATTGGACCCTCTAAAAATAGAAAATTCCTTTGCATGCCTCCTATTTGAACCTCAACTCTAATTTCCTAATCTAACTCAGTCATTCTGAATCAGTTAACTAATACAAGTTGTCATGAGATGAAATTACAATTTCTCTTCCAATTTAATTAAGGGAAAATTAAATTAGAAGCCCCCAATGGGTGCCATTTCTTGGTGCCATTTCAACAATTTCTCTCAACAAGAAAGGGATTATCTTCTACCTTGATTCTACCTTTGTGGAATTCAAATTTCTTCTTTCCAACGCATTTGTCAAGATGTATACATCATGCTCCTCCATGGGAATGTACTCCAATGACATAAACCTCCTCTGAACACAATCTTTGAGATTGTGATATCAGATATCAATATGCTTGGACTTGTCATGGAATACCAGATTAACCACACTAGAAAATTTGGCGGAAATTCCAACGGCCAATTCGTCGCTATTCCGACACATAGTCGTCGCAAGAGCGACAGTTCGAGGGCAGACAAACCGTGGTTTGTCATGCCGTCGCAGTTCCGACGCACATAAAAAGTGTCGCACTATTGACACTTCTTCCGTCGCTTCCGAACAAGCGTCACTCTTCCGACGTCTCACAAACCGTCGCGCCTTCGACGTTTGTAAACTGTCGCACTTCCGATGAAATGTGGTTCGACGTTTGGAACATCGCTCTTCCGACGCCTAAAAACCGTCGTAATTCCGACCCAACGTGGTCCGACGTTTTGGACGTCGCTCTTCCGACGTCTGTAAGATGTCGTAATGCCGACGATATGTGGTCTGACGTTTGGAACGTCGCTCTTCCGACGTTTGTAATATGTCGCTCTTCCGACGATATGTGGTCCGAAGTTTGGAACATCGCTCTTTCGACATTTGTAATCTGTCGCAATTCCGATGAAATGTGGTCCGATGTTTTCATACTGTCTCTCTTCCGACGTTTCTAGGTTTTCGCAGTTCCGACGTCTACAAGGCGTCGGTAGACCGATGGAGGGTTCAATTTTTAAAAAAAAATTGAAACTTTAAAAGACGAGAAACATTGTTTTGAATATATTATATGAAGTAAAAAAGTCCATGAAAGTGAAATAGTAGTATGTATAATAGTAAAGCAAAAGATAGAGTACCAACGTCCATTGTTCCAGATACAAATTAAAGTACCCAAAAGCCTGCAACAAAGAAAAACGAATATGTCCAAAACATAAAAAGACCATCAGACCATATCAATAAACCAGCAACATAGACCAACATCGCTAGTTTTGAAGGCAGAGTGATAAACATTAATCATTTTTTTTTTCACAAGAGAAAAATCGTTGTTTTGAATATATTATATGAAGTAAAACAGTCCATGAAGTCATTGCATTTTCACATCTGAAGATTGGAACCCAAATATCCATCCAGAAAAGTGGAAGTCCCACCCCAGACAGTGATAGAAAAATACCCCATGTCACATACAGGGACTTGATATAAAACCCCGTAACGGTCCACATGGAGATTATCGACAATCTGAGAAAGCATCCAAATATGCCCGAGGCATCTATAAGAAAGTGAAATAGCAGTATGTAGAATAGTAAAGCAACACATAGAGTACCGACGTCCATTGTTCCAAATACAAATTAAAGTACCCAAAATCCTGCAACAGAGAAAAACGCTAATCATGTGAGGAGTGTGATATGTCCAAAATATAAAAAGACCATCAGACCATATCAATAAACCAGCAACATAGACCAACATCGCTAGTTTTGAAGGCAGAGTGATAAACATTAATCATTTTCTTTTCACAAGAGAAAAAACGTTGTTTTGAATATATTATATGAAGTAAAACAGTCCATGAAGTCATTACATTTTCACATCTGAAGATTGGAACCCAAATATCCATCCAGAAAAGTGGAAGTCCCACCCCAGACAGTGATAGAAAAATACCCCATGTCACATGCAGGGACTTGATATAAAACCCAATAACGGTCCACATGGAGATTATCGACAATCTGAGAAAGCATCCAAATATGCCCGAGGCATCTATAATAAAGTGAAATAGCAGTATGTAGAATAGTAAAGCAACAGATAGAGTACCAACGTTCATTGTTCCAAATACAAATTAAAGTACCCAAAATCCTACAACAGTGAAAAACGCTAATCATGTGAGGAGTGTGATATGTACAAAATATAAAAAGACCATCAGACCATATCAATAAACTAGCAACATAGACCAGCATCGCTAGTTTTAAAGGCAGAGTGATAAACATTAATCATTTTTTTTTTCACAAGAGAAAAAACGTTGTTTTGAATATATTACATGAAGTAAAACAGTCCATGAAATCATTAAATTTTCACATCTGAAGATTGGAACCCAAATATCCATCTAGAAAAGTGGAAGTCCCACCCCAGACAATGATAGAAAAATACCCCATGTCACATACAGGGACTTGATATAAAACCCAGTAACGGTCCACATGGAGAGTATCGACAATCTGAGAAAGCATCCAAATATGCCTGAGGCATCTATAAGAAAGTGAAATAGCAATATGTAGAATAGTAAAGCAACAGATAGAGTACCGACGTCCATTGTTCCAAATACAAATTAAAGTACCCAAAATCCTCGAACAAAGAAAAACGCTAATCATGTGAGGAGTGTGATATGTCCAAAATATAAAAAGACCATCAGACCATATCAATAAACCAGCAACATAGACCAGCATCGCTAGTTTTGAAGGCAGAGTGATAAACATTAATCATTTTTTTTTTCACAAGAGAAAAAATGATGTTTTGAATATATTGTATGAACTAAAACAGTCCATGAAGTCATTACATTTTCACATCTTAAGATTGGAACCCAAATATCCATCTAGAAAAGTGGAAGTCCCACCCCAGACAATGATAGAAAAATACCCCATGTCACATACAGCGACTTGATATAAAACCCAGTAACGGTCCACATGGAGATTATCGACAATATAAGAAAGCATCCAAATATGCCCAAGGCATCTATAAGAAAGTGAAATAGTAGTATGTAGAATAGTAAAGCAATAGATAGAGTACGTACCGACGTCGATTGTTCCAAATACAAATTAAAGTACCCAAAATCCTTGAACAGATAAAAACGCTAATCATGTGAGGAGTGTGATATGTCCAAAATATAAAAAGACCATCAGACCATATCAATAAACCAGCAACATAGACCAGCATCGCTAGTTTTGAAGGCAGAGTGATAAACATTAATCATTTTTTTTTCACAAGAGAAAAAACGTTGTTTTGAATATATTATATGAAGTAAAACAGCCCATGAAGTCATTACATTTTCACATCTGAAGATTGGAACCCAAATATCCATCCAGAAAAGTGGAAGTCCCACCCCAGACAATGATAGAAAAATACCCCATGTTACATACAGGGACATGATATAAAACCCAGTAACGGTCCACATGGAGATTATCGACAATCTGAGAAAGCATCCAAATATGCCCGAGGCATCTATAAGAAAGTGAAATAGTAGTATGTAGAATAGTAAAGCAACAGATAGAGTACCGACGTCCATTGTTCTAAATACAAATTAAAGTACCCAAAATCCTTGAACAGATCAAGAAAAACGCTAATCATGTGAGAATTCTAAGTAAATTTAATCTATTAACATTGCGAATAAAATTACACCGAAGTCAAAAACATTGCCTGGCCATACTCATGGCAAATTTGTCATCAAAAATCAAAAAATTAAGAAGACTGCCCTCATACGGGGAAACCAGTCTTGAACATTTAATTTACAGAATTCAAAAATATTACAAAGGTCCAGCACAGTAAAATAATCTAAAAGCAGCCCAATTAAGTGGGCCTGCTAAGCAAGAAAAACAAATTAACCAAACTACTCCTCCGATGGTTCCTCCACGATTCGGCACCATCCTTCGGAAGGTCCAGGATCGCTAGGTGCTACCTCCACATGCATGCCACGGCTCCCCTCCTGAAGGCCCGAATGCTGGCCGGCTTTTTCCGAGCTCAGACCCGCCGGACGGGTGCATTCTTCCTCCATTTGGGCCTCCTCGCGGAAGACCACAGTGACTAAAGCCGTGATTCTTGGGCGGTTGAGAGAGCAATTAAAGGAAAATTGTGCAGTGCGCGTCGTGGGAGAAGGTGAACTAACGATGGGGAAGCCAGGAGCAGGGGAATCCATACGGTGGCCAGATGCTACAAGCTGACCCCGCCCACTCCTAGTATTTGGATATCGACCTAAGTAATAATCACTGGACTGGCTGGGAGTCGACTCTGTTGAGGGGCTAGAGGGAGCGCGCCGGGGTTGACATCTAGTGCTCCCCCTGCGGCAATGCATCCTATGATGCACGCGAGGCATGGGTGCAATATCAGGCGCAGTGGGCACAAGAGGAGATGAAGAAGCAGAATTCCAATTAGCAGAGGAAGATAGACAGAGACAAACCGAGAGAAATGAAAATATGCAGCAACGTCTAGGCAGAAGTTCAGCTGGCCACTTCTCCTTATCGTCACAGTTAGCAGGCAGTGTAATCCAGCAACTGGCTTGTCTGAAAAACCATGGCTAAACACCATTTTGTCGACCCGTCTGCAATGCAATCAAAGGACGCCCGTCATAATTAATATCTGATCATTAATAATGAGAGCCGAAGGCCGGATCAAATTGGAGCGTGCGGAATTGCTAAGAGGAGTGGAGGTCTGATCTTGAATAATGTTAAAAATTAATTAATGCAGATTTGATGTGAAAATTTAATTGAACAGCGTTAAATGTTAATGCGATTGATATGAAATCGCCATATCCATGTCCCATCACCTTAAACACCATCGAATGCACCCGCAGTCAGGAGCAGGGCAAGTTTTTATTGAGGACACGTGGCAGAAATTGATTGGAGCGGATCTTTGTTTGGGCCGCTCGCGCAGTGGAAATCCGGACCCATAAAATATTAGGGGGAATTTGATAAGAAATTTGCGTCACAAAATTGGCTGACGTCAGCAGGCTATTTTGGAACGCGAATTTGGTTTGAATTATGGTTTATCGTCGTTTGAAGTCCGGCAGGCTCGACTCAAGAACAATTTTGTTTGATCCCATCTTATAAAATTTTTGTTGGTTTTCTTTAATAATACACATATTTATAATAAATCATGGGAATACCACACTAAACATGTGGAAAAGTTATATAAATAATTATTGAGAACAATCATTTTTATGTAAAAATATCCAAGGCGAGGTCTGTTTAGAGAACCAGGGTCGTGAAAACTATTCAAATATAAAAATCCCGCTTAATAAAGAGACAAAATTGTTGTGCTTTCGGAACCTGACCCGAGGATTGGACATGAGTTAACAAACAAAAGGATAGCGGAACTAGACTTGCACCCGTGGTCAAGCCCTCTACCAAAACCACGAGCGGAATCACAAAAGTGGGTTGCCCATATCGCATCGCTTTTGCGGAGTAGGTGGTATTTCCTATTCGCGAGCGGTTCCATAGGGAATGCAACACGTGGCGAAGTGACCCCCAAAAAACCACCGTTTAACCCGTGCCATCGCACGTTAAAGCCCGACGTTGGAAGCCGAGCGAAATTGCCAAGAGTCGTTGATTTGGAGAAGGGCCATCGGACGGTGGTCGCACGTTGAACTTGCCCAGAGGTTAACTAAGGTGTGCGGAGGATAGCCAGGTACGATATGAGTGTTTGATTGGTTATTGATATATATAGGTGGGGCCGGAGTATAATGAAATTGTTTAATTAAACGATTGGCAGATAATTAGCATAAGTCTGGAGCGTGATTGTTGTAAGGCTGGGTGGTGAAATATAGAGCCGAAAGTTCATTACAAGTTATTTATTTAAAAAGAAACGTGGAATATAAATACAAAGTGTTGAAAGTTAAACATTGGTTATAAGGCTTGGAGATAATATAAAGTCGGGAATATAAATTAAAGTCCAACCATTGTGGATGGTATTTATTTATCAAATTCTACGAATTTGATAAATAAACCCAAAGAAAGAAGAAGTCAATGAAGACCCAGGCTGGAGGAAAAGAACGGGGTAAACCAGGGGAAAATGCTGACAGAGCGATTGTAGACACACCAGCTCTCCTTAGGGGTCCACTTTCAGTTTTGTTGCGTCACACGATGATCTCTCTTCTCTGGCATTTACTTGTATTGAAGATCACTATTCTAGGAATAAGGAGTTATTTCTCCAAAAATAACCCTAGCCAAACATTGACAATGCATCAAGGATATATTTCTATGCTTCATAAGTACATATGTTCTACTTCTAAATCATGTCTTGGAAGTGGTTGTTTTGCTGGAAATTATTCACTAGTTGGTTTCATACCAAAGTCTTTTTCACATTTTCAGCATCCAATACATGAAAAAGATAATGGTTTAAACAACATAAATATTTGAAATTTTTCAAGAATTGTCTGGCACACTTTGAATATGAATTTTGAAGTCAAGTGCATGATGCTGTATAGGATCAAGTTTCATTTTGAATACCAAATGTTTCACAAGAAACTTTTCAACATGCTACCCTGCAGTAAGGATTAAATGACAATATTGCATCAACTATTTCCATAATAAAAGTGCACCTCAGCCATAAGACTAAACAACTACAAATGTTGTAGATATAACAAGACCACACAATCAAATGTATTCCACAAGGCCAATACTGTATGAAAAATGAAAAGGAGTTTGCAACCAAAAATACCTTACGCAACTAATTCAATTAGATACACCAAACCATCAGCAAAAAGGAAAACCAGCCTACTCAAAAGGCAAGCGTTTACCTCCTTTGACAAAATTTTGAGTTCCGAAACAAGGGCCTTTATTGTCTTGTCAATTCCCCTAGTAATTTGAATGGGGTTTGCACCTGCTGCAACAACCTAAACAAAAAGGTTTCATTTCAAAATTATTTTCCACAAATTTAAGATACAACCATTGTCAGTTTTGTATTTCCTAACAAGCTCATAAATTTTGACAAAAGAACCAAATTTTTTTAATACTTGATAGCAATTTTTTCACTCAAAAACTATCTTAGACTCAATAAGCCCAACCCAAAACTAAAAAACCAAACACCATAAGACCCTACAAAAATGAATAGATGATCTTAATCCAGTACTATCGACAAAAAGTTACCTTTACACCCTCACTTATTAAACCCTGTGCTGTTGAATTTTAACTTCAACTGCTGCAGCAGAAGGACGGATGCAGCAACAACATTTTTTTTTGGAGGTTTCTTGCATGCCATCTGAAATTTAATTCAGCATTTAAAATTCCTGCAAATTTTTTTTGTAGACGGCTACAGCCATATTTCTGTACAGGATTGTATTTAAACACAACAACCAGCATTAACGCAATTCACCAACCAGAAATTAAACAAACAGAAATTTACCCGACAGTTTTGTAAATTCAAAAGGAGGACACGTGGAGCATTAATATTGGATCGCATGAAATTGAAGGGAATCTAAAAACCGGAAAACCGGACCCGAAATTTTTATAGGGCACATTGGATTGAGAATTCGAGTTAAAATTAGGCAGACGTCAGCATCCCATTTTGGAATGCGAATTTGGTTTGAAATTCAATCTATTCAGACTTTTGAAGTCCGACGGAAAGGGTTCTTTAATGTTTTGATAGTTTAATATATACATATGTTTTAAACATATGTTATATATATATCATATGGGAAATGAAAGGTGGGCCATAGAATTTAGTTTTAATTTTATTTTTTTTAAAAGAGGGTTTATTATAATATGTTTTATATGTTACGACATATAAAAATAAAAAGGTCGAAAAAGCTTGGTAGTTTTTTTTATAGACAGTACGTAAATTTTTTATTACACAGGAGTGTGTAAAAAGTGAAATACTGAGTGTAACTTTTTAAGTGTGTATGCACAGCAGTGCGAAAGGGAAAAACACAGCAGAGTGTTTTAGAGACAGAGTATGTTTGTTTTGAACAGACAGTGAGTTGGTTTTATGCACTGCGTTTTGTAGCAGTCATAATTTTGTAATCCCTCTCGGTGAGGAAGTAGTGTAATAGTTTTTTTTTGAGTTATTGAAGGGAATAGAAGTTTGTTTTCAAATTATTGAAACTCTGTCTCCTGTCAAAGAAATTTTTATTTTCTGTGTTAGAGGAAGGGAGATTTATTCTCCATTCATTGTTCTGGAATTTTTCAATATTCCAACATGTGCAAGAACAACAGATGTTGTGGTTCCATCCCCAACTAAATCATTTGTCTTTGCCGCAACTTGCCTTACCAACTTGGCCCCAATATTTTCAACTGGGTCCTCTAATTCAACCAATAAAAAGGCCAAAACCATAGCATTGAGATACATTTCATTACATTGTCAATAACAATAAAATTTGACTCGGCCATAACCCTTTCCTTTTATTGTTGTGAAAATCTTTATGCATTACTCTAATGTGGCTAGTCCATAGGCCAAGTAGACCACTGGGTAACAAATATGTTTCCTTTCACCTTTGAGTTTTCAAATTATGCCTACCAAATCTAAGATATTTAAGAGGGGGAACTAATACAACATTAAAAAGAAAACTAGAGCAAACATCTACAAATTACCTCCTTAGCTACTGTCACACCATCATTAACTATTTTCGGAGAACCATGCTTGCTCTCCAAGACAACATTTTTCCCTTCGCCCCAAGGGTGACTCTAACAAGATCAGCAAGTTTGTTCACACCGCCTGCAAGACAAATTGATAATGCTTTCAGTAAGTGTGCAATTGAATGCCAGACCATATGCCAAAACAACCCTCCATGAAAAATTAAAATAACACATTAAAATCGAATATAAGTGGACAAGGAAAGATCCACCGCGGTGAAGTTTCACGTGCAGGTGACCTTCCTTTAAACATAATTTTTTCTCTGACCTGCAATTTTTTTGTCACTGAGCCATCCTTGTTGAAGTACAACTCCTTTTCCATAGATCTTGTATTAACTACCTTCTCTCTGTTGTGTAATCTCAGAGTCCCTCTTCTGCTTGAGCGATTAAAGGAAATGGGTGAAAAAACTGAAAGAGAAGACAATTGTCTGCCATAATTATCAAACATTGCACCCAACTTCTTCCCCTTTCCATTGTTACCTAATGAGGTAGATGTGGAAATTTTTGTCATACCGCCCAAAGCAGAGGCCATCTTCTCTTATGCTGAATATAGAATTACAAGATCTTCATATTAGTATGAACCTTAAAAAACATGACTCCCATTGCTAAAACCACTTTTAAGTTGTAACAGGCAAACTAAACAACTATCGCAACTTTTGGCAACTTCTGGAGCATTAAGAGAGAAACAACCAAAGAGAAATACAACCACAATCCTCATTTTAATGAGACCGGACTATATATTTGCATTAAGATAATAGAAAGAAATCACGACTATATTAAGGCCGGCACAAAACAATCTTTAACCAGTGTCTCTCGCGGCCTTCAGGTTGCCATGCTAGAGGTTGCATATTTTTAATTTAAATTCTTGACCTCTCGTGCCCATCTATGAATACATCCAATGGGATATCTACATCAAATGCTCCTTTATATCCCCAAAAACAAATTCCCTACTACAAGAGCACCAGTATTGATGGATCACCCCACACCATCCCACCCACTAGAAACGGTGAAAAAGGAAACCCGAGAAATCTTCTAAAATATCTCAAGATGACTATATGGGTGGTTCTTATGAATCAACCAACCATTCAGAACATGCTCATCAATCCAAACCATGAGTATTATGTGACAATATTCAAGCAGGCACTGAATCGGATTTCTGAAGCTATGTTAGAGAAACCCTAAACTCTCACTGAAAATAGGTGAAATGTGGCACCACTCGGAGATTGACATGTGCCAATTGGTACAAGTGGTAGACAATTGGCATGCTCAAACAACGAGGTGATGCAGGAATGACATGAGGGAGAAAATATCAGAAAAGCCCCAAATCTGGAGAACTAAATCTCATCACCAACTTGAGATTGACAACTTTACATGATGTAACCTATGAAATCGTAAATGGAGAAATCATAGTAACAATAAAGTAACCTATGTAACAATAAAATCGGATTCATCCTGGGAGTGGTAATGGGAGAAATCATAGTGAACAACAGGAAACATGCATAGTTGCTTACAATCAAATAGATGAAAAAACACATACAAAAAACCTAGATAATAATCATGAACAAGCTTAATATTGAATTATGAACTTTAAAGGAACTTACAAAATGTGACATTACGAACCTGGTCAAGCGCACAAGCAAAAATATCCTGGACATGACCCTGGTTGACAAGTTGTATTGCTCATGATGCGAGAGGATTTGTACCTGCACTGCCAAGTCAATCAAAATCCATCATTATCTATACAATAAATACAAGTAATTGATGTAGTATTTTTTACTCTAAGATGCATTCTTATGAAAATGTTAGAACATATGTTGAAAATGTCAAAACATACCTGAATAAGCTCCTCTTCGTTTCAAGAACAATTTATTGGAGTCGCATGAACTTGGAACAAGCCTCCCACGATCTGAAAGAGTAGCAACTAAGTCAACGGTGACTTTTTTGTTGCTACGCTGGATCGAGGGAGGTTTGCTCCAAGATTAAATTGCTCCAATAAATTATTCTCTACTAAACAGGGCCAACCACGTGAAGGTGGAAGCTCTTATGGCCCCTCCCCCCCCCCCCCTCACATCACTCTCAATTCCCCAATACCCAATCTATATTTCATTTTTTACTTTCATGAGAATAAAAAAAAATATTCAATAACTAATAAAAAAAAAATTCAACAAAAAGTACGCAAGGAAACATTGCAATTAATGCTTGACATAAAAATAGTATGATAAATGAGTTTTTTATATAATGCAAAAAATGTTCCAAGTATGGTAACGTTTGTCTTATAATAATACAATATTTTACATTGTCAAATTTTCTTTTTCTTCTTCCTATTTTTAAAGCTCCTAATTACATCATCAATATCATCGTGCTCTGCTCCTGTTTCTTGCCTTTCAACCCGCACTGCTGACCTAGTTGCGTATTCACGATGTCTGGGCTCATCCAGTGACGGGGCATCGCCTACAAAAACAGATAATATTAAATTTTAATTGTCAGTTTTTAAATATAATTGAACTAGTTCGGTAATATTAATAAAAAAAATTGCAATGAGATTATTTACCTGGTGCACCAGTTGTCGCCGCTGACCTAGTTGCATTGTCACGATGTCTGGTCTCATCCAGTGACGGGGCATCGCCTCCAAAAACAGATAATATTAAATTTTAATTATCAGTTTTTAAATATTATTGAACTAGTTCGGTAATATTAATAAAAAAAATTGCAATGAGATTATTTACCTGGTGC
This sequence comes from Pinus albicaulis, assembly GCA_034641835.2. Taxonomy (NCBI): domain Eukaryota; kingdom Viridiplantae; phylum Streptophyta; class Pinopsida; order Pinales; family Pinaceae; genus Pinus; species Pinus albicaulis. Next base: position 247,267,794 of record CM076579.1, read on the forward strand.
ACCAGTTGTCGCCGTTGGGACTGTTGCCCTGTCTTCCTCTCTAGTGGTAAGATCCTCAAGGGAAACATTCTCTGTCATTTAAACAAAAAACGTTATAAGGACAACCATCAAGGTATAATTAGAAAAAATTATAAGTGGAAATTAATTACCGTCACGGCCCTCACTGATAGCAGCATTGTCGGCCTGGTTCCCACTACAATGATCAGGTTGCACGAGAGGATCATCTACATCTGGCTCTAAAACTGGGTTATTTACCTCGTCGGTAGTGTTGCTCCCCTGATTTAAACAAAGTTGTTAGACATTAAATTTATGGACGAAAACAAAAATATTGAAAGGTTAATGTTTTACCTTATCGGGCATTGTAGATCTTGGGACCTGCCCCAAGCTTCTGCGACGTTCAACTACAGCTTGATAGCCAAAACGGAAAGCGATATTTTTATCTTCCTCTGTAGTTATTGTTCCGAAGTCATCACCCTACATTATATATGATTGTGTATTTTCAATCATATCTGATAGGATTACAAAAACGTTGGAAGGTGATACAATTAATTATAAGATGTTTAGCTACTTAATTACAATTCTTGCAGCTAATTTCAAGTAGCCACCCTGGTCGAGCTTGTGATGGCCCTTTTTCTCAATCCTAGCTTTGGTTGCCTTTGAGGTGTCGGGAAACCTAGCATCAAAAGATTGAAGTCAGATATGACGTAGCACACTTTTATTTTAGACATAAAGAAAATTAAAGCTATTGAATTAAAGTTGTAATTTACCTTGCGGGTCCAGTTGGAATTTTTCCTTCTTTCTTTGCCCTTTTCTCTTTTCTGTCATGGATGAGTGCTCTCCACTCACTCTCTGAAACTGCGAGAGGATGCTCATATCTAGGGTTAAATTGCAATTGCGTCCTATAGGTGTCCCTGGTATATTTCAAATATTTGCCGGCTACCTGAGCCACCGCTTTTCTGTCAAATGTGCCGACCCCAAAAAGGTCTTCTAGATAATCTAGAAGTTCTTTTTTCAGGTTGGAATTCTGGGAATTCCACCCTGTACATATGGTTGGGCCAAAAATTACCAACGCATGGCTCTCCAGAATCCTGTAGAACTCATTGTTTCCTACACAGAATAAAACCAAAATAAAAAGAAGATATTATCATTAATTTAAAAATAAAAATCATGATAAATATGTTTTAGATAAAGTACATGAAATAGTTAAAATATTAAAATTTACCTGGGAGTTGTACATGATTTATAGGGACACCCTCATCGTTCACCAACAACGTGCCATTAATGGTCCTTGTGGAGCTGACACGTGTAGCTCCAGGAAACGCAATAATGTAGTTGGCCATATTAGCCTCATCATTGCCAACACGTTCAGCAGTTGGCTGGGTGTCAGCTTGGGAAGGGTGTGTTTCTTGGCTAGCACCTAAAGGAGTAGAAGGTGTACGATAGGGTTGTTGGGAAATCTCTTGCCCTTGTGTCCCACTACCACCAACACCGGGTTCAGCAAATGCCAGAAAACGCTACATACAAAAGAACTTTTTGTTAGTTTAGTCGATGTAAAAATTAAAAATCAAACTATCACAATTCATCTCATGCAGAACAAAAAAAATATCCTTTTGACTTTTTATTATTACCTGATATCTATTTAGCTGCCTCATAAGATGTTGTATCCTCTCTTATGTTTCAGGTGTTTGAGGCGCATCTATCAAAGCATTAAATTCCGACGTTGCATCTCGTGCCTTTTTTTGCAACAACAACACTGGAGATAGGGATGAAAAAAGCTCTTCCTCAAAGAGGGAATCATCAGGCGTACCATGGCTAGGTGTATGCATATTTGAACAAAATTAATATTATTTCAATTATGTAAATAACTAAAATACCTAAAGATAGAGCAATGCTGGCACTTTACATGTTCTTCCGCTGGCCTCTTTCTGCGATCATCCCGTCTCGGGGTTGTTCCTGCACTGCTCTGATCAGTTTGCCACATTGCAATAAAATTATAAATGTAAAAACTTGAAAACAATATCTAACTTGAAAATACAAAATGAAAACTGAAATAATTTCTAATAAGACACCGGAAGACAGAGTTAGAGTTTCAAATATGCCTTGCATTGAATTCAGTCTTGGAAACATGTCATTGCACATTAAGGAACCCAAACATTCAATCCACGAATGATATATTTAAGTAGGCTTCTCCTATTCTGGGAAAACACCATACCTATAATGCATTCACTTGCATGTATAAAGGGAAAGGAAAACATGTTTTCATACAACGGTGACAAAGGCATCTTGGGGAAAGGTATCTTCACTTTTTATTTATGTTGTTCACCTACACCACTCTCATGTTTTCACTAATCCTGTTTTGTCATTTTTGTATTCAAATTAAGTTAAGGCCTTAAGTATTTTTTGACCTTTCGGTGTAGTTTTTATAAGTGGCATGTATGGATTTTCCATTAATTCTGCACTTTTTCTCTTCATGTGCATGTTTCCCTGGAAATCAAATGCATGGTTTAGTCCCATACATTTAACAAGTTGTTGGATCAACTCCATAGGAAATATCATGTTTCCTATTCAATCAAAATTTATCTCAGTTAGGGTAGGTAGGAAGGTTTTCCATTTGTATTAATAGGGCACTTCTAGCTTGCATTTTTATTATATCTTTCAAATTTAGTGTCGTTTCAATTAGGGCATGATTTTTTGCAACTTTCAAGGTGAGAATGAACGAAGACAAATTTTTGTGATGGATGACTGTATATGACTCCATGGCCAGAGGAAAAGGCACTAATCTACTTCTTCAAATATCTATAGTTCTCATTCACCTCATATGGAGATGGTCCCTAATTTTGAGCCAAATGTTGCAGCAAAAAGTTCCCCCCTCCATAATTTGATATTCAATGGAAATTTCTTAAATTGATGATGGGGCATGATTATGGAACATTGGCACATACATATGTAATGGAATTCCAAGATCATGATATTTGTTTGCATATGTTTATGGCAATGTTCCACCAAGTCCCCTGGAGGTGGGAGCGAGGGGACGAGGGAGCGCGGGAGCGGCCTATGCAAAAGCTCCCTACCAATTTTAAGGAAACGTGGGGGGACGTCGGGGTCATAAAAATTATAAAATTTAATATTTAAAATGTAACTATATTTTTGCAAGTAATGTATATACAGTCATCATACACTTGCATCATGAAAGATAAATCATAAATGATAAAATTACAAATTGATGAATGATGAATCATATAATTGAAACAAATTTAAAAGTTAAAAGTTAAAACATACATCATACAATCATGCATGTAAGTTTGTAAGTTTGTAACTATATAATCATTAATGTAACTACTAATAATGTACAATGAAAATAAAGTTTAATATATCATATGACATATTATATCAAGATTCAAAATAGAGTTTAAATTGAAGTTTACAACTCAAGTCTGAAACATAAAACTTAAACGCAAATAAGTTATGTCTGAAACATAAAACATAAAACATAACATATGAATATCAAATTATATCATCATAATGATAAATGAGCATAAATGCTCAAGTTAATGCCCCACTAGTCTATGCATCCAACTTCTGCACGAATATATCAAGATCAACCATGTCACCATCTGAATCAGAATCACTTGGATTCTCAAATATGCTAAGTGGCACATCAACTTTTAACACGAAACCATAAACTAAAAGGGGCGGTGAGGGGATGTGAGGGGGCATGAGGGAAACATCCCCTAGAAGTCCCCAAGACCCCGGAGCGCGAGGGGGCGAGGAATCTAGACCCCTAGGTGGGGGGGCGAGACCCCGTGTAACACTGGTTTATGGAGGTGGTGGAGTAAAAAAGAGCTCAAATAGAGCTGAAATTTTTCACATAAAAAGGACTGTGGGCTTGACTAATGGTTCCATTTAAAAAATGATATCTAGACAAAGAATAAGTGTAGCATGCAAACATGCATTGAAAATCCATCTGAGTTTGCATTGTATTACTTATGATGGATTCAAATTTAGGTTTCAAAATGCCAGGTTATGGCATGATTTTGTCGAGAAACCCTTAGTTGGATTCTCATGTTGGTTTAATTTATATTTTAAGTTTGTTTTGCAATCTTTGGGTAATAGTAACTCATGAACTAGGTTACCAATGTGTAACAATCATATTTCAAGAATAAAGTTGTGATTTTTTTATATTATTATTATTATCTATTAGCTACGAGTATTGACACCTAATGCCTGGAATTTTGATATCTTGATAGCATGGATAATTTCGAAAATGTTTCTAGTAATGTTAACATAATAAATATCATTACGTGTCTTCACTTTTTCACCATAATAGACCTGTGATATGGACTCATCACACAACTTCATATGCTATGTCCCAACAAGTTCAAACTGGTTGAACCTACCTCATAGTGTGGTTATTAAGGACAAGTTGCTTGATATATAACTCGATAGCATAGACCACATTGCAGTTCTAAAAAGAATCCTCAAGTGTCAAAAAAAATTCACAATATGTTCTACTATAAATCCTTTTGGGATACCTGAAATAATATATGTATCATTGATGACTTTTAAAGTATGACAAGATCTAGAGGGAAAGGAAATCAATGGAAGAGTGATCCACCAATGAGAACCTAGAATTTAGCATCAGATGAGTTAGAGTCTAGGAAATTGAAACCCTATAATTTTAATTAGTGATGAAGGGCATAACATAGGTAATTATATTTTCATGTAGAATAATCTGTTAATTCAAATTTAAACTACATAATATGAAAGGCATACCATAAATTTTTCCACATAAGTCCAAACAACCTATAAAAAGGGAAAACCTTCTTTTTCCATGGGAAATAATTTACCTTTCCTTTTTCAAGACAATCTAAGTCACAAAAAATATGAACTATACTGCACACATTCTTGGATAATGTGAAAGTGGAAAAGGAATACCCTACACAAGTGATGCACACATGTACATTTGAACACTAATAGATTTTTGTAGTTGAAATGCAATGCTTGTTTTCATTTAAATGTAGGGTTTTAAAGCAGGGAGAAATAATGGCTGCCAAATTAATAAGCGTTTCTTTGGGAAAAATTTAAATCTTGTATTGGGTGATGAAGATAATAGAGGGTATTGAATCTTGATTCTTGACATCTAGAGAGAACCATACAGCCTAACATAATCCAATGGAATTGACCAAAAAACCCCAAATAGAGTCAACCCTACTATAGGAGGAAGGGCCTGCAGTAAGAACTTACCATTTTGCAAGAGCTGAGGGTGAATGCTATTCTGCAAGAGTTGAGGGCGAACGCTGAGGGTGAATGCTGAGGGCAAATGCTGTTCTGCAAGAGCTGAGGGCGAATGCAGGGCAAATGATGTTCTGAAAGAGCTGAGGGCGAATCCAGGGCGAATGATGTTCTGCAAGAGCTCAGGGCGAATGCTGAGGGTGAATGCTGTTCTGCAAGAGCTCAGGGCGAATGCGTGCCTGGGCGGGGGCGAATGCGGGCAAATGCGTTACTGCCCGAGAGGCGGAGGGCGAATGCGCGCGTGATATCAGAGACGTTAATGTAGCACACATGTACATTTGAACACTAATAGATTTTTGTAGTTGAAATGCAATGCTTGTTTCATTTAAATGTGGGGTTTTTGACGAGGGAGAAATAATGGCTGCCAAATTAATAAGCGTTTCTTTGGGAAAAATTTAAATCTTGTATTGGGTGATGAAGATAATAGAGGGTATTGAATCTTGATTCTTGACGGCATCTACATAGAACCCTACGGACCTAACACAATCCAATGGAATTGACCAAAAAAACCCAAATAGAAGTCAACAGAACTTACCATTTTGCAATAGCTGAGGGCGAATGCTATTCTGCAAGAGCTGAGGGCGAATGCTGTTATGCAAGAGCTGAGGGCGAACGCTGAGGGCGAATGTTGAGGGAAAATGCTGTTCTGCAAGAGCTGAGCGCGAATGCTGAGGGAAAATGCTGTTCTACAAGAGCAGAGGGTGAATGCGCGCGTGATATCAAATGTTAATGTAGCTATTGCGACAAATACGAAACAATAAAATCATTTTTATGTAGCGTGCATATAAGTTTCAAATTTTTATGTAGCGCGCATATAAGTTTGGTATTTTTATGTAGCGCGAAAATAAGTGTTGTTATACCGACGGTGGAAAAGGCATCGCTATTACGACGGGTGCCTCCAAACGTCGCAATGGCGACACCTAGACATTGTGTCGCAGTTGCGACGTTTGGAGTCGTCTCAATAGCGACGCTTTGGGCCATGGTGTCGCAATTGCGACGTCTTCCTCCAAACGTCACAATTGCGACACGTTTTTAAGTGTCGGTATTGTGACACTTTTCTATAGACGTCGGTATAGCGACGGTTTCGGGCGGGATAGAAAAAATTTGGGAAAATTTCTGACATTTGGTCAAAAGCGTTGGAACCAAGTGTTGAAATTTCCGCCAAATGTAGTAGTGCCAAGATTTTTATGCAACTCTAGTTATCATAATGTATCACCGTCGGATCCATCTATTGACCAAACAAACCAACAAGTATCTTCCTCGTCCAGATGGCTTCGTGTGCTGCCTGACTGGCCGCCATGTAATTTGCCTCTGCTGAACTGAGTGCAACTGATATCTATTTCCCACTGTACTAAGAAAATACTGCTAATACTAAGTTGAATATGCCTCCTAATGTGATATTCCTGTCAGATGGATTCCTTGCCCAATTTGCATCAGTGAATCCTTGGGGCTTCACTCCCTCTATCCGTCTGTACCATAATCCATACTCTATAGTGCCCATGATATATCTCAACACATGCTTCCCTACCTTCCAAAAGAGCTTGGTAGGCTTAACCATATCTTGGCTCATATGGTTAACTGTGTAGCATATGTCAGGTCATGTGTTCACCAGATACATGAGTGAACCCACAATCTTCCTGCAAACAATAACATCCACTACTTCGCCCAAAGTAGCATCCTTCTTCCTCTAGTTTCTTGCAAGAGAAGTCTCCATGGGTTTGTTGCCCTCCATGTGGAACTTCCTCATAATCTCCTTGGCATACTTTCCCTGAGATACAAATAGCTCTCCATCTATTTTCCGTATTTCCAATCCAAGGAAATAGTAAAAGAGCCCCATGCCCTTCATCTCAAATTCTCTTGCAAGATCATATTTGCAAGAATTTATGATACGCTCATCACCTGTCAGTCTTAGATCATCGACATAAAGTAAAATAATAAAAATCTTACCATCAACCACAATATGATATAGGTTCACATCTGGTTCACTCTTGGTGAAGCCCAACCCGATGAAATAGTTGTCAATCCTGGAGTACCATGCACAAGGTGCTTTCTTCAATCCATACAGTGCTCTCTTGAGTCTACACACATGTGACTCACTTTCTAAGGTCTCAAAACCTTTTGACTACTCAATGTACACTTATTTCTCAATAAATCCACTGAAAAAGGTTGTCTTTACATCCATCTGATGTATCTTCCATCCCATCTGCGCTTAGAGTGAAAGGATGGATCTAATAGATGAGTACCTTGCGATTGTTGCAAAAGTATCATCATATTCAATCCCCTCCACCTAAGAGAACCCTTTGGCCACAAATCTAGCCTTGTGCTTCTCCACACTCCCATATTCTGCCTGCCTCACCTTGTAGACCCATCTGGATCATGCCACTGACTTTCCCACTGGTCTTGTGATAACTTCCCATGCACTATTTCTGATAATGGAGTCATACTCCTCAACCATGGCATCAACCCACACTAGATGCTACACTGATTCCTAAAAAGAGGATGATTCTATATCAATACCTCCGCTCATAAGATCCATGTATCCAGTGTAATTCTCTGGGGACCTTCTCTGCCTGTGTTGTGACGTGGGTGCTCCCACATTCTCTCTCGCATCCAACAATAATATGTCAGCCTCTTTGGTGTGATTTATTCCATCTTTGGTGGATGGATATGCATGAGTGGTTTCTACCACTCTCGATTCCTCTCCTTGTGGCTGCTCCACATCCTCAGGTTCATCCTTTGGAGCTAAGAGCTCCTCAAATGCATGCAACTCAAGCTCCCTCTCAAGTGACAATAACAGGGCTTTGTCTTCATCAAACTTCACATCTCTTCTGACCAATGTCATCTTGTGTGCTGGAAAGTACACCTGATAGTTGTGAGGTGTATCAGTGTACCCCACAAATATCCACAACTCTATTGTTGGGTCTAGCTTCTTCTTGGCATATTTGGTCACATGGAAATAAAAATCTAAACCAAAAATTTTAAAATATGACACATCCAGTGTCTTACCTGAAAAATCCTCCTCTGGTGTACTCATCCCAAGTATCCAATGAGGACTTACGTTCTGCACAAATACTGTTGTATTGCATGCTTCTACCTAAAGATGCAATGGTAGGCCCTGATCATGCAACATAGCTCATGCTACTCCCACAACAATTCTATTCTTTATTTCTGCAACCCCATTCTACTGTGGGTTGTGATGTGTAATCAATTCTCTTCAAATTCCTTCTGAGACACGGAAGTTCTTGAATTCAATAGAGATGTATTCACCTTCTTCCCTGTATCTTTCTCAATAAGTGCCTTGAAATAAAAAAAAATGGAAAACGTCTTATCTTTCTTCTGCATGAATAAAATCCAACACTTTCTTGAAAAATCATCAACAAAATCACATAATACCTGTGCTTTGCTGTGGAAGCTGTCGAAAATGGTCCACACACGTCTAAGTGAACTCTCTCAAGGATTTCCATTGCTCAGCTTTCCTTATAGTGAAAGGTGGCCTTTTTATACTTCCCCATAGTACACCCTTTGAATGTGTCTCTCTGCGCAAGTGTACCCTTTGGAAGCCTTGTAGAAATATACTACATGATCCTCAAAGCACTGTGGTGTAGATGTCCCATCCTCCTGTGCCATAACTCACCAATGTCTCGGCTCTCCACCAAATATGATTTACTTCTCAATGCTTCACAACATCTACATCACTTTTGTAGAGGTTCTTCACTCGAACCCCAATATTTTTCACATGTCCCGTGGCTTTGTGATGAAGGAAATTCTTTCCTTCATTGAAAATCACATCATATCCATGATCTTCCAACATAACAACAAAAACCAAATTCTTATTTAAACTAGGTACATGCATGAAATGTTTTAGTATGAGGGTTTTACCTGACTCTTTCTGGAAATTAATTGTACCAATCTCGATAGCACTATACCTCCCATCATCACCCATCTCGATGTGCATCTAGAGATCCTTCTCCTCCAAGGTGATGAAGAATTATTTGTTTTCGATCATGTGGAATGAAGATCCACTATCCAAGTACCACACAGATACTGTCACTAATGACACCATGCATGTGATGAGGGTGAAGTCCAAATCGAATTGCGAAGGAAATGCTTCACTTGCTGCTCCTCCTGAGGCCTTCTTGTTGTTCTTCTATTGTGGACAATTTGTGGCATAGTGTCCATGCTCATGACAGTTGAAACATTTCACCTTTAACAAGTCTAGATTCTTGACTACCTTTCTAGTCTCAGATTTGGAATGGGACACCTTCCCTTTTCCTTTCTCCGCCTTGCAAGCCAAGTCACAATTCTCCTCCTCATAAGTCTTTGATGAGGATCCATCTCTGGTGCTCCACCGAATTTCTTCTTGTGCCAAATCAGACCATAGTCGTTCCAAATCTAGCTGCTTATCCCTCCCATTAATAGAGTCTTGGTAGCTATGCCAGCTCTTGGGAAGGCCAAGAGTAACTAGGCTCACCAAATCATCTGAGGCAACAAAGATACCAATGCTTCCAATCTCATATCGAAATTTAGTGAACTTTGTCAAGTATTTTTGGATCATGTCGCTCTTCTCCATTTTGATCTTCCTGAGCTTGTCTTTCAGCTCCAGCTTCCTGTGGTTGCTACTATTTTGATACATATCTATGAAGGCCTTCCAAATTTCATATGGAGTCGCCTTCTCGAGGAGGCTCGAGACAATATGGTCTCGAAATCCCTCTAACAAGATCCTTCTCGCCTTTTCTACATTCTTCTTCCATGCATCAAGAAGTTGAGCATCTGCTGCTACGGGACATCATTATTTCTGAATTCCTTTAGTCCATTTTCCTCAAGCACTGAATCCATCCTGTCCTGCCATGCAATATAATTCGAATTTCCCTCGAGTGCATATTCAAGTCTCAAGCCATTGAAAGACATCTTGATCTACTGCTGGATACCAAAGAATAAATATGAAAATTCAAACCTGATCAAAACAAACTCTATTATTCTCTTCTTATTGTGATTCCTGGCACTCTAATACCATGAGAGAAATCTAACCACATGATTCAATCCGATATTATAATGTACTAAAACAAGATACTGAATCTTTCTACAATTTGTGGAAACAAAACATGATTGCACAATCACATAACAAGTAAGAGAAAGAAATAATCAATCTCACAACACAAGATGTATCTAGGGAAAGAAAAATACCTAAAACCCCGCTATTTGTATATTGTATAAAGTCAAGGATCATGAAATAATACAATTCTTTATCTCTCAAGAGAACTCTTGCACTCTACCAATTGTCTCACTATGATCTAGGAACAATCAGACAAATACTTAGCCAATTCTCTGCCTCTCCTCAACCTACCTTGTTGACACATTATTGGAGGAACTAAGCCCCAATTAAATTGGAAAATCCCTTGCCTTGATTGCGCAATCCTTCCTAGGCCTCAAACTAACTCTATAGCTGACCAATACAATTTTATAATTATACAACTGATAGTTATCATGCCGTTTACCTCAATCTCAACTGGGCCTTCCTTAGAACTGACATGCAACAACTATTTATAGTGAATTATTAGTTAAATGATTGATCACTACTTGTGAATTAAATCAGATTTAATTCATTGGACCTATCTCTAGCTCATCACTCATTTATAACTAGTAAGCTGATTTTAACTCAATTTCTTGAGTTAACTAATTACAACTCACAAATAACTATAATTGGACCCTCTAAAAATAGAAAATTACTTTGCATGCCTCCTCTTTGACCCTCAACTTGAATTTCCTAAGCTAACTTAGTCATTCCGACTTAGTTAACTAATACAAGTTTTCATGAGATGAAATTACAATTTCTCTTCTAATTTAATTAAGGGAAAATTAAATCAGAAGCCCCCAATGGGTGCCATTTATTGGTGACGATTCAACATAAGGTCTCATCCAATGAGTTTGAAATTTCCCTTGAAAGTCTTTGAATTTTCAATAAAAAATAAGAGCCCAGTCACCTTACTTGGAATTTTTAGATTTGATAAATTTGTCATGCCATTTTGATCTTTGCTGCTGAACTATACTGATTCTTGGATAACATCTTGTCAGATCTCATCTAGCTCATTCAATTGTGCTAGTATTTATTTTTCAGCTTTTGGTAGATCAAGGCCCAATTTAGCAGTTGTTATAAAGGTCTCCACTTGGAACTCAATTGAAACAAAACTTTCTTCCCATAGACAATATCATAAGGAGTATGTGTAGTTGTATATCTCCATGTGGTTCAATATGCCCATAATGGTTCTAGAGGCTTTTCTTCACAATATTTCCTATGAAAATGCAAAGTCTTGGTTAAAATTTCTTCAAATACCTTGTTGGTGGATTCCACTTATCCATTGGCTTGTGGATGATATGGAATAGATTTGCAATGCTTGATTTTATATTCCTCCATGATATTTTGCACTAAATTGGATGTGAATTGAGTACCTTGATCTGTTACAATTTCTCTTGGAACACCAAAACAAGTAAATATATCCTCAAAAATAAATGTGACTACAAAATTTTCAGTTGCAAACAAAATAATTTTAGCTTCTATCGATTTTGTAACATAATATATACAAAAAAGTATATACCTTTTTTGTTTAGATGGAGGATTTATTCGCCTAACAAAATCTAGAGCCCATTTTTCAAAAGGCTCTACAAGTACATGTGGTTGTAGAGGAATTTGATTTGATGGAATAGGATTCCCCATTCTTTGAAAACTATCACATATTTTGACATATTCTTTGGCATCCTTAAAAATAGATGGCCAATAATATCCCGAAGAAGGATCTTGTAGGAATTTCTTTTGTCAGCAAAGTGTCCTCCACATGGATCATCATGACAAGCTTCCAAGATTTTTGGTACTCCATCTTCTCGAACACACCTTCTGATGATCATATCAAGTCTATTTTTTTACAACTCTCCATCTATCCAAGAATAAGGTGCACTTGTTTTGATAAATTTTCTCGTTTCCCTGGCTAAAATTTGTCACGGGTAACTTTCCTATAGCCGGATAATTAGAAATATCTTAAAACCAAGGTGTTGTAGTAGATACTACAAAAATATATTCACTAGGAAAGTTATCTTTTATAGGAACATCATCATTATTATTCTGCATTATAGAAATAAAATCAACAACTGTATTTCTTTTCCTGGTTATCAAGAATAGTAATGTTGAATTCTTGTAATAATAACAACCATCTTGTAATTATTCCATTAGTAATTGGTTTGTTTATTAAATATCTAATAGAAACATGGTCTGTATGAATGCAAGTTTCATAACAAGTGACATAATGACAAAACTTATTAATGGCATGCACAACATCTCAAAACTCCTTTTCTGTTACAATATAATTTAACTTTGTTGGAGTCAAATTTTTTCTTGTATAATAAATAACATAAGGAGTTAAATATTTTGTCCCAATACGGTTCCTAGAGTTGTATCTAAAGCATAAGTAGAAATGTGGGAAGGAAGAGACCAATTATGTCCTCTTAAAATTGGTGCTTCAGTAATATTTTGTTTCAATATTGTTTCAAATTCTTTTTGACAGTCAAAATTCCAAACAAATTCACAATCTTCTGTAAGAAGTTTGAAAAATGGAGAGGCTATTTTTGTGAATTTTTCTATGAATCTTCTATAATAACTAGTAAATCCAAGAAAAGTTCTTACATCTCTTTGAAAAACATGAATTGAAAATTAAGAAATTATTTCTACTTTTGATGTATCCACTTTAATTCCATCACTTGAAATATGGTCGCCTAAAACAATCCCTTTATTGAACATCATAAAACATTTCTCATGGATTACTGAAAGGTTTTCATCTTTACATCTAATAAGAAATTTTGCTAACTTTTCAATAGCTTCTTCAAACGTATCTCCATATATAGTAAATTCATCCATGTAAACTTCCACACAATCATGAGTTAAATCAGAAAATATACCTAAAATTTCTCTCTAAAATATGGCATGTGCATTACATAATCCAAAGGGAAGTAACCTATAGGCATGTGTTCCCCAAGGAAATGCAAAAGTAGTTTTATCTTGATCTTCTAATGCTATATGGATTTGGTTATACCCACTAAAACCATCTAGAAATGAAAAATATTTATTTCCTGCCAAGGTACCTAATACTTGATCTATAAAAGGTGGTGGAAAATGATATTTCAAATTATCTTTGTTTAATTACTTGTAGTCAACACAGGCTCTCCATTTACCATTATTATTTGGAACAATGACCAAAGGTGAAATCCATTGAATATCTAGTATATGATAGATGAAAGTCATATTGAGTAACTTTTGTAATTACTCCTTAACAATTTTTGTCATATTAGGGTTCATTCTTCTCTTCTCTGAGGTTTTCCAACTAGTTTGACATTTTCCTGGATAGAAATACGATGCATACACATCTTAGGATCAATCCATTTCATATTAGTATAATTCCATGCATATGAAAAAGAGTGTTTTTGTAGCATCTTATCAATTTCCTCTTTTGAAATTATTCCAATTTATTATTAATATTCAATGTTTTGTCTAGAAAATTTTCTATTTGAGAATTGCCAAACTTTTCCATAGAACATAAATCCATTTGGTGAGATGATCAATATTCAATATTGCATTGTTCTTGAAAAATTTGATATTTCTCACAGTATCAGGAAGGATCATTGTTATTCATTAAATTTATCAATTGATCTTCCTCATCTAATTGTGAAAGAGTATAAGCTGGTTGCATATCATCAATGTCTTAATTATCATCTTCTCCAAATTTCACTTTCTACTACAGTTGTTGCTTTTGCAGGTGGATACAATGTGAGTTTATTAGTGGAGTTCCCATAAGAAATATACATATCACTAGATCTACAACTTATAAATGCATCGAATGTATATAGCCAAGGTCTACCAAGGATCAATGGAAGACCTCATAAATTATTCTTGGGAGTTAAAATCATGAAATCCACAGGATATTCCTAGGAATCTAGAGAAACCGACACGTCTTCTAATACATCGTCTGCTTTGATAATAGATCTATATGCTAATTGTAACAATATAGGAGTATGTTGAAGATAAGGAAGATTTAATTGCTCCATAGTCTATTGACTCATAATGTTTATGGATGCTCCTAGATCAATCAAAGTGTTTGGAATCTCAATACCATTAATATGATTTTTTACAATAGGGCTACCGAAATCTAGATATTTTTGAACTATTGGTTTCCCCATCATAATATCAACAAATTTTCCTAAAAATTGGATTTGTTTTCACATATTTTATTTTTCTTCCTAGTTTTCTAATGCATATATCCTTAATAGTTTTTGCAAATATTGGTATTTCCTTTATGGCTTTAAGTAAAGGAATTTTTATGCAAATATTTTTAAGTTCATCTAGCATATCGTAATATGGTAAAACAATTTTCCTTTATATTCCTTTATCATTTTTGAGTCTTTCAGGAAAAGGTCAATATTTTAAGGAAATAACATGTTGTTCTACTAGAGGAACTATAGGATCTTTTTTTTATTTTCCCATCCTTTGATTGCACATGAACATCTTCCTTCAGAGGAGAATTTTCTTGATCAAGAATTGCATATTTTTCATGAACTTCACTCTCTTTATATTTTTGGATTTCAATTTTTGGTGAATTCTTTTGCAAAACCATAAAAAATCTATGTTGAACATCATTTAGACCTAATGGGGTTATCATACAACCTTGAAAATTCTTTCCCTCAACGTTATAAACAACTTTTTGATTCTTATAATTTGGATTTGGGAGCAGTTGAGCAAGTAGTTGATTGGATTTTCGAGGAAATGGTAATGAAAGTTTTTGATTTGGATTTTGGAATTGAGGAAGTCAGTTTGGTTGAGGAGAATAATACTGTGGTGGAAAAGAATAAGGTTGTTAAAATTGAGGATATTGAGGATTTCTTCCATAAGGATATTTCCAACCTTGTGCCCAATATGGATTTTGAGGTTGTGGGGGCCAAGGTTTCCAAGGCATAGGTGCAATCCATTTATTCTGTGGTTGTGCATACAATTGAGTACTGAAACCTTAAGTGATATTTGGATGATGATATTTCCATGACCTTTTAGCAATAAAACAAAGTGATTCAGCTTGGATTATTCCAGCCTCATCTTGAAAAACATATTTAAGATAAGGTATTTTGGGGAATTCCTTTGTATTATAATTTTTGGCTCATATGAAAAATTTTTATACTATCAAGGGAACATTCTCTCATGGCATGTTTTTTTCTACACCTGGGACAAAAAATAGATAAGGCAACATTGTCAACTTTTTGCTTGTTTTGTATCTTAAGAGTATCTAGTTTCTCAATAAGACTCCCAAGGATATATGTTTTGAAATTATCAAGCAAATTGCATATTTCAACTCTATTTACCATTCCAGTTGCAGATTTACTAATTCTTGACATGACAGGGTCTCTTCGACTTTTACCAGTTCTAGTCTTTCCCCTTGAGATATGTTTATAGAAATCACATATTTCACCAAATGAAAGATGAGAAAAATATCCTTTGCCCCTTAAATTTAGAATATGACATCTAAGCCATGCATCCTAGCCCTCTTAACATTATAGGAAAATATTTCAACTAGGCCTTCAAGGATTTCATCCTCTTTTTGCATCATCTTAAAGAGTTCATCCTTAAGGTTATGGGCATGAAATAATCTTTATATTTTTTTAAGAACACATTTTTCATTTCTTCCCATGTTCTAATAGTATGTGTTTTTAGTCCCTTGAACCATTTAATTGCTCCATCTTTAAGAGTAGCTAGAAATAATTTCAATTTATGAGGATCAAGTAAGTAGTCATAAGATCCACTTAAAACTTCAAACTCAAAAATAAATGTTTATGGATCCTCATTTCTTAAACCATGGAAATTAGGGAGGATAGAGGGTGAAATGTTTTTCATTGTGACTGTGGTATATTCATCAAAAATAGGAAATTCTGGCTCTCCTATACCACCTATACTACCTCTTCCTCCACCTCGTCTTCTATTTCCTCCTCTACCTCTTCCACCTCCAATCTTAAGTTCACCATTTACATTGTGTATTTCTCCTTCTCCTTCCCCTATCACTGTAGATTCCTCAGAGCTAATATAAGGTTCTATAACAGGGTTATCTAGCTCTTTTTCTGGTTCCTCTACTAATGCTATATTAAAATAATTTTCTTCTTCCTCTTGTCTGGGAACCTCTAATTCTTGTCCTAAAAGTTTTTCTCCTATAGAAGAAGAAAATATTACTCCTTTTGTTGGGGGTGTAGGTTCTTCAACTACAATTTCAGTAGAAGAAGTTGGTGAATCTCTTGGTTCGATTTCATACCTATGAACCTTAGGAAGTCTATTCCCACCTGCAAATGATGAGATGCGAGTGTTTGTGGATGGTGTTGCACTACAAGGTCTAGCGGGGGTGAGTGGTGATTTTCGAATTGAACTTCTACCTCTTCTTACAAATCTACCCCTAGAATCCCTTTCTCTATGCATAAATGCTTTTTACCATGCTTTAATTATGCATCTACAAAGTTGAATGCCCCTAAAATGATATGAAAACCAATAATGGAATCCTATATACACCTCCTCAGAAATGACGCCAAAATGTTGGGTATTTTAAGTATCCTTAAATTACTACATTAATTTTCAACCAAGGTTCGTGTACTTATGAGGTGTATGTGCACCATATATGATAGGAATTCTATCTTTGGATGAAAATTATCTAAGTATGGATAAATGTTAAATGAAATTAAAGATTTGTCACACACATGTTCTTTCCATTAAAGCTACATCAAAACCAAATACCAAACTGAATTGAAAATTAATCTAAAACTTGAAATCTCAATTTATTCTAATTGAAAGCCTTTCTCTAATTGAAAAAAGAAAATATTAATGTAGATTGCATAAAATAGATCTTAATACTAATTGCAGGATTGAAAGTTTAACACTATTTGCAGAAATGGAAACTTAACTCTACATTGAAGAAAAGGAGATTCTAAATCTAAATTGCAAAAAGAAATACTCATGATAATTACTTGCAAAAGAAAATAAATCAAATGAGAAATTGTAACTTCAAGTGATTACTAATGTACGCTAATAGCTTTGGAAAATCATCTATTCATCATCCAAAAAATTTAATTGAATTGAAGGACTAGATTACTGAAATGAAATGCATTCTAGAAATACATATTTTTGATATTTTTTTCTATGAGCGCTCTAGAAATAAACAACAAGTGATTAGAAAAATAATTGAAATGTGACTATTTTGATTGTCAGATAGAAAAAATATATGAAATTTCAAATTGAATGCAAACTATCTATTAATGCAAATGAAAACTAACTAACCTTAAAAATATGCAGGGGGGCCTCTCGAGAGCGTAAGTTTGTCACTGATCTGTTGAGATTCAACAAGAAAATTTCAGCACCCTCACCTAGTTACATTAAGCACCTAGACTAGGGTGGAGCCCACAGTGCTATTTTTGGGTGCAAGTCAATTTTGGTTATCCCTTAATTAAGATGGAAATTAAACTGTAATCTATTCTCAATGATGACTTGAAACAGTTAACTGAAAGTGATAAATTTAGTTATCTAGTGGATTTCGAGTTAGAGGTGGTTGGTGAGGCATGCAGAGTAATTCTAGTTGTAACAGAGTTCGAAGTGCAGTGGTGCATTAGTTAATTCAAGTTGTAAACAGTTTAACTAAGTTAAGTGAGTTAAAATTAGTTTCTAGTTATAACTGAAGATACACTAGTGAGAGATCAAGTGAATTCAATATCGATTAATTCACAATTAGTGATCTCACATGCAACTAAGGATTTACTATTATTAGCTGCATGCATGTCAGATCCAGTGGAGACCCAGTTGAGTTCTAGGTGAAAGGGAAGTTGACTATCAGTTGTAGGATTATTGGGTTGCACACATGCAACCAAACACCCATTGGAGTGCCCATGATACTTGCATAGTCAAGGAAGGCCAAAATTCCTATCTTTTAGGGATTGCATTCATTAGGGATTGCGCAAGAAAGGCAGTATGTCTGGAGGCTAAGAATTGGCTATGTGTTGGTAAGTTTTGCATATGATAGTGTGAGACAATTAGCTGAGTACTGGAGGGCTCTTGTGAGAAGAGTTTTGTATGTAATGATAGTGGGGCTTTTAGCAGTAATATTTTCCCAGGAAAGTATCTGTGTTGTGTGTGATTTTATTGTTCTTCATGTTCATGTGATTAGCGATTGTGTTTTTAATTTCGCAAAATATTTGTAGAAGAGATTCAGTATTTAAATTTAGTACATTGTAAGATCGGGTGAATCCAATATATACATGCATGTTGTATAATTTATACATGGTATTATAGCACATGAAATTGCAGAAGTGAAGCAGGAGCTCAGTTTGTGACTGGATAGAATTCGAATTTGTAGAAAGACTTTCTTGGTGCTATAGCTGATTCAAGATCGAAATGGATTTCAATGGCTTGAGGTTAGAGTATGCACTTGAGGGTAGATTGTACTATATTTATTGGAAGGATAGGATGGAGGCATTACTCGAAGACAATGGCTTGAAGGAATTCATTGAAAATGATGTTCCTAAACCCGCTGTGACATATGCTGCAAATATTGATGCATGGAAAAAGAAAGTGGCAAAGGCGAGGAGGATCTTGTTGGAGGGAGTACAAGAACACATTGTCTCAAACCTCCATGGGAAAGCCACAAAATATGAAGTGTGGAAGGCTTTGATTGATCTATTCCAAAGCAACAACGACCATAAAAAATTGGCGCTCAAAGATAAACTTAGGAAGATCAAGATGGAAAAGGGCGACACCATTCCAAAAATATCTAACAAAGTTTGTCCAATGTCGGGATGAACTGGGGAGAGTTGGAATAATAGTTGATGATGCTGATTTGGTGAGCTTGCCTCTCCTAGGACTTCTCAAGAGTTGGAACAGTTATCAAGGCTTTGTCAATGGAAGGGAAAAATTTCCATATTGGGAACGATTGTGGTCGGATTTGGTGCAGGAGGAGTTCAAACGGAACACCAGAGATGGATATTAATCTAAGAATGAAGATGAAGAGGATTGTGCTTTGGGTGATAGGGAAAATAAGGGGAAGGGGAAGAAATTCCATTCTAAATCTGAGTCCAAGAATGGCAAGAAGCAGGACATGTCCAAGGTGAAGTGTTTTCACTGTCACGAGAATGGGCATTTTTCTACCAACTGTCCACAAAAGAAGAAGAACAAGAAGGCTAGAGGATCTGTAGCTGGTGAGGCCCTTGCCTCAAAATTTGAGCTTGAATTCTCATTGATCGTAGGCATGGTGTCCAGTGCATTGGGATTTGTGTGGTATTTGGATAGTGGCGCTTCCTTTCACATGACAGGAGATAAGGAAATTTTCAGTAACTTGGAGGAGAAATATCTCCAGATGCATATTTAAATGGGAAACGACCGATGGTACAATGATACCAGGATTGGTACCATTACCTTTCAGAGGGATTCAGGTAAACCCTTTCAATTAAAATATGTAAAGCATGTACTAGGTTTGAAGAAAAATTTGGTCTCAGTTGCAATGTCAGAGGATAGAGGCTATGATGTTGTTTTTAGTGAAGGAAAATATTTCCTGTGACATAAAACAACAGGACAAGCCAAGAGGATAGGGATTCGAGTTAAGAATCTCTACAAGCTGGAGGTAGATGGCTGCACAAAAATGATGGGCAAGGAAGATCAAGTGGTGAGCCAGGATGAGGGCAAATTATGGCACAATAGATTGGGCCATCTTCACCATGGAGCCTTGAAAGTTATGCAACATATTTCTACTATTCTTACCAGGGGTACACTTGCACAGTTATACACATGTAAGGGATGTACTATGGGAAAATATGTAAAGGCCACCTTTCATGAGAAGGAAAACCAAGCTTCAGGGATCCTTGAGAGAGTTCACACAGATGTGTGTGGTCCTTTCTCTGTTGCTTCAACAAAAAAACATAATTAATTTGTAATATTTGTTGATGGATTTTATCGTAAGTGCTGGATCTTCTTCATGCAGAAGAAAGATCATAAATTCTCTAAGTTCTCTGAGTTTAAGGCACTGGTGGAGAAAGAGTCGGGGAAGTAAGTGAAGGCTCTTAGGAGTGATAATGGTGGAGAATACATCTCTAACGAATTTAAGAACTTCTGCAGCAAAGAAGGAATTCGAAGAGAACTCAAAGCACCTCATAACCCAAAGCAGAATGGGGTTGCAGAGAGGGAGAATAGAGTGAACATTGGTGCATCACGAGCAATGTTGCATGATCAAGGTCTATCTATGCATCTGTGGGCGGAAGCATGCAACACAACGGTACATGTGCAAAATCGTTGTCCTCATAGAGCACTTGGCATGAGTACACATTGGATTTCATTGGTAAGAAACCTAATGTTTCACACTTTAAGATTTTTGGCTAATTTTTTTATGTACATGTGACTAAGGATGCCAGGAAGAAGTTGGAACCAACAGCGGAGGTTGGGATTTTTGTGGGGTACACTGAAACACCCCATAATTATCGTGTGTGTTTTCCAAAAAATAGAATGATTGTTGTACGACGAGATATAAAATTTGAAGAGGAGAAAGCCATGCGGTTGTCCCTTGAGAGGGAGTTGGACTTGCATGCAGAGGAGGAATTGTTGGTTCCTAAGGATGAGTCTCAAGATGTGGATCAACCACATGAGCAGGTTCATGGAGTGGAGGAAAATACTCATGCAGAGCCATCCATCAGAAATGGTATAAGGTGCACCAGGGAAGCTGATAGATTGAGACTTGATGCTGCGAAGAATGTAGGAGCCCCTACTTCACAATGTAGACAAAGACAATCTCCTGACTGATTTACTGGATACATGGCTCTTGTGAGAAAATGTATTGTGACTAAACCATATTCCTTTCAGAAAGCAGTGCAACAACCAACTTGGGTTGATGCAATCATTGGAGGAGTATGACTCCATTGTCAAGAATAGTTCATGGGAGATAGTCCCAAGATCGGTCGACAAATCAGTGGTTGGATAGAGATGGATCTACAAGGTAAAGCAAGCTGCTAATGGGAGTGTGGAGAAATAAAAGGCCATATTTGTGGCCTGGGGATTCTGACAGATCGAGGGGATCAATTATGATGAGACTTTTGCACCTGTTGCAAGGTACTCTTCCATAAGATCCATCCTTGCACTCTCAACGTAGATGGGCTGGCACATTCAGATGGATGTGAAAACTACGTTTCTTAATGGGATCATTGAGGAAGAGGTGTACATAGAGCTGCTTGAAGGTTTCAAAATCTTCAACAGTGAGTCACATGTGTGCAGACTCAAAAGAGCACTGTATGGGCTGAAGCAAACACCTCGTGCTTGGTACACTCGGATAGACATCTATTTCACCGAACTGGGCTTCACCAAAAGTGAAGTAGATGCAAACCTGTACCAGATTGTGGTTGAGGGTAAGCTATTGATCATTGTTCTTTATGTTGATGATCTAATTTTGACTGGTGAAGAGTAGTTGATACATTCAAGCAAGGAGGATCTTGCAAGGGTGTTCGAATTGAAGGACATGGGAATCCTTCATTATTTCCTTGGATTGGAAATATGGCAGCGGGATGGTGAAATTTTTGTGTCTCGAGGCAAGTATGCAAAGGAGATACTAGGTAAGTTTAACATGGAGAGTTGCAAACTCATGGATACTCCTCTTCCAGGAAATTGGAGGAAAGAGGATGCTACTTCTGGAGAGGTAGTGGATGCTACTGTCTATAGGCAATTAGTGGGTTCGCTAATGTATTTGGTGAACATGAGACCAGACATTTTCTACGCAGTTAACCAACTGAGTCAAGCTATGGTTAAGCCTACCAAGCTCTTTTGGAAGGCAGGGAAGCATGTCCTGAGATACTCGAGGGACACATCAGAGTACGGTATATGGTACAGACGGAAAGAGGGAGTGAAGCTTCATGGCTTCACGGATGCATATTGGGTGGGAAGTCCATCAGAAAGAAAGAGAACATCAGGAGGGATCTTTAAGATAGGATCGATAGCATTTTCCTAGTACATTAGGAAACAATGACCTATGTAATTCAGTTCAGCGGAAGCAGAATACATAGCAGCAAGTCAAGCTGCATGTGAGGATATCTAGATGAGAAAGATATTGGTTGGTTTTTTTGGTTCTTAGATGGATCTGACAGAGATTCTTTGTGATAATCAGAGTTTCATTAAACTCAATTAATCTTGTGTTTCATGATAGTTCCAAGCATATAATATCCAGTACCATCATATCAGAGATTTTGTGTAGAGAAGGATAATGTTGCTTTAGTACATTCCCACAAAATATCAGGATGCAGATATTATGATAAAGGCGCTCAACTAGAGAAAATTCGAATACCATAGAGATAGGATTGGGATGAAGGATAATCCCTTTCTTATTGAGATGGAGTGTTGAGATTCAACAAGAAAATTTCAGCACCCACGCCTAGTTACATTAAGCACCCAGACTAGGGTGGGGCCCACAGTGCTATTTTTGGGTGCATGTCTATTTTGGTTATCCCTTAATTAAGATGGACATTAAATTGTAATCTATTCTCAATAATGACTAGAAACAACTAACTAAAAGTGATAAATTCATTTAGCTAGTGGATTTCATGTTAGATGTGGTTGGTGAGGCATGCAGAGTAATTCTAGTTGTAATAGAGTTCGAAGTGCAATGGTGCATTAGTTAATGAAAATTGTAAACAATTTAACTCAGTTAAGTGAGTTAAACTTAGTTGTGCTAGTTGTAACTGAAGATACACTAGTGAGAGATCAAGTGAATTAATTAGTAATTAATTCACAATCAATGTAATTGTTTCATGATCCATGCTGAATATACAATAGAAGATAGTGGGGATTTTAGTTGTAAGCTTTCCCTGGGAAATTATCTATGTTGTGTGTGATTTGATTCTTCTTCATGTTCATGAGATTAGTGTTTGTGTTTTTAATTCCGCAAAAGATCTGTAGAAGTGATTCAATATTTAACTTTAGTACATTATTAGATCAAGTGAATCCAAGATATGCATGCATGTTGTATAATTTCTACATGATCAACGATTACTCAACCACACATTGGAAAAGACGACAAATTATTATATTAATTTGCAGAAGTTCTTAATTTTTTTTTTTCAAATATTGAAATAAAACAAGGATTAACTGTGTTTTTGGTTTTTCCTTATGATTTTTATACAATTCTTAGTCGAATTGTTCTAAGAGTCCTATGTTGATAGGAAATTAAATTAATCTTGCTTCTAAGAATTAAATTAAAATTAAGAGTTTATATCCTCATGATTTGCTAGTGGGAGAGAAAATAATGTGGTATTCTTCTCAAATCATGTCTTCATGATCTAACAAGTCTTCTCCATGCCTGCTTGATCTTGTTTGATCTCTTACTAAATTGCGCTAGACTGCTGAAATGTCATAACTAGAGTTTGACTTTTGATTTGACATCTAGATATTTCGATCTCTGTATCCTCCTAGATCATGACGATAGGTGGACATCCATGTGGGGAAATTTTTTCATCTACATGTACCTTTCATTTCCTCATCGGTGCATTGAAACCTATCTAACCATGGAGATGACTGCATAATCAAGTATTAGCTACAGAATGAGAAAAATCATATAGTTGTAGATATGTTTAAATTATAATTCAAAAAGAAACAATAGATTCTAAAACATGGATGGTTAATACCTTTTATATGCTTGAGTAAATCTGAGATGACCTTGATTTGGTTGAAATTGCAACAATTTGGACACAAAAAAGATAAATGAGAGGGAAAAAGGATAGTAAAAAGAGAACAATTTCAGACTTCAACACTACCAATATCAACATTATTTAGTTTAAGATAAAATGATGGATTTGATAGAATTTCTGTAGTAATATCTTATGTGGAACCTGTTTTTGTTGCTTGAATTACTACACTGTCAGTCTGGGCCTTCTATTTTTACAATTCTTCCATCATTTCTTGCAATTTATGAATTTGCAGGTCTTGTTCAATTATATAGGATAATATAGTTTCCTTCTCCTTCTCTAATTGCCTATTTTATTGTGTTTGGGGATGCTTTGTTGTGGGAATCTTCAACTGTTTTCTAGGTGCTTGAATATCTTCATTTTTCTTCTTAACAATTTCTTGAGTTGCATCCACATTTTTGGGATCCAAACATAATTTAATTACAAGGTATTCTAGTGATTTGATCCTAACATCCATCACCAGAGAAGATTTATTTTCCATTTTAAGTTCTATAATAGTATTATTCAAAGAATTTTGCAATTTTGATACATTTTAAGCGAAATTACTAAGAGAGGAATAGATCATCTCGCTAGTATTTTATGCAGATCAATATGAGCTATATGGATCTATTTAGTATTGAAAGATAAAACAAGAGTCTTATAATCTCCAACAGCTTTAGGAGTAGAAAATTTAGGTTGAACTCACCTTTTTTTTTCTCCAGTATTAAGAGCTGAAAGAAACCCATTTTTACTGGAAGAGGTTTGTTTCTAGAACTCGATATAAGTTACTACCTTAAAATCCTCATTCTTTTTTCTTCATTTCAAAAAACTAAGAAAATATGTTTTGGTTAGAAGAAGAAGAAGGAGAATATTTTTTTGTCTTTGGATCCAATTCTTGCATTCAAAAAATAGGCTTACCTGAAACAATAGTAGTTGGTGAAGAAATGTCATATGAGGCAATTTCTAATACCGCTCCCTCCATATTGTTTGTATTCATTTTATTGTATAATATGAATTGTTCCATTTCTGACTCTGATAAAATTTGATCTGTTCTCTTAAGTTTTTTTTTCTTTCATTGGAGGTGTAACCAAAATTTTCTATCCTGCTGACTACTCCACAGTTTGTTCTTCTATCACTTCCTTCAAAGTGTTTTTCTCCCAGGTGTCCTTACTAGAAAAATTATCTATATAAGGCTTGGGAAAAATGAAAATAAGGTGGGGATTTCTGCTAAACTCTTATGGATGAAATTCTCCCAATGGGGTCATATGACCAAGTAACCCCCAATTTAAAATTCATTTTTTCCAATAATTGTTCCACCTCTTTAAATGTTGACCTATGATTCAATATAAATGGCCCTTCTTGTGCCTTCAGTTTAAACAAGGTCTATTTAATTCTAGGTAAAAAATGCACTTGATCTACATTGAGGCTGTGTATGATGAATTTAAGCGCAAAAATATGCATAGGAAAAAACATTTAGACTGATAGGGTGGAATTTCACACCCATACAATCTAATTTCTATAGTTTTGGTAAAAATACCAATCACCAAGCCTTGTTTGTTCACTAAGATGCATAATTCTTTTTATTTTAGGTGAAATTATGGGACGACTATCACTAATCAATAGAGTGTAGCATATGTGAAGAAATCTGTTCACAAAATTAGTGAAGGAAAATTCCTCATAATTCCTTATGACCAACAACGTTTAATGAATCACAGACCATTAATTCCCTTGTAGATCATGATTTTGCAATTGTATTGGGAATTTGTTTGACTGATAATACAAAAAAAAATACACCAGGAATAATTTATATTTAAAAGATTTTTCAACTCCAAATTTAAGAAACCGGTCATGAATGGCCTTAGATAAAAAATGGTTGAAATCGAATAAGATTTTTGGTTTCTTATCTGGACACAAAGTTGACAGAAATACTAGAACTAATTCATCCACTTTATAATTGCTCTAATACCCTAAAATACAAAATAAAATGGATATGATCTATCCTGAAAATTATGGAAACATTGATGAAGGGTTAGGTAGAGTGCGAGTGGGAATGCCAATCCCTTCAGGCATGAATAATTCGAATACAATCGCTCTTTTAAAAAAAATTAACTTCTTATATATTTCCAAGACAATTTCAATAGAGAATTGGTGCAAAGAGTTGGGAAAATATATGCAATTGGAATTTAAAATGGATTTAGAGGTTGCAAAAAATAGGGTTTCATCGTTTTGAGCAATTACAGTTTTCTCACTGGGTAAGTACCTATCCACACACCATATTACAAATTTCGGTAAAGGATGAGTTTGAGGAAATATAAAATGGGGTACAAAGGACTCCCACAAATAAAAATCATCGCTATTATCTTCAAAATTTTGGGAAGCCCAATTATGCAATTCATAAAGGTCAAAATTTGAGTTTGTATCTTCTATTCTGCTTTCCCTATCAACTAAGGGAAATTCATCAATTTTTGGGAGTGTTTCAGACTGAGCCTGAGACTTTTTTCCTTTAGTTGAACTTATTTTGAACTACAGGAGAAAATTTTCCTGTAAAATATATCCTGCGTTATATTTTTGAGTTGTCGTTGAGGGCTTTCTGTAATTCTGCACTTTGATTCTCTATGTCTGGTGACTGAAGGAAAGGTAAGAGGGGACAGAAAAAGGTGGGAGAAATTAAATTATGAATGAGAGTGAGAAAGAAGTGGAGTTAACATTCAGATAAGGGGCATATTGACAATTAAATGGAAAAAAAAAATCAGAATTAAATGGCAAACGGTAAATAAAATGGTGGCGGGAGATATTTATTACCAAAAACCAAGAATGGTTTTTTGTGCAGGGGAGGGGGGAGGAGTATGCAATTCATATGTCTCTTCCACGTTGTAAAAATTGTTTCATAAAAATAATTTTTTGTTAAATTTCGAGCAAGGGGGGGGGGGGGGGGTCGCGCGGTAGGGGGGCGGTTGTGTTGGGAAAAATGCGAGGGGGGGTGAATCAGTATTTAGAGTTTATAAAATAAATTCAACCTTTTCTTTGAGCAGATTTCCATATGCGGTTTTCATGAACTGAACTAGCGTATGCACGCGGAAATATAGAAGGAAACTAGCGTATACTGATTTACCTTTCAAATTTAGAGAATTTCTCAGGAATAGTATTTTAAAAAGATTTATCAGTTATGAATAAGGCTGTATAATCAGAATTTATGAGCAGTAATCAACAGTATAAAGCATCACACGCATGAACACCAATATTTAAGGTGGAAACCCAATTCGGGAGAAAACCAACGCTGTTATCGTCTTTGTCTTCAATCTTTATTATATAGAAAACCTTTTACAACATTGTACTGGTGCAGACTTATATTAGTACGCAGGCTTCCACCTGCAGAAGGCTGCAACCTTCTCTCATTTTCCAGCTGCAACTGGAAGGGAGCTCCAACCCCCTGATCTTGTTTACTAGCCTCTCCTGGAAGGAAGCTTCGACCTCCTGATTTCAACACCAGCTTCTACTGGCTGAAAGCTTCTACTTCCATACTAAAGGCTTCAACCCTCTGGCCCACTGCAGACCACGTTTCATCAATTTTCATACTGGATCTAAACAGCTTCAACACAACCCCTTAACATTAACAACCATACTTTTCCCAAAACTTCAATCAGAACAGTAAGACCACTGTAACCAGAATATCAGAAATAACCCAGAATTCAGAGTAGATAATTAGATACATATTCAACCTTGAACAACCATTAATTCAGATACCATACGCTATTTTTCTTTATGTAACCCGCGTATATATGCGTCTTTCTTCACACCAACCTGCGTATGATTCAGTGCATGCTAGTTTTACATTCTTGAAATAATATGCGACTTTTCTTCACAGTTTCTGTGTATACACGCGCTTTTCTTTTCACCAAATAGCATATGCTTTCTTTGAGAATCTGTTTAGACTCATATTCAGATCTGAAACTTTCAATTAAGACAATCTATCAGCAATGCAGAACTGTTTAGATAGTCACTCATCCTTCATCATGTTTTCTCAATCAATGATTAGATTTGTTCATTATCAAATCAGCAGCATACTCCATATCCAATCAACCTAGAACTTCAAGAAGACTTCATTAACCGACAGCAGAGAGAAAACAGAGATCACAGAAGTAATATCTGTAAATAAGCTTCAGAAACCCTAACTTCCATAAACGCTTTTTATTAAGAGAACCTGCGTATACACGTGCTTTTACTAATACAAACTAGCGTATAGATATGTAAATGGTAGACTTTGCAGAATATACCAGATCTATAAACTTACCCAGATTTCTTCATTATCATCAGCAGACTTGTGCCAGTTCTTCATCATTTCTTTTGCAGATCGGCGTAGAGATTCATCATTTCTAGATCTAGAGATCTTGAACCTTCATCATATCCATGGGTGCATCATAAATTTAGATCTATCAGAAACAGAGTTCAACCATGCAGATATCTCTCAAAGAGATTTATTCCTGAATAGCTTTTTTTTTCTTTTTCATGCCCACCTTGCACTATGATCCTCTTCTCCTTATATAGTTTTAGCCTTTATCAATACCATGAGTCAAAACCACTTAACCGCTGATGGTATTCCTGGATGGGATCAAATAGATAATCCAGCGCTCAATACTGTGGGCCAATACCATGGTCATGTCCCCTGGTTTTATAAATTTAGAGCGCAAATAGGCATACGCTACTTGGTACGTACTTTTACGCATACATACGCTACTTTGCCTTTACAAACCCGTGTATGCTTTGTGACATATCTTATTCATCATTACTCTGGCACTTACTAGAATTTCTTTCTTTGTTACTTCTGAACTGCTCTGTAGATACATCAGATTTACATCATTAACAAATAGGTTGCTATCCAAAGACAACTCATAAAGTCAGTTTCTATCAAGGACAACTTCATCAAGTAGGTTGCCATCAAGGACAACACATTGCATCATATTTCCAAAAATTCATTGTGGTTAAAATGGCAACAAGAAATAGTGAAGGAGGCCTCCTGAAACATCTTTCCTGATCCTAGTTGGAGAGTGATCACCTAAACTAGGTGGGGACCACACATGTGATTTTTGTCGAAAAGTCTATTTTTAGACATATGGAGCATGGTCTAGGAGTTGCGGGATGCTATTCTTGGATGATTGGTCAAGTTGGTAAAAATAGATGGACATCTATTTTTAGACATACAAGTCGAAGTCTATTTTTAGACTGCCTGTCTAAAAATAGAACAGTCAAATATTATTAGCCCTTAATAATATTTGGACTATAAACTTTATCTTATCCTCTTGGAGCACTTCAGTTCGAGCTACAGATGTGGCACATGCAGCTGGCAGAAGGAAATTCAAATTTCCTATGGGTTAGTTGAGCTATTGCATGGTTGACTTCAGTTAGACTCATGTGGCAGAGTTTTGGTGGAGTTGATTGAGGAGTTGATGGAGTTGTGTTCGGTTTAACTTAGTTGAACTAGTTGTATTTAGTTAAACTAACTTATACACTAGAGATGAGTGGTGTGAATTAAATATTATTTAATTCACTAATTATTAACTCATAAATCAACTAAAGAACACATCAGTTAACTCAGTGCATGTACAGTTTAGTGAAGACCAGTGGAAGAGTTAGGAGAAAGGGTGGAGTCTACTATCATTTGTGACTATAGTGTGCATGAGATTTGCACAATCATTGGAGGAGATTGCCAATGATGATTGCGCAGTTAAAGCCAAGGGAATTCGAATTCATTCATTCCATTCTCTCATCTTGGATTGCGCAGTAGAGGCAGGCAAATAGTGGAGGAGTTTTGAACCCGTGACTTGTTCAAAACTGAGCTAGTTTGTGTGTAACTTTTGGAGACAGTACTGAGTACTTGTGAGGAGTATTGTACTGAGATTGTTACATGATTCTTCTTCATTTTAATATACAGACAGTAGGGGGTTTTCAGCTGTAAGCTTTCCCCGGTATACATACTGTGTTATATGTGTTGAATTTCTATGTGCGCATGTGAATGTTTTCAATACCGCTTGTTGTTTTTATTTCCGCATGTGATGATTAATGCGTAGAAGAGATTATGTGTTATGTATGAAGCTCAAATAGTATGTGACCAGGATAATCTCGGTTGAATAAGTGATTTATTCAAGGAATTTCTACACATTGATCACCAAAGCATAAATCACCACCAATAGAAAATGCATGATAGTTAGTGTGCGGCGATTTGCCATTTTATTTATTAAAATAAAACAAAATAATATATTTTGGCATTATATATTTGCACGTAAACTACTACAAAGTGCAATATTTTCTTTTTTTGAAATTTTAATCAAAATTTTGAAATTTTCAAAGTAACAAGACAATGTTACACCACCCCAAGTGTTGGTGTAGTTTTGGGTGGTATAAAAACCTCTTTGGTTGCCCACTTTAAAACTTCAAAAAACATTATGAAATGGATTTCTACCCGCTCAATTGTTACAACATCTGCTATTACAATATCTACTATTACAACATCCACTATCATTAGAGGAATTTTGAGGTCTAAAATGGGCCTCCTAAGAAAATTGTACAACCAAAATCAACTTTATAAGAACCAATAAAATTCAATATGATGATGTCAACCATGGGGGATAATTCACCATTTTTGGAGTAAAAAAGTAAGAAGATTAAAAAAGAATAAAATAATAAAACTACTTTTTCAACTCATATTTTCAACTTATCTCCCTAAGGTTTTACTCAATTTTTGAGCAGGAGTACTCGTTGGATGCAAAATTAAATTCCTCATCCAAGGAGTACCCATGTTGTATACTTTTGATGGAACCTACTGCACAAAAAATGAGAAATACATGAAAAAACATGATTCCAATCATGGTTTTCATGTATTTCTCATTTTTTGGGTAGTAGGATCCATCAAAAGTATGAAACATGGGTACTCCATCGATGAGGAATCAAATTATACATCCAACCAGTGTTCCCGCTCGAAATTTCAGTAAACCCATAGGGAGATAATTTGAAAATACGAGTTGAAAAAAATAGTTTTTTATTTTTCCCTCTAAACTTTGATGATGTAATATGATATTATTTTATTATTTCCACTATTATTTTATAATTTCTTTAGGAGGCCCATTTTAGACCTTGAAATTCCCCTAATGAATGGTCACTTTTTTCAGTAGTTTCAATAGTAGCAGCTTCTATAACATCAAATTTTACTGCAATTTCAATATTTTCAATAGTAATGGGTGTTACACCATCAACTGCTTCAACATTTTCAACATATTTAGTATTGAAAAAGGCTTGGCTCAAAGAGTCCCTATATCTCCCTTTTTTTATAGGTATATCTATATATTTGATTTTTTTTTGAAAGGCAATGATAAAATAGCTACAACACCATATTTTAGAAAGGAATCTTCAAATTGTTGAAAAGTGGTGATATTACCAAATTGAAGGGATATGGATGGGTGTTACATCATCAATTGTTACAACATCTTCAATGGATTTAACATTGAAAACTATTATGGCATCTATTATTACAACATCTGTTGTAATGGTAACTATTTCAGTAGTTTCAATAGTAGCAAGTGTTATAGCATAAACTTTTACAACATTTTTATCATTTTCAATAGTAATGGGTGTTATAGTATCAACTGATACAACATTTTCAATAGATTTAACATTCACAAATGTTTTGACATTTTTTATTACAACATCTACTATTACAAAATCCTATGACATTCCCACCCATCGTTCTATCATAAAATGCATTGCAAATATTTTTTACAAATATGTGAAATTAAGAAAAAGGGATTGAGTCAAATGGACACAAATTCCAGAGTTTGGGAGGAGGATTTCTTGCTTGGGAGGTTTACGTTTTCTTGTGGAGAAAATTTGAAATGTTTGAGATATCCATTAAAGCTGGATGGTGCATGAATTAATGAAATGGTTCTTAAAATTGAATGAACAAAAAGGAATATACACAGACCCATGTACTTGGGAACCTTCACAAGGAAAAGGGACAAGAAAAAAAGAGGGGAACTACACAGTGCAAGAAATCAAGGAAAAATAAGTAAATTCGAGCTAGGAAAAGAAGGTAAGACATGGTATTCAAATTCATGCTGAAGGAGAGGGGAGACACAATTCGAGCATGCAAAAAAATTAATTTTGGTTTGATCAACAAGTAGCATAGAACATGAGAGAAGCGAAGGGGATTGACTCTCAGTTTACCTGGAGGTCGTGGGTTGAGTTGCTAGTCTCTGGAGCCCTGTAATAATTGGGGTTCCCTGGAGATTTTTGTTTGAGATAGGATCCCTAAAGCCCTGTAACATCTTGGGTCCTTGGGGCTGTGGGTTGAGAAAAAGTCTCTAGAGCCCTCTAACAGCTTAGATCCCTAGAGGATGTGGGTTGGGATGTAATATATGGATCCCTACAATAGCTTGGGTCCCTTGGAGGTTGTAGGTTGAGATAGAAGGCTCTGGATCCATGGAAAACCTGGGAAGATGCTAATCATGCAAAAACTTCAAAATAAGACTTGATTAAAGCCCTTGGTTACTACATTACTATTATAGTGGATCCCAGACTCCTTGGAAGTGAGTAAATCACTGTGTATGCACTTGGGGTGAGGAAAGAACCTCTGGAATCCTTGTTCTGAGAATATGGCAACATCAAATGGTGGGATTGAGGAAGAGGTCATATGGATTAACTGTTTCTGTTGGGAGATGGTGTTTTAATCCCTTAAGAAAGCACCCCCCTCAGAATCTATAATCTGGCTCAGGGTTAAAAGTTTCAAGTAAACTTGGCTACAAATTTATATGGTTGGGTGGAGAGTCCTTGTCCTAGAATCAATTTCCATGAAAATTAAAGATAATTATTTGTTTGTGTTTCTTAAATATTAAAGGACTTATGTTGCATTTATGGTTGAAATGGTTTGTATTATTTTTGGAATGTAACAACATTGTTAATGTGATAAGCATGTGGATGCCTATCTATGCAAAGATAGATTTATAGTTATGATAAATAAATGCATACATAAACACATATGTTACACCTCCGAAATGAACATTGTTGATAAATAAGTTGAACTAGTGTGTGCATGTGAAATGGAATGAAGTGTTGTGTTAAATTATCATTACCACAATTCATAACATATACTATGTATCAAAATGTGTAATGTTGTATACAATAAACTAACTTGAGTCATGTTCTTGAACCACAATCCTATCTGGGGAAAATTATCATTCATACTGATTAACAGTGCATATGTAAGTAATACAATATGTCATTAAATGCCACAGGAAACGGAAGGATCCATAAGGATCTGGAATACAAACTTAGAAATTTGGGCACAAAGACCCTTTTTATTAACATAAAATAAATACATAAGGGACTGTTGGAAATATTTTCATTGATGGCAAAGGAGCACAAAGGAGCAGCACAAAAACTATCATTAAGGCAAAGGAGCAGAGAAGCAGCAACAATAAGGCAAAGAAGCAGATCAGGAAATAATGCAGTAAGAAAGAATAAAAGAGAGGCAAAGGAGCAGAATAGAGGCAAGGAGCAGCATTAGACCATCAACAAAGGAAAATAAGAAGAGAGGAGCAACTTTAGAATCAAAGGAGCAAAGGCAAAAAAGGCAGTTGACGCAGAAAAGGAACAAAGGAAGCAAAGGCAGCAAAGGAGAAAAGGCAACAAAAAGGGAAAGGCAACAAAGGCAGTAAAGAAGTAAAGTCAACAAAGGAAGTTAAGGTAGAAAAGGAGCAAAGGCAGCAAAACAACAAAGGCAGAGTCGTGAATGTGCTGGGTAGAGTCATGAATGATAAGTGGGTCAATTCGTGAATGGTAAGCGGGGAAAGTCGTGAACATGGGCAAAGTCGTGAACGAGACAAGTGTTTTACAAACAAAAAGAAAGAAATGAACGGGCACAACCAAAGAAGAAAATTCAGCAAACCGAAGTAAAGATACAGCAAGGACCGTTGGATCTGGGCATAGATCAACAACGAAGATTAAATCGCAAACCCAACAGTATTTTGCACTTTAGAAATTTGTTTGCTTATGTTTAAAGACACAAAATGGTAAACTATTTTATTTGTGATGCGAAGCAGATCAACAAAGGAGTAGTGAGGATCGTTTGATCTGGGTGAGATCAACTGTGGAACTTAAATCGCACCCAGCAATATATCGCACATCAATGATTTTTGTGTTTAGTGCTAAGACTTCACATGATAAGTTATTTAAGTTGCGATGCGAAGTGCGGGCAACAACAAGATGATGTGGTAGATGACATGGCACCGACCCCACAGATCGTAGGTAATTTATGATGACATGGAAAGGTGGCGTGGCAGTGACATGGCAGGGTGATGTGGCATGATGACGTGGAGATGACGTGGATCTAGCCCACATACCGCACATCACATATCGCAAAATGTAAGAGATACTTGTTATTGCTAAAAGATAAAACTTGTGAAGTGCAATAAAGAGGAACAGACGCGATGGAGCTTCAAAGCTAAAGTCTAGAGAATTTAAAGTTTGGCGTGGGACCCACTCGCATACTCCACATTGCAATCTGTGATTATTATAGTTATATGTTAAGACTTCGCAAGTTATATGTTTTAAAGTGCGACGTGCGATAAGGAGTTCGCTGTGATTTGCGATATCGCAGAATCACAAGTATTGCAAAATCTTTAAATTGATAAAGTTGCGAAGTATGATAAAGAGGCCCAGATGCAATGTAGTTTCAAAGCCGAAATCCAAAGGATTTCAAATACATATGTAAACTTTTTTTTTCTGTTAAATCGCATCGGAGGAGGAAAAGGAGATTATAGCGTAAAATCTATGGAACGCCGAAGTGCGAAGTGCAATTTGTGAAGCAGACGCGATGCATCTCAAAGGTGAATATTAATATATTTCAGGTCCAAGTTTTAATGTGATTACATTGGTTTTATGAAGAAAACCATGGAAGAGGAGGTCGACTTGGGTTACAAAGGAAAGGTCTGAATGCATGAAAAAGGACCCGGAGCTTGTGTAGAATAGTTTTATGCAGTTGCTGCTGTGAGTTAAACGAAAATGCTGAACGCAAGAGAATGGAATCGGGTAGAGAGACCTGACAGTACGTAAAGAGAATGTTGAACGTTGCGGTTAAATATAACAAGAAGAGTCGGGAAAAATAAGGGTATAGTAGCACTGTTTGAAACGTAATAACTGGGTAAAGTTAGGCTAAGACAATAATGCTGCAACATAGTTGGAAATATAACAACAGGCAGAGAAGACAAAGGGACAACAGGCAGAGAAGACAACATGAACAGAAAAGCAAGAAGTTGAAAGGGCTGAATTGAAATATTATTGTAATTGTAAATGTAAATTCATTTATTATTTTATATTATTTGTGATGCAAAGGCAAGTCTCCGTAGGCATAGGAAAAACTCCATGAGTGTTGTAATGATTGTTTCTAATGTAATAACCTGAACTGAAGTGTAAGGAATCAAATGGGTGGAAGGCAATGAGTCATGCCTATTCACTTCATATTCCCATAGATAATGCAAACAATCATGAAGTTATATGTATAAAACAGGTAATATCCATGTGTAGAGGGTTACTAAAATAAAGAGAGAGAGAGAGAGAGCGGAATTGAAGAGAGTTGAAGATTGTTAGAAAGCTATAGAATGGAAGAGAGCAGAAGAATATAAGAAAGCTGCAGAAGGTTGGAGAGTGAAAGAATAAGAGAGGACTGATAGAGATTTTGTGCATTTCAGGAGCTGATATGAAGAAGATATGAAGGCTGAAAAGGCAGTAGTGAAAAAGGAGTAAAACAGAGTTGATATCTAAGTAAATCAGCATATGATTTTATTGTAGTGTGAGGGAGTTGGTGCTTCCATATCAAGTTGTAGCTTGATAGATGTCCAGTTGTAGCTGGTTGAGGTAGGATCCTCCTGTTGGTTGTAGCCTGTAGAAAAATACATGGGAGTTTGTGCTTCCATTTCAATTTGTAGCTTGATAGATGTCTAGTTGGAGCTGGTTGAGGTAAGAGCCTCCTGTGGGTTGTAGCCTGCAGAAAAATACATGGGAGTTGGTGCTTCCATTTCAAGTTTTAGCTTGATATATGTCCATTTGGAGTTGGTTGAGGTAGGAGCCTCCTATGGGTTGTAGCCTACAGAAAATAGATGGGAGTTGGAGCTTCCTTGCAAATTGTAGCTTGTAGAATTTGAGGTAGTAGCCTCCGTAGGTTGGTGCCTATAGAAAATCAGTGGTGAGAGGGAGTTGGAGCTTGCCTTTGCAACACAACAATAATAATATGTGGTTTTCTCCCTTATGGGTTTCCACTTATATCAGCTGTCTATGTGCTTGATGATTATGTGTTGATGTGATGCTTTAATTTGCTTAATTACTTGCTCTACACACATTAAGTTTGTTGATTCATTATGTATTAATATGCTTATGAAATTAAGGTGTAATTGAGTTCAATGAAAAGAGTTTTAAATGTCCATGAATGTACTAAATTGATTCACCCCTACCCCTCTCATTTTAGCTAAGAGTTCATCAATTGGTATCAGAGCCGGTTCCTTTGGTGTAAGCCTAATAGCTTGAAGGAGATCTGGTTGAGTCATGGACTATCAAGATGTACCCATGTTGAATACAAAAAACTTTCCTGAATGGAGAGATTAGGTTAAAAAAGATTTAATGGCTTATGAAATTGAGGTATGGAATCTTGTATGTGATGGTTACTGCACAGACTCTCTCTCTTTGCAAGAACAATAGTGGAATTCCAAGGAAAAATGTGTGATATATAACAATATTCATAACAAGGATCTTGATTCAATAATGGATTTAACTTCTGCAAAAGGAATTTGGAATAGATTTCATCCATGCATGAAGGAGACACTAGTGGATGCATTATCAAGAAGGAGAAGATAAAAAAGAAGAAGAAGAAAAATTCCTTTCAAAAGGAAAAAGGTCAATCAAATGAGATACCTGCTAGGGTGAATAGATGTGAGTATCATGAAGAAATTACAGTTGAGTAGAACTCCAAAATTGACATAGCCTTGACTGAAATAGAAATATTGAAGAATGAAAACAAAAACCTTAAGACACTGGTGCAAATATGTGATGTGAGAGAATATGAAGATAAGGAAGAAATTGTTGGCCTGAAGGCACAACTTGAAGAAGCAAGGAAAGTAGAAGACACTTTGCTGCAACACATAAGAGAGAAAATTCTGGAATGTGGAATATTGGAAGAAGAGGTGGTAAGCCTGAGGATGAAATTAGAGAAGGCCCAAATTGAACTAATTATGAATATTCCACAAATTAAAACCTCTGGACAGTTGGACCAGATTCTAAATGCTCAAAGGTCTCCTCTCATAAAGGCTAGGATAGTCTATGAAGGAGAAACTAGTAAGTCCAAGGTAGAAGATAACAAGAATATCATATTTGTAAAATATGTAAAGGATAATGAAGCAACTCAAAATATTCCTATAGAAGTAGAAGCCAGCATGAACATGTTTTGTAAAGAAACAAACAGAAACAAGCAGCAACATGAAAGGACAGTGAATGAGAGGAAGAAATAGTCAACTGCTAAATGCTCATACGCTCCTAAGGATGAATTGGACAAATTCGGAAGATGTCAAGGAGGTTCCTTCCTCCTGTGAGAAGTATCACTTGTTTTGACTGCCACAAACCTGGACATACTGCGGCATACTATAAGACAAAGCAAATCCAGTCCAACCAACTAAAGATGTAGCCAATTAAAATACTACCTCAATCAAACAAATGGAGAAGACAATCTATCACCAGGTACACAAATCATTTCCATGGCTACTATTATGCATGCAATGATTTTGGACATAAACTTGTTGAATGTAAATTATGTTCAAAAGGGAGCACAAAATATTATACATCATCTCAAACGTACCTTGGTAAAATAAGATGTTATGTATGCCACAAGCTTGGTCACAAAGCAAAAGACTATAAGTTTCCATATACATTAAGGAACTCTAGACAAATGATGGAATCCAACCAAATTAGACAAAACTATGAATAAAAAAGAAGTGCAGACATTATGAAGAACCCCAATAAAGTATGGAAGGAAAAGAGAAAGGGGGGGGGGGGGAGGCTATTACTTCAATAACATAATGAATCCATCATAGTCTCAGGGGGAGCTACTCTAGGAAGAAACAAAAATATCTAGCCAGTAATAGATAAGAAGCAACATCCCAGGGGGAGAGCAGTTTGTAAAAAGTCCCCATAAATGTAGTCTAAGAAGAGATCCTTGGAATAAGAACAACTAAAATTTCAGGAAGGGAAAGGAAAATTCCTCTGAAAGAGAATTATAGAGGATGAAGGATACCTAAAGCATTCAATAGCCAACAGGTTGATGTAAGGAGAGAAGGAAGCAAGCAACCATGGTGGTAGAGGGAACATCAACCATGAACATGTAAGCTAAGAAGACAACATCACACTAAGTTATGAATGGTTAAAATCACAAAAAATTATGTTTCGAGCTATAAAACTGGAAATATGCATAGAGGATGATCACATTGTGCATCACACTGCAAGTGTTAACAATGAAACTAAATTAAGAAGGATGAGTAAGAGAAATGTTTATCATCATTATATCATTAAATAATTCATAAATAGAAGGTCCCCTTGGAGGAAAGCAGTTAAATGAATGATAAAAATATGAGTTGTGTGCCCTTTTAGATTCCAAGTAAAGAAATTGAAGATGTCTTCCTGAAGATCAATATGTTAGAATAGTTGAATTGTATATAGAGCAACAATGATTTTAGAGCAATCTTAGAAAGGAATATGCAGTGACACTATTTTAAAAATAGAATGACCAGATAAGCAAAACGTTAATGATGCCAGAATCAGATTATGTATATTGATGATTGCTGTTGAGGACAATGGAGAGCTCAATAGTAGAAACTATGAATGTTGTCTTAAATATGGGTGTATGTGTGAGCTGAAGTGGAACTACTGCATGGATTATCAATTGGTATTTGGAAAAAGCAGCCTTCCTATCAGTAGAATACCAAGTGTTATTAGTGGAGCGGTGGTATGGTACAGGTCCTCAGGATCAGAGTATTATGGAATAATTACATCAAGGTAGCATTCCCAACGATTATCAGCATCATATTATATGTGGATTAAGCTTTGGCTACTGTGATTATTAAAAAATATTTTCTGATTGTAAATATTGGAGAATGTCGAGCTGCATTATTAAAGCATGGAAAGGTCAATGGAAATTCCAAAGGATCATTATATTGTTTGCATTTGAAGTGTTATATTGATAATTGAAGCAATATCTATTCTTGGATATAATTGCATGCTTTCCTCAAGTCAGTACGGATATATCTTCAAGGACTTTTTCTTAAGATCATTCATAAAACTGTGTGAAGTCTGTTTGCTGAGATTTCAACTAAACAACTTGAATATGGTTTGCTGAAGATAATTATAATAGAACAATTGAAGTGTCTGAAGTATGAAGAGCTAGTTGTGTTAATCTTACTATTGAATCTGAAGAGTCTTTTATTGATTCATCTAAAGCCTACTTCAGCAAAAAGGAATTTCTGGTATTTCACCATTGCAGAGAGGTTGATCATTGACATACATACCCCCTTATGTCATAAATAAAATTGCATAGTTGATAAGTGAGACTGACCAATGCATTGAATGTATCTAACCTCGAGGGTTTTTTTTGAAAATACTCTATACAATATTATAGTCATTTGGTCTCTTATATTGAAAGATATTTTCTAATCTTACAATAAGTTATAAGTTCTGGTTTGATTCATTGTTCACATTAGCTTCAAGAAATTTTGGCTTGTAGTGATTATATCTTCAGAATTCTAGCACATATCACCACTATCAAGCAGTAGGGGAAAAAAATACAGAACATTCTATGGTGACATGCCTTCCACCATTCTCATGAGTTTGGGATAGCATCATTTTTTTGTGTATATTCATGCAATCTCAATGATTTTCAAAGTGTTCTCCCAACAATTCTTATACACCAGTCTGGAGCAGCAAGGAATAAAGACAAAATGAAGAAGGCCTATACACAACTCAGAGAGAAGTAATGCAAAGATGGAAACTACACTAAAAAAATGTGTAATGTTGGACACTGGATATACCAACACTCCCCGTGTGTTTCACGAAATGGACTAACCGCCTCTCGGGGATCCTTATCTCTGGCGATGCGATCGTTGACTAACACCTGCAGGTTTTTGTCTAATGGCAACTGTGATTCCTAACATGTAACCCTTTGCCATTGATGTCAAAGGGGGAGGAAAAGCGAGCAGAGGAAGAAATACACTTCTCAGAATGAGAGGGGGAGGAAGTCTTGGAGGAAGTTTTGGAGTGTTGGAGGAAGTGTTGCCATCAATGCCAAAGGGGGAGACTGTTGGAAATATTATCATTGATGGAAAAGGAGAACAAAGGAGAAACACCAGAACTATCATTAAGAAAAAGGAGCATAGAAGCAACAACAATAAGGCAAAGAAGAAGATCAGGAAATAATGCAATAAGAAAGAATAAAAGAGAGGCAGAGGATCAATAGAGAGGCAAGGAGAAACATTAGACCATAAAAAAAGGAAAAGGAGCAGAGAAGAGCAACTTTAGAATCAAAGGAGCAAAGGCAAAAAAGGAAGTTAAGGCAGAAAAGGAACAAAAGTAGCAAAGGAAGCAAATGAGCAAAGGTAGAAAAAAGGAAAAGGCAGCAAAGGCAGCAAAGAAGCAAAGGCAACAAAGGAAGTTAAGGAAGAAAAGGAGAAAAGGCAACAAAACAACAAAGGCAGAGTCATGAACGTGCTGGGAAGAGTCGTGAACGGTAAGCGGGTCAAGTCGTGAATGATAAGCGAGGCAAGTCGTGAATGATAAGCGGGGCAAGTCGTGAACGTGGGAAAAGTTGTGAACGAGTCAAGTGTTCTACGAACAACAAGAAAGAAACGAACGGGCACAACCAAATAAGAAAAGTCGGTAAACTGGAGTAAAGATACAACGAGTACTGTTGGATGTGGGCATAGATCAACGATAGAGATTAAATTGCACACCCAACGGTATTTCTCACTTCGGCGATTTTATTGTTTATGTTTAAAGACACCGCATGGTAGGCTATTTTATTTGCGATGCGAAGAAGATCAACAAAGGAGTAGTGAGGATTGTTAGATCTGGGCAAGATCAACAGTGGAACTTAAATCGCACCCAACAGTATATCGCACATCGATTATTTTTGTGTTTAGTGCTAAGACTTCACATGATAAGTTATTTAAGTTGTGATGTGAAGTTAGGGCGACGACAAGATGATGTGGCAGTGATGTGGATATGATGTGGTAGTGATGTGGCAAGATGACATGGTAGATGACGTGGTTCTGACCCCACAGATTATAGTTAATTTATGATGATGTGGCAAGGTGATGTGGTGGTGACATGGCAGGGTGACATGGCACGATGACATGGATATGACGTGGATCTGGCCCACATACTGCACATTGCATATCGCAAAAAGTAAGAGATACTTCTTATTGCTAAAAGCTAAAACTTGCGAAGTGCAATAAAGAGGAGCGAACGCAATGGAGCTTCAAAGCTAAAGTCTAGAGAATTTAAAGTCCAGCATGGGACCCACTCGCATACCGCACATCACAATCGGCGATTCTTATAGTTATATGTTAAGACTTTGCAAGTTATATGTTTTAAGGTGCGACGTGCAATAAGAAGTTCGTTGTGATTTGCGAAATCGCAAAATCGCAAGTATTGCAAAATCTATAAATTGGTAAAGTTGCAAAGTGTGATAAAGAGGCCCGGATGCAATGTAGTTTCAAAGGTGAAACCCAAAGGATTTCAAATCCATATGTAAACCTTTTTCTGTGTTAAATCGCATTGGAGGAGGAAAAGTAGATTATAACATAAAATCTATGGAACGCCAAAGTGCAAAGTGTGATTTGTGAAGCGGATGCGATGTGGCTCAGAGGTGAATATTAATATATTTCAGGTCCAAGGTTTAATGCGTTTGTGTTGGTTTTATGAAGAAAACCATGGAATCAGAGGTTGACTAGGGTTACAAAGGAAATGCATGAACGCATGAAAAAGGACCCAGAGCTCATGCAGAATAATGTTATGTGGTTGTGGCT
This sequence comes from Pinus albicaulis, assembly GCA_034641835.2. Taxonomy (NCBI): domain Eukaryota; kingdom Viridiplantae; phylum Streptophyta; class Pinopsida; order Pinales; family Pinaceae; genus Pinus; species Pinus albicaulis. The sequence continues at coordinate 247,309,931 of CM076579.1, forward strand.
GTGAGTTAAATGTAAAGACTGAACGCAAGAGAATTGACTCAAATAGAGAGAATGTTGAAATTTGTGATTAAATATAATAGGCAGAGTCGGGAAAAAGAAGGGTATAGTAGCACTGTTTGAAACGTAATAACTAGGTCAAGTCAGGTTAAGAGAGTAATGCTGCAGCACAGTTGGAAATATAACAATAGGCAGAGAAGACAAGATGAACAGAAAAGCAAGAAGCTGAAAGGGCTGAATTGAAATATTATTGTAAATGTAAATTCATTGATTATTTTATATTTTTTGTGATGCAAAGGCATGTATCTGTAGTCATAGGAAAAACTCCATGAGTGTTGTAATGATTATTTCTAATGTAATAACCTAAACTGAAGTGTAAGCAATCGAATGGGTGGAAGGCAAAGAGTCATGCCTATTCACTTCATATTCCCATAGAGAATGTAAAAAATCATGAAGTTATCTATATAAAACAGGTAATATCCATGTGCAGAAGGTTACGAAAACCGAGAGAGAGAGAGAGAGAGTAGCAGAATTAAAGAGAGTTGAAGATTGTTAGAAAGATGTAGAATGGAAGAGAGAATAAGATTATAAGAAATATGTAGAAGGTTTGAGAGTGAAAGAATAAGAGAGGACTGATATAGATGTTGTGCATATCAGGAGATGATATGAAGTAGAGATGAAGGCTGAAAAGGCAGCAGTGAAGAAGGAGTAAAACATAGTTTATATCCAGGTAAACCAGCATATGATTTTATTGTAGTGTGAGGGAGTTGGTGCTTCCATATCAAGTTGTAGCTTGATAGATGTCTAGTTATAGATGGTTGAGGTAGGAGCCTCCTGTGGGTTGTAGCCTACAGAAAAATACATGGGAGTTGGTGCTTCCGTGTCAAGTTGTAGCTTGATAGATGTCTAGTTGGAGCTGGTTGAGGTAGGAACCTCCTGTGGGTTGTAGCCTACAGAAAAATACATGGGAGTTGGTGCTTCCGTTTCAAGTTGTAGCTTGATAGTTGTCCAGTTGGAGTTGGTTGAGGTAGGTGCCTCCTGTGGGTTGTAGCCTGTAGAAAATAGATGGGAGTTGGAGCTTCCTTGAAAGTTGTAGCTTGCATAATTTGAGGTAGTAGCCTCCTGTAGGTTGGTGCCTACAGAAAATCAGTGGTGAGAGGGAGTTGGAACTTGCCTTTGCATCACAATAATAAGAAGATGTGGTTTTCTCCCTTATGGGTTTCCACTTATATCTGTTTTCTATGTGATTGATGATTATGTGTTGATGTGATGTTTTAATCTCCTTAATTACTTGCTCTACACACATTAAGTTTGTCAATTCATTATGTATTAAGCTGCTTATGAACTGAAGGTGTAATTGAGTTGAATGAAAAGAGTTTTAAATTTCCATGAATGTACTAAACTGATTCAACCCCCCCTCTCAGTTTAGCTAAGAGTTCATCAGAGACGACCCACTTGGAAGGGTATGTGCATATACATGGATGTTCCTTCACCGGGCTATATGTCCTCAAACGAGTGCAAAATGTGTTGAGTCAATGATGGAAGGGTTATCCTCCCTTCAAGTGTAGGAGTAGTTGAAACCCATGTAGTAAGGCTTCACCATACTTGCATTATAAGCAACCTGGATATATTTTTCTTGCATCAAGGTGTAGCTCTTTGGGCCCCGAAATTATCTGCATATCACCATGGAGCTCCTTAAAAGAATGATTTGAAGCCTGAAACCTTTGGTGTGTGGCAAGTGAGGTGGAGACCTTTTAGGAGTTCACACATAGCTGGTGTAGGAAAGGGATACAAGAACACTTATGTCAACATGCATGGGATTCCTTGTCCAAGAACAGGGATTGTAGAAGGGCCAGGAACTCCTTGGAGTTGGATTGGATTAAGCTTAAGAGGGGTAGTAGAATTGGGCACCTTAATAAGCCATCGATGTCAAAACCAAGTATTGACGTTGATTCAGAGGTCTCTAGGACCTATGAGACAGAGCCATGGTTGAAATAACTAGCTTAGGGAAATTATGGCCAAGTCGAGACTTGCTCTTATGATGGCCATAAATATCCCCATCTGATGCATTACTTAAGGAAAGGTTAATATCCCTTAGTCAATCCATGGAAGAGATTGAAGTAAATATTGATTCAATGTAGGAGGGAAAGCTTTAAACTTATAACAAAAATTCTGAAAAACCTTGCACTGCTCCAAACCCTAGCCATGGAGACTCTTCATTAGTGCAACCTGATTTTTCCTTTAACAAAATTGGATGAGGAAGTGACAACGTGGTCTAGAGGTGCAAACCCAGAATATTACCCCAGAGGATTGTGTGGTGCAACTATGGGATCGACAAAGATTATTTCAATCTGGATGAGTTGGATGATACACCATTTCGAAAGTCTTGCGATTGGTCAGAGGTGGACCCTCTTGACAGGTCGATGACAAGCTAATGCAGTGAGCAGAGGCAGTTGCATTCGGTAGGGCATGATACACACACACACACACACACATATATATATATAAGCTGTGAGGCTTGATGTAGAGTAACAAATCTAGTTGTGAGGCCCTTATGACGAGTTGGAAATTCAGGTAGAGTTTGGAGGGAAAAAATAAATAAATATGTTTTACCCCATTCTTCTAACAATATGAGGGGTTGGTTGATGTTGCAAATCCGTTGTTACAAAATTTGATTCTGAATCATTGTTACCTAAATTTGTGCTTCTCAATTTGATTTATTGATCCCTAAGTATTGGTGTAGTGTTAGGTGGCAAAAATGCCTCTTTGGCTGGGGGGGGGGGATTGTAATAGTCACTGTTTCAATAGTTTCAATAGTAGCAGTTGTTATAACATCAAATTTTACAACAATTTCAAAATTTTCAACAACAATGGGTGTTATAGCATCAGTTGCTACAACATTTTCAACATAATTAATATTGACATGCTATTATGGAATTTGTTCTTACAACATCTGCTGTTACAACAACCATTGTTAAATCATCTTCTTCTTAATCCACTATTACCTATGTTTGTGCTTATCAATTTGTTTTCTTGATCCCCCAAGTGCTAGTGTAGTGTTGGGTGGAAGAAACACCTCTTTGGCCACCCACTTTCAAGCTTTGACAAACAATATGAAATGGATTTCTATTACAACATCCGATGTTACAACGTCTATTATGGCATATGTTTTTACAACATATGTTGTTACAACATCCGTTGTTACCTATGCTTGTGATTCTCAATTTGTTTTCTTGATCCCCCAAGTGTTGGTGTAGTGTTGGGTGGAAAAAACACCTCTTTGGCTGCCCACTTTCAAGATTTGAAAAACAATATGAAGTGAATTTCTTCCCCCTCTATTGTTACAACATCCATTTTTACAACATTTGCAGTTAAAACATCCGCTATTACAATATCCATTGTAATGGTCATTGTTTCATTAGTTTCAACAATAGAAGTTTTTATAGCATCAAGTTTTACAACGAGTTTAAAATTTTCAACATTAATGAGTGTTACAACATTTTCAACAAATTTAACATTGACATGTTTTTATGGCATCTGTTGTTACAACATCTGCTTCTCAATCCACTATTACTTATGTTTGTGCTTCTCAATTTTTTTTCTTGATCACCCAAGTACTAGTGTAGTGTTTGGTGGAAGAAACACCTATTTGGCTACCCACTTTCAAGCTATTAAAATCAAGATGAAATGAATTTCTATTAAAACATACGTTGTTACAACATTTGCTGCTACAACGTCCATTGTTACAACATTTGTTGTTAGTACAACATCTTAGTTGTAACTTATTTGAGATTTTATTATCGTATGTGCACTTTGATATGATATAATATGATTATTGTTTCATTTCATATGTTTTAATATTAGATATATAATAGAGAAATTAATTATTGCATGAAATAAATAATAACTTTTCATTCTAAATGTTTTTTTGCAGAACAAGGATCTTCCAAAAGATCCAAATGATCCTCATCATATAGATACAGATCACGTTGGGTCCGATGTTGAGATGGAATATGATACTCATGATGACACAAATACATATGAAAATGAGGTCAATGTTGATACAAAAGATGATGATGATGCTCATGAGGAAATTGTTGGTAGAAACTAGTGACATTCATGATCATATAGACTACATCATGGATAATTTTTGATATATTGTTATGATGCTAATTTTCATGGTTATTATCATATGCATCATTTTCACTTCCTCCTGTACCATATTATTGAGTTGTATATTTTCGACATGTATTGTTTCTACTTATATCATTTGGACATGACATATCATATTGACTTGTATCAAATTGTCTTACATAATTCATCATTTTTATTTCTATCATTTGTACACGATGTATCATTTGTACATGATGTATCATTTTTTACTTATGTTGATTGTTGGACATGCGTCATTTTCCCATCCTATTTTTTTTTAAAGCAACATGTATATTTATATTAATTAAACTAGAATATGGCCAATTCCATTACATTCAAAAGCATCAAAATTTCCGGAGTCCTCCAGAATTTCTCTGACCAATATCTTTGGGTATGTAGTAATTTTTTTTCCAGATTTACTACATCCTTGTTCTTGTAATTTATCCAAAATACCCCATTAATTCTTATGTACCTAAATAACATAATATAGTTATTACTATGAAATTAACTACCTGGTTCCCTCCACATTGTTTTGGCTGAGTTCCTCCATAACATCCTTGTCTACTTCCTCTTGCTGGAATGGTTTTGGTGCTCCTTGATGCCCCTACTCCTACTATAACTCCTACTGATCGAGAAACACCAAAGAGAGAGACCCTCCCTCACCAATCGACATATCTTATTCACCGTTGTCATTAAGGTAAAATATTTCTTTTAACACTGAAACACATTCAATATCCACATTGACATCATATTTCTCCACCTTGTAATCAATATTTTCTATCTTGGACATGACTACCTCCACCAACCCTTGCACAATTTCAATAATTGTTTTCAGACCTTCCAACTGACCTATTACCAAGGTGAAATGAGAGTGAGCCTTAGAAATTATTTTCCACCTATCTTGGAGATCATCTACTTGATTTCCTACTTAAACACCCGATCAATCTCATCTGGGGAGCCACCAATGCTATTTCCTGATGAGGATTCCATCTCTTCGGCTTAGAAAGAAAGTATGGAAGTCACTATGCATGAATTTTGTAAAACCATCCTCTCATAGCTAGACTTAACTCCAAAATGATAGTGGAGGGATTCCCTTCAAGTTTAATGATGTTCGCATTCATTGCACACCCTACAAAAAATTTCAAATTAATTTCTTCTTGGTGTGGACCATAAACACACAAGGTCAAACTGAGATGTTCTTCCTCGACCACATAAATATGATACTTCAATACTAATCCTTAATTATTTGCTAACGAAATTCCACCTAGCCACATGCTTAGCATTAATCCTTGTGTTTAACCATCATTTGGATGAATGGACTTTTATTTTTTTGGAGCAATCACTGACGAGATTTTATACTGTGAAATGAATACCAACTTTATGCAACCTATTAGTCATATTATCCTCCTTAATTACCCTTAAGCATATCGATATCCTCGATTTACAATCAATCATGGTATGTGACATATAGTTGTTATGAAAAATTGATGCCTTGAACCAAATTGATGCCTTTGTTGGCTTGATAGTCCGCCAAAGTGTTGTTCTCTCTCTTGATATAATAGAACTCCAAAATTTCAAATTTATCCATGATCAATTGTATTCTTTATAGAGTTGGTATTATATTTGGGTCCTTGGATTGATTTAAATTGATGAATTTTTGAATTGTAATGAGAGAGTCTCCAAAGACATATATGATGATGATCTTATCAGTATTTACTCATCAATTTTTATATGTTAAAAGTGGTTGATGATTTGGATGCATATTTATTGCGTATGATGGTTTTGATTTACTGCTCATGATGGATGTTATCAAATTCACTTAAATTATATATATTTAACTCACTTATTTTAATTATATATGATGATCATGTTACAATAATTATCTTGTTATTTTATATATACTGGAAGTTGCAGATTCTATTTTGATGTAGATTTCATAAGAATAATGATGTTTTTAATTTGTATGGATATTTGTTTCCCTAAAAATTATTTATAAATTTTACCTTATAAAATATTTCAAATGCGTTCATATGATGTCTAATCATATAAATTGTTTAAGAGACATGATATATTTAACTAATTAAATTGAAATAAAACATATTAATTTAATTGTATGAAACACAATAATCATTTTTTGGAAGAAAAAAAATATGAAAAAATGGAAGCCAAATTGGAAGTCACATTAGAAGCAAAACTAGAAGCTAAATCAGAAGATAAACTGGACACCTATCCTGGCACTAAACCTGACACTATTTCCAATTTTTGGAAGGCTCAAAAAAGAAGAAACAATGGAAGAAAAATTGGAAGCAAAATTGGAAGCCACATTAGAAGAAAAACTGGACGTAAAATTGGAAACCACACTAAAAGAAAATATGGAAGAAAAATTCAAAGTGACACTAGAAGAAAAGTTAGAATCCACATAAGATGAAAACTGGAAGAAAAATTGGAAGCCACACTAGAAGTAAGACTGGAAGAAAAATTGGAAGCCGCACTGGAAGAAAAATTGGAAGCTACACTAAAAGCCAAACTGGAAGCAAAACGAGAAACAAAAATGGACCTTAAAATAGAAGCCAAACTAGGAGCCAAATTGGAAGAAAGTATTGGCACTATTTATCGTGCTGAAATGGCTCTATTCCAGGCATTATTTATGATGTTATTCGAGGTACTACTTACGACGTTGCTTTCGACGCAAATTTAGTCACGATTTTGGGTGCTATTTATGTTGATATGCCACAAACTATTTACGTTGATATTACCGTTAAGAAAAATACCGAGACAGGGGGAGGGGGTGAATAAATATTTTTAATTCAATTTTACTTTTAATTTCATATTCAAAAATTTTTACACTACTATCATTCATGCAACTTGCGTGTGTATGTGAATTCAGTGAAATAAAACTGCATATATCCAATTTGATACTTATTTTTCATACTTTTTATCAAATGTTTAAATTTACCATTGAATTATTAATTCATTAGTGATTTATTATGTATTAAAGAGAAAATAAATCACAACACTTAAGCAACACATCAACACATGAACACCCATATTTTAGGTGGAAACCCAATGTGGGACAAAACAACCGCTACTATCATCTCTTTCTTATTTCTTATAATATAGAGAAAATATTCATTACATATTTTACTAAAGAAGACTCTTACAATCATGCATGAACCCAGTTGTAGGAGTCTACAATCTCCACTCATTCCCCAATGCCCAATGGAAGGGATCTACAATCCCCCGATCTCATTTACCGACTCCTACTGGAAGGGAGCACCTACCCCCTGAAAAAATTTACCAGCTGCCACTGGAAGGAGGCTCTGACTCCCTTATTGAAAGCTACAACCCACAACACTTTGTGGAAATATTTTTATAATGTTTCATACTAGATCCACCTATCTCAAATAAACATCAAAACTTGTAGTTCACCTTTCATAAAATTTTGAAATTGGACACACACTGTTACACCATTTTTTGGTCATCTAACTTATTATCATTAGATGGACCCAAGTACACCATGTAAGACCAGTTTTACCCTAAGTAAAACCGCTTTCACTATGTTAAAACAGGAAACCCCAAAAGGAAATATTAAACAAACCCATATTTGTTTGATTTTCCTCATGGAATAATTAATTAAACCATAATTTAATTATTATTCCCAGTCATGTTTAACCCAAAATAAAAGAAATTAATTAGATAAACCTTTATTTATCTTATTATTTTCTAGGAATAATCATTTAACCTTATTTAGATGATATTCCTTGTTAAATATGACCAAATCACCCACAAATAATTAAATAAATCACTATTTATTTAATTATCTTTCAACCACTTCCTTAAATAATTAAATAAATCATTATTTATTTGATTATCTTCTAAACGCTTCCTTAAAAAGATAAATAAATCATTTATTTATTTATTTTTGACAAATCAAGGGATTTGACCCAAGTCAAATACCTTTTCCCTCCAACAAATATAATAAAATATTCCATAAAAGTGGATCTAGATCTGGTTAACCCATGCACCAAGATCTAGAATGACCCAATATTTTGTTATAAATAGGAGGGTTTTCCCTACCATTCTTCACCTTTTGTTGCCTATTAGATCACTCTGGATCTATACACTTGGTCACCATTTTCTGCCATTTTGCTCCCTTTGAGCTCTACTCTTTGCATTGGGTTTTCTACATCGACTAGAGAGAAGAATCTTAGATCTGAAGTGCTGAGGACTTCCAAGAACCCATCCCATTGAGGGGAATTGGATACTCCTTCTGGTTTTCCTCACAGGTGCCCCATTTAATACAAAAATTCTTTCAAAAATTGTTCTTGTCTTGTCCATTGGTATATGGAGCAAGCACTTATTTTTCTTGCTTAATGTCTTTCCACACATAGATGCGGTGTTTTCGGCTATTTTCTTGTCTAACTAATGAGGATACGATACAATTAGCAGAGACACTTTTTTGTTAGGGCTATTAGTTATGCGTAGCTAAAGCGGTTCTTTTTCGTACACTTCGACAAAGGATTCATACTAACAAATGGCGACTCCACACGGGTTTTAAATTACGACCGCTGTCGTTTTTTTATATTCACATATCCATGCTACTTCGGACCCTGGGGTTTCTTTTAGTGTTGTTTTCCTATTTTTATGTTGTTTTTCTCACATAAAACCCTAAAAAATTCAAATTTCTAACCACATTTGTTTTAAGCTGTGCGCGGGTAAGCGACACCGGCCGATGGCGGAATGACAACTTTCCGAAAAATCTGCAGCAGAGACAACCGGAGCAGGGGTGCTGCACTTGCAGCCCCTAGGCTTTGCGACACGCTCACTCCCCCGTCGCCGCCCCCACCGACTGTTCCTGGCGACTGCCCGAAATACGAGGTTAAGCCAGAGCCTGCTACATTTTTTCGACAATTTTTACGCAATTTTTAAGGTTTTGCTATTCTGTCCCGGTCCTCGACCTCTATCTGACTGTTTTGACAGGATTGGAAATCACCATTTTTTTACTCATCTAAGTGGGAACCTAGCCCCTTAGGGCTTTAGTACCCTCCAATTTTTGTGGAAGAGTTTTAAGCTGTTTCAGCCGTCTGTTTTTCAGAGCTTCAGCCTCCTTTTTCCAGATCTATTATCTCCCTTTCAGATCCTTTGAAATCAGCCTTTCTTCCTTTCAAATCACCTCCTGTTGTTTTGTTTGGACCTCCTTTGAAGGCCTCTGCCTTGCCCCCTTCGGTTTTTGCTGATTTCCTTCCTTTTTCCAGCCACCTTGCCTCTGTCTCTTGGTTGTGATCTGCACCTCTTTTCAGCAGCTTTATCCTTTAGATCCCTGTCCCTTTTGAGCTTAGATCTATTGGCCCCTTTTCCGTGTGTTTTACATAGATTTTTCCCTTTCTTTTCAGATTAGTTTTGAGAGACCCACCTTCTTGGGTTAGATAGATGCACAAGTAGCTCTTATTTTTCTGTTATTTCAGCATTATATACTGTTCTCTGTAGGTTTATTTTCAGCTACGTAGCACACTTTTTTCTTGCTCTCAAAATGGAAAGGGTTTAAAAATTAAAATTAACATGCATACACACAGGCCTAAAAAGCGAAGAAGTGCAGATTGCTTTGGCCAAAGACTGCAAAATCAATTGTCTGCACCTTTTACGCCCTTGACCTTATTTGATTACACTGCCCTTTAATAGGTTTCCTTCTTCTGTCATCATTACGCCCCAAGGTGCCTTTCCCGAACTTCTTGGCCTTCACCCTCGGTTTCTAGTCGATCGACCTCCTTCGCCGTCGTCCGAGCCGGTCCATCGGTCAACCCTCAGGCTCTTCTCCTTCTCCTCCTGGTTCTCCCCCTATCACCTTCACTATGTCTGGTCCAGGGCCTAATGCTAGCGGTTCTCCCGACCCCAATGCCGGCCCTACTACTAGCGGAACCACCACTGGCACTACCTCGGCCACCCCTGTGTTGCCATACATTGCAGGCCTCAGCCTCCCTGATTTCCATCAGTTGATCAATGACCCCATTCACCACAATGCTAATTGGCCCGCTATGCCAACCAAGCTACCCTCTGACATCCCTAAGTTTGAGGACCTTAATGGCGAAGATCCAACCAATCATGTCTGATATTTCCACATGTGGTGTTCCCCCAATTCCATTACCGATGACTCCATCCGTCTTCGTTTGTTCCAACGCAAACTTCTTTGGTGAAGCTTACGACGGTATGTCGAACAAACCTGCCTCTTACCTTTGAGACTCTTGCCAAGCCTTTTTGTCGTACTTCCAGCTCCCTCTCCGATACGATACTGGCACGAAGCTCTTGACTTCCTTCAAGCAATCCTCTTCAACACACCTTTATGCCCATGTTCAGGAATGGCGAAGAAGACGGAGCTTGTGTCGAGCCCCTCTCTTCGAAGATCAGGTTTACATGGACTGGTTCCTTCACACCCTTCCCGCTCCCATCAGCAAAAGATGTCGCCTCTCATTTCCCTCAAACCGAAGAAGCCGCCCTTCAAATAGCATTGAAATATGACCTGATCTACGCTCAATCTGGTTATGTTTATACCGTTCTTCTTGACCTCCCCAGGCCCGGTGGCACTAACGCCCCGGGGGCATCTCATTCCGCCCACGGTATCGTTGGAGCCCTTTCCCATCCATACACTCTTTTACATCCATACGCTCAACCTCCTATGGGCTATGGTCCCCCTCAGGGAGGGGCCAGCTCCTCCAGCACTCTCCCCCCTCCCGGTAGCATGTATCCAGGATATGGCATGCCTCCTCCTTTTGCCCAACCTCCTACTTACCTCAATGTTGCCCAACCTCCTCATTACCCTTATCCGCAGCTTGGTGCGCCAGCTACTCCAGCATATGTGCTTCCTCCTCCCTTGCCTCCTCAACCCCAGCACCAGCACCTACAGCCCCCTCCAGGGCAAGTATTTTCACAGCAGGGAGCGACCAACCCCCCTTCTTCTCAAAGAAGGCGGAGAGGCAATCCAAACCAATCTGCCCCTGGTACCCGTGGACCCAATCCTGGTGTGGACCCTAACACTGCCAACCAGCAACAGGGCACTCATCCCAAGCCAGACAGGCCGCTTCGCACAAGTAAGCCTTGTTCGTGTTGCGGTGTTTATGGTCATTACACCCACGATTGCCCCCTATTACCCCAGATGCGGCAGATGTGGGAGTCTCAAGCCACATTGCGCGGACAACACGCCTCCCCTCATGCTCCTCCTAATGTGGCCACTACCTAGCCAGCTGTGTTTACTGATCCTTTCCCTCAGCAAGGATTCGTGGCTACCAGCATTAGAAACGGCCTGGTGGCCACCCCCTTCCTTATGGTTCCTGCGATTACTAGATCATATGATGCACTCCAATCCCTAACCCCAAATCAATAGATCTTTACCTTCAAACACGGTCTCGCCGGTACCCCAACCTCCCCGCTGAAGTTACGCTCCCGAGCCTCCTTCTTCAGGTTCTCCAGAGCCTCTTTCGTCACCCAGTGGCCCCTTACATATCCGTCAACCAAAAGTTGAGGTTCATACCAAGATACCTAAGGGCCCACTACGTCGAAACGCTGCTCCCAGTCGAGCTGCCCGTTCATATAGCATAGTAGATGATTTGGCGCAATCTCCTGCCGCCATTTCCACACTGGAGCTCTCCCAGTCATGCCCTTCCCAAAAGAAGGCTCTACTATCTGCCGTGGGTGCTGTAGATCCTGCTGATGACCAAATGATTGTTTTCGATGCCATTCAATCGGACCATCCTCCTCTCCCTCCTTCCGTCCCCTTCCAAATCCCAGTCAAAATCCGGAACGCCAACGTGTCCCGGTGTATCATTGATGAGGGGGCATCCACATGCGTGATGTCCGCTTCGGTTTGGAAGAAACTCGGATCCCCTGAGCTGGCCCCTTCCACGATCACCCTTCGAGCGTGGGACGGTCATGCCTCCCAGCCCATTGGCCTGTTTCGTAATTGTCCTATCACCCTCACGGTAATAGGCTGGCCCCCGTTGGCCGGCGAGTCATAGACGCCCCGCTAGACTACAACATTCTATTGGGGCGAAGCTACACCTATGCTATGTTCGCTGTCCCATCTGCGGTTTTCCGCAAGATGTATTTCCCCCATAATGGAAAGATAGTCACCATCGACCAGTTGACGTATCATGAGCCAAAATCTCAGACCTCACCTGAGACGACCATCTCTTCTGTAGCCAACAAGCAAACCGTCGATTCCCTGACCAGTGTCTCCCCCGACGTTTACAAAGATTCCTCCCTGCTTGGAACTTTTCCTAATCTCCCTCCTCCTCCCATCACTGATCCCAGCTCATCGAATGTTTGCATGATGCAATCGTCTCAGGCTGCCCGTAAGCGGCCTACCTCGGCTAGTCAGCTGACCTCACCTCATCGCCTGCCGCAACCCGCTCCTAGCCATTCATCTCAGCCAGCCGGACCTCCTCCTTCTGGTCCTCCCCCTACAGCTGGTACCCCTGAACCCCTTTATCCTCCTGGATCGGTTCCTCCTGGCCTTAACCATCTCGAAGCCATCCCTCCTGGTCATTACCCTGCTGGGAAGATCCCTTTCTTGGCTCCCCCTCCTGGAGTATATTCTGTCCCCGTCATGGCCACCCTCTCTCTCCCTAACTTGAACTTGGGCATACCGGTCTGGTACCTTGATCCCCCAGCCGCCACCCCTCCTGGTCACCCCAAGCCCTATATGGCTTTGACACCGGTTCAACCGGTCCCCCTAGCTTCCTCCATTGCCTCCGTGCCCCCAGCACCTCCACAGGACCCCTCTCCTGTCGTGACGGCACCCGGGAAGAAAGGAAAAGCCCGCAAGGGGGCACCCAAAGACAAGACTACCACGACTGACCTGGCCCCTCCACCGCCCGCAAAGCCTTGTGCTTTATGTGATGTCACCGGTCATGCCACCCATGCTTGTCCTGAGTTGCCCCGTATTCAGCCCATGGTTAAAGTCGCGTTCCCCGAGTCTACGGTCCCTGAAGCCCCCATTCCTTCTCCGTCCGTAACCAAGAACCCCAAGAATCTTCGCACCAACAAGCCCTGTGCTTTGTGCGGCGTTCATGGCCATTACTCCCACCATTGTCCTCACCTGATGCACTACCGCGCCTTTTTAGAGGTAATCCAAGAGTATGAGGTTGAACAAAATCAATCCGCCTCTCCTATCCTCGCGCAGTATGCTTCAGGTCAACCTGAGGATCCCCTCGCTCCCATCGACATTCCACCCCCTGATGTTCAAATGACAGAGTCTACTGTAACCATCCTTTACCTATCTTCCTCTGCGAGACACTCGGAGCCTAGCCCGTCTGCTTCCTCCCCTGTTGTGTCCCTTGATCACCCTGTTCCTCCTCATACCCGAGATCACTCCACTTGTGTCTCTGTTGACCTCCGCAGCTCGAGTCCTCACCATGCTTCCTATAGCCCTCATATACCACCCTGTCTGAGTCTTGGTCATCCTGCCCTTTGCACTCCCTCCTGCGGTTGCCGCCCAATGACTTCTGTACACTCACGCTGCCGTCATTTCCTTTCATCCCCTCATTTATTGTCTTGTCACACCATTCTGCAGGACCCCCCGTCCACACCCTTTATTGGTTACGCCGATGGTGCAAGTCGCTACTCCAGGAATCTAGCCTCGGCAGGTTGGGCCATCTTCACCCCCTTGCATGCCCTTGTTCTTTCTAATGGGGTATGCATTGGTTCTGCCACCAACAATTAGGCTGAATATGATGCAGTGCGTGGTCTGTTAGTTGATGCCCTCTTTCATCGCATCCTCCATCTGCACGTTCGTTTGGATTCCCTACTTCTTGTAATGCAACTAAATGGTGTTTATCGTGTGCATAACCCTGTGCTGTTTAGACGCTATTTACGAGTGAAAATATTAATACGTGCGTTTGAAACCATAACTTTCAACCATGTACCTCGAGAACAGAATCACTATGTAGATAATATTGCAAACCATGTTCTAGATTGGCATTTATCACACACATTTCATACAAGACAATAACATTAAATCAACCATCAAAAGACGATGCATATCCATAATATGTGTCACAAAACATGTGTTTAGAGTCCATCTACTCTGATACATACGACATGCCCATAGCATGTTACAAACAAAAACCCAAAACTGGGGGCACCACCTGCCCCTACATACATCATAGGGGGCACCACATGCCCCACCCCTAATCACTATCTAGAGGCTCCCGAGCCAATGGCTCTGCCCCTTCAGCATGTAGATCGCACATAGCCTGACCAGTCATCGCCATGCGCCACATGACACCTCGCCACTCCGAGGGTAGACCAACACATGGCTCTATGAACTGGTTGTATAAGTCCTGCCACCCGCGCTCTGATACTCCGGTCAACAACCTTTCGCATCTACGACGGATGTCCTCCAGCAGGGCGGCTGCATCCTCATTCTGCGCCGCTCTCGACCCACTCGGACCTGTAGCTCCAGACGCTGCCGGTCGTCCCATATATTCGGCTGGTTTTACCGGTGCTATATCTGCATACCAAAAGTACACGAATCAGTACCATCAATTACTATTCAAAAAATTTAACATGCCCACACAAGAATAGAAATTTTCCACTTACCATCGAGCCCCCAGACTCAACCAGGCAGAAGTGGCAGATCCAGATCTCCACAGTAGCTCATCCCACTATAGGGATGGTCGTCTATGTACAACGACATCTGATCCCAATGGGCAAAAAAATCCAGTCAAAACACCCGCCCGACCGCCCCTCCTCCTCCTCTGCACAGTAGCCGTCCCCAACGCCGCATCCTAGGCTCTCTCGGGCCCCCATCTGGAAGCTGTACATGAGGCCTCAAGGTCGGGATTTTCTCAAAGAAGAAGGCGCACAACAAAGTCCCATATGAATAGTCATGGTTCACCTGCCACCTGCATAGTGACAACTGTCGCTTTAGCGAAACCAACAACATCTGGGCCCACCCATAGTAGGTCCCACCCAACACACTTTCCACTATCATCATCTGCCCTCCAGTGATGTGATGGAACGCCTGGATGCCCACGATTCACAGCACAGCTGCGGCCACTGCACGGGCTTCTAGCCTCTCTAGATTCCCGATTGGTATTCGAGTCCCCTTGACTTGGAGACCCGGTCGACAATGGCGTCCCACAAACTCCATGATATGCGGCCCCCCCGGCAACACTAGCTGTGTGTTTCCCACCATCCCCAGTGGCGGGAGACCAGTCAGGAAGTACACGTCCTAGACCGTCAGCTCGATCCTGTGCCCCTGCACTACAAAGATCTCCTGATCTGGATCCCAGTAACTGATAATCCGGGCCAGTAACGGCTCCCCTGCTCTCATCAACGGGTTCTCTAAGAACTTGAGAACCCCAAATCTGGCCAATACACGACGGACGCCCTGATCCGCCTGGATCTCTGCCCGTAGTGTCCCTAGATATCTCTCTCTCCATTTGACCCGTAACTCTGCCATACCTGCACAAACACATCATTTTTGTCAGCATACAGATCGGGAAAACCATATCCAAACACCAAAACCCAACTTCCAGCCATAAAACAGCACC
Organism: Pinus albicaulis; assembly: GCA_034641835.2. NCBI lineage: Eukaryota > Viridiplantae > Streptophyta > Pinopsida > Pinales > Pinaceae > Pinus > Pinus albicaulis. The sequence continues at coordinate 247,325,626 of CM076579.1, forward strand.
AAAACCCCCTCATCTCCCAGGTCGCATTTTTCTGCTCTTTTCTGGACCAGGTCGCACTTTTTGCCCTGATACCTGCGTCCTAGGTTGCACTTTTTGCCCCAAAAAGTGCGACCCGACCGTAGAGATGAAGGAGGGGCTGTTTCTAGGGTTCTAGGCCCTAAACTGAAAATGTAATCCATCAAAATGCAAGAGAAAAGTTAGACCTCTTACATGCAACTGACGAATCTCGATTCCAACGGTCGGTTTTTCCGCTACGTTCGCCGCAAGATTTAGGGCCTTCTCTCCTCTCTACATTCACCACAGCAACAATATCAAATGAGTGATTTTGGAGGGAAAACTGCCTTATTAAAATAGAACCCATGTTTCTTCTTTCGACTGCTGTGACCACACCGTAGCCCCGTTTGACGAACCATCTGCACCGTTGGAAAGCTCTCACCGAGACCTCAAATGGGTATCTGTTAGTTTTTGGAGATCTGACACTCCACCAGGACACATTTTGTCCAAGAAGGGTCACTTTACCCCTCCTAAAAATCGAATTTCCTCACTTACGACACTTGTACTTGGGGCACCATCTTGCTCCCTTACTTGTCCTTGTTCGTGTCGATTTTCGTCATGAGTTCCCATCATGTACTCATCTTTCCACGGTTCCCCCATTGGGGCCTTTATTGTGTGGCAGCACCATCGAGTCGCCCTTGTTTAGAGCATCCAAGTTGAGTCATCATTCCCTCCATGGAGTCTATGCCGAGTCCCTTTGTACCCCACTATAGCCCTCCATCCATCATTGATTGGTCTCTCTCTTGTGTCGCACATTATGACCTTCAGTTTCACTGTCCCCCATCCCTGATGATGTTGTGTCCGTCGCTGTCATGTCATTCATGCCCTTTATGCTCTAGCAACGGAAGTCATCCATTAGCTACTCAGTCCTTTCCACTTCACTATCATCATTAGTGTCAGTCTGTCCGTCGCTCTACTCTTTTCTCTCGTGCCTTGGTTGAGGGTCTCTCATTGCCTCAACTATGGCGGACCTCCTTCTGTCGACATCAGCTCATTTATTCCAGAAGCCAGGTCTAGAGGGTGGTGTACCTTGGTTCCATCTTCCACTCTTGTTCGGTGCCTAGGATCAGGCAAAGGGATATCTCCTTTCCCTTTGGCTTGATTGTTTCTCCAGCTCCTTCAGCATGATTGAGATTCGTATACTTGATGGTCCAGTGATCCAACAGCAGCTCTTGATGATTCCCGGGTGTGTGTGAGATGTTTCAACCCTCATGAGGGGGTGGCCCTGCAGGTAGCCCCCCACATGCCCGGATGACCTCTTCTATGCAGCCTTCGATGCAGCTCCAGATATTTGATGATGTTGGCCATAGCCACTTGCAGCGCCTCTTTGATTTGCATGTATCAGTCAGATTTTGTGAGCCCTTCCCCATTTACAGGGGGCATTTGGGTTGTATTTGTATCTCATGTACTCAGATATTATTGTATAAGTCCTGGCTGTTATCCCAGGCACAGCATGTATGTGGGATCCCTCATTGTATTTCTATCTGGCTCATGTTTATGCCGGCTGTACTTTATGGTTCGGTCCCTTGTTTACTGGACACACTATTCTTTTGTACTTTGTCTCGGCGGGCATAGGTATGCCTCCCCCGCCGCCTTTCGCACAGGTACCCTCTCATAAAAAGAGACTTGTTGCACCTGCGAGTCTCGTCTCCTCAGAGTCTAGTCCTTCAGCACACTATCTACCTCACATTTCTCTCTCTGACATCCCTTTTGTTGTCTAGTGATTGTGTTCTTACAACGTACTTCGGTCATACGATTTGCTCCTGACACTCGCACGCTGGGGGGCAATCTGTTACACCATTTTTGGTCATCTAACCTTTTATCATTAGATGGACCCAAGTACACCATGTAAGACCAGTTTTACCCTAAGTAAAACTGCTTTCACTATGTTAAAACAGGAAACCCCAAAAGGAAATATTAAACAAACCTATATTTGTTTGATTTTCCTCATGGAATAATTAATTAAACCATAATTTAATTATTATTTCCAGTCATGTTTAACCCAAAAACAAAGAAATTAATTAGATAAACCTTTATTTATCTTATTATTTTCTAGGAATAATTATTTAAATATTATTTAGATAATATTCCTTGTTAAATATGACCAAATCACCCTTAAATAATTAAATAAATCATTATTTATTTAATTATCTTTCAACCACTTCCTTGAATAATTAAATAAATCATTATTTATTTCATTATCTTCTAACCACTTCCTTAAAAAGATAAATAACTCATTTATTTATTTATTTTTGACTAATCAAGGGATTTGACCCAAGTCAAATACCTTTTCCCTCCAACAAATATAATAAAATATTCCATAAAAGGTGGATCTAGATTTGGTTAACATTATTTTAATCATGCACCAAGATCTAGAATGACCCAATATTTTGTTATAAATAGGAGGGTTTTTCCCTACCATTCTTCACCTTTTGTTGCCTATTAGATCACTCTGGATCTATACACTTGGTCACCATTTTCTGCCATTTTGCTCCCTTTGAGCTCTACTCTTTGCATTGGGTTTTCTACATCAACTAGAGAGAAGAATCTTAGATCTGAAGTGCTGAGGACTTCCAAGAACCCATCCCACTGAGGGGAATTGGATACTCCTTCTAGTTTTCCTCACAGGTGCCCCATTTAATACAAAAATTCTTTCAAAAATTGTTCTTGTCTTGTCTATTGGTATATGGAGCAAACCCTTATTTTTACTGCTTAATGTCTTTCCACACATAGATCTGGTGTTTTGCAGCTATTTTCTTGTCTAACTAACTGCATATCTGAAGATATTGGCAGACACTTTTGTTGTTAGGGCTATTAGTTATGCGTAGATAAAGTGGTCCTTTTTCGTACACTTCGACAAAGGATTCATACTAACACACACCCAACATTATGCTCAATACCAATTAACAACTTTGAAACCAAATACTAAATCAAATCATCCAATCCTTGAAAAAACCAATATACCATACTAAATCATCATAACCAGATCATACCAATGCACATCCACCCATCAATCCACTGAGCAACTAGTCATGAATAAAGATAATAACCACATTGTCATCAGCACAGTCAGTGCAAACCCTGATCACATTTAATTCATAATGTATACACAACTGTTTTAAATAAAACCCATGTATATACACACTTCCTATGCATACAACCTACGTACATATATATGATTAATAAACACTAAACCATTTAACAAATTAAATCACTATAACTCTGAACCAACCACTGAATCAAGTACTGAACAAATCACATATCATTGAAAAATACCCAATGACACCACTGCAACACTAAAACTGATAAATATACCAATCCACAACCAAACATATCAATACTTCATTAACATACAACAAAATAAAATAAAGTCTTCATAAATTTAATAGGCATAAAAAATCTATAAACAACCTAGATCAAGCAACAATCTAAAGGAAAATTAACTCAAAATATATATGTTGCTACTGTGAAGCACATTTGCGTATGTACGTGACTATCCAAAAGCAAACCCACATACACATCTTAAATTACCAAATCAACTTCTTCACTGCAAATCATAACCCATGCCAAAATGGCATAGACATATACTCCCCCCACTTACAATCCACAAGAACAAAAATGTAGTGCACTATAACACTCAAATAACTCACAATAAGAGAAATAAAACTCATAAATATTTTATTAAGATAAGATATGTACAAATAAAATTTGGCCACTCACTCATACTCCACACCTCTCATTCAATTTCACAATATCACACTCTAACATGCCTCATGGGCTCACCTAGATTTATACAAGTGGATCTGACCCAAAGTAGGTTCTAGATCCTAAAAAAAATCCCAAAATATCTCTCATGATCCATAAAAACTCTCACCTAATTCCTTATCTCTAGGAAATATCTAACTAACCCTCAAATCTATCAACTCTTCAAAAATATTCTGGAACATTCTCCTAAGTATAAGAATTCTCATTTTTCTCTTAAAACTATAGGAAAAATACATTAAATAACTAAATCCTAAGTTAGGAAACTAACTACTTTAGTAAACATGATACCATAGGTTAGACGCTCCTGCACTAGACTCCCTAGGTAAAAGGAAATCATTGTCTCCCGACCATATGTATTTATAAGTTGATAAAACTCTTTGTGGATCCAAAAATTCCACTTGCAGTAAATTAGTTGCCGTGTCATGTTATTCTTGCTTTATGGTTGTCTTTTCTCATCTCCCAAGCTTCCAAAATTTATGCTGCAATTCTCCTCCTCCTTTGTTGTTTTATACTCGAGCAATAAAATGTATCATGTTGTTTTCTAGGGAAAATTTTAAGGATGGAATTTTATCTTAAAGTGTAGCAACCTTGGTGAATCTTATTAGTCCATAATATCCAAATTTTAAAATATTTCATGATAATTTTGTAAATTTTTTTATATTTCTAATTATTTTGTATTAGAAAATATACAATATTGGATATTTTAAGGTAAAATAATTTTATACTATAGAATTTGGGCGAAATCATTTTTATAAAAATGGAAATTGGCGAATCTTTTTTTGTAAAATGCATGGCATATTAGCCCACCTGCGACTATTAGGCCCTAAAATTTTCCCTGGTACTAGAAGCCTTGGTTGGAAAAATGCCCTGGAAGCCCTTGGTGGGTTGAGTTACTAGTCCTGGAAGCCCTGGTTGGACAAACACTCTGGAAGTGTGACAGCAACTGTGGGTTGAGTTACTAGTCCTGGAGGCCTTGGTTGGAATAAAAAAATTGTAGCCTTGGATAGCTTGGGTAGATACCAATATGGTGATGGTTAATGATGTGCGACTGTGAGGTGGAATCACTAGTTGAGGTTTGAGGTGGTTTGGCCTTTGGAAGCCTTGGTTTGGTTTTGCTTGAGTTGTTTTATGACATCCCACTTTCATGCTTGGAATATGGCACATGGGTGATTAGATGAAAGAAAGATTTGGTTCAGCCAATCTATGGTCGGGTGGTATGTGGAAGCCCCAAACCTGGTTACATTTTTCATATGCTAATGAGGTATTATTTCCTATTTTATTTGATGGGTAAATATAATTGTTCATATCATGGAAAATTTTAGGGGCTAATATTCATAGGTGGGCTAATTTTCCATGATTTTTCCAAAAAAAAGACTCATCAATTTCCATCTTTTATAAAAATGATTCGCCCAAATTTTAAAATATAAAATTATTTTACCTTAAAAATAACCAACATCATATAGAGAGTATATATAAAATCATTATAAATTTGAATAATTTTACAAATACAACAATAAAATTTGTATAGTTTACATAATATGGACTAGTGAGATTCGCTAATGTTTTAAACTTCAAGATAATTTTCCTTCCTTAAAATTTTCCATGGTTCATATGTGCTTTTATGGCTATTATATCCTTATTATTTCTGTTGGTTATATGTTGGTTATGGGCATGTTTTATGAAAAACTTGATGTATGGATCTCATCATGTTTTGATTTACAAATGAAATAACAATGAGTATATTACCTAATATATGATAATGGAGCTATTTTGGTAAGGCACCAATGCTCCTTTACGAATTTCAGATAAGTATGAGACCCCTATGATTAGATTTGTTGTTATGACCTGTGGATTGCATATGTGTGACATGTTTGATGAAATGTTTGTCATGGCTAGTAGGGGTCCAATTAATTCATTGCTCAAGTGTTTGCATCAATAAATTTTTTTGATGTTATTTATCATTTATGAAAGTTTCATGAAGTTCTGTGCAGTGGCCTGTGTCTTAGACCTCAAAAAGTGGCATAAAATCTAGGGTCGCTAGCTCAAAACTAGCTGAAAATGTCCATAGTTGTTGGTTGGCCCTTGATGTGGGAGTGAATGGAAGGCCTCAGTAACATGCATGCCTTGTCATGGGAGTGGATGGGGGTCCAGGTTAGTGAAATTTATTTTTTCCTCACGGGTTGATCACCTGGAAAGGTTGGTTGGCTCCTACAGGTTTTGTAGCATGTGTGGAAGGACATAATGGTTTTATTTTGTAGGTTATACTTCCTTAATTGTACATGGGGAGTTGAATCACATCATAGTAGCCTCTCGTCACATGTTTATCCTGATGGACCGGTTAACTTGGGTAAATGTGGGAGGAGGGTGGTTACAAAGTGGTATGAGAGCATGTTTCACCCCTTGGATTGGATGGGTGATGTGTGTTGGTCATGCATACATGTTGATTACCTATGTGTTCCTTATGCTTGTGTTCCATGTGCTTGTTGCATATGTATGGAATTGGTCATAGTTGCAGTGGTGCAGCCATGTGAAAAATTAATGGTGTTATTGTCGGACGTGGTCGTCATGAGTTCATGTCGGTTGCGCATTAGTCATGCATGTCGGTGTTTATATGTTGTTATGAATACATTGGAATGGTGATAGTTGTAATGCATGAGGTTATGGTATGTCATTGAATGGTCATTAATTGATGACTATATAATGGTTGAAATGATGATTAAATGTAGATATGATTATGTTTATATATGTATTGCACTAATCTGGTTGATCTTGTAGATGATATATCCTTCCATGAATTGAAATAAAGTACATTAGTTTGTTTATGATTTGGTTTAGCTGACATGATATACCTTGCAGGAAGAGAAGATCAAATATGACTAGAAATATGATAGACTACAACTCACGAGATTCTCCATATAGATCATATGAAAATCATGGTGAGGGATATTCTCCTAACATAGAAAACACTATAAGAAGTGTTAAGGAAGAAATAAGGAGTTTCAAAGAAGATAATGACCAAATCATTCAATCACAAGAGAGACTTACTAGGGCAAAAGAGAAACAAGAAGAGATCAATGCATTGATTCTTCAAATCTTGTTAGACTTGCAGAGACAGGGACCACTAAGAATCAGTCATGGATAGAAGGGTAGGAATAATGGAGCATATGGTAGCAGGTCACATGGTGGGCACATGTTGGATAGAGATGACATGGTCAGAGATGGACGATTCTTGGATACACCCAATAAATGATGGGCTTTACTCTAGTTCTCATTTCGACAGGTATCGTCGTCAATATTTTTATCATTCTTATAGGAGGAGTGAAAATGGATATTTTCCAGATGAGTTCAAAAAAGAGAAACCACCTACATTTTATGGGGGAATGAAGAAGTCATAAGATGTCAAAGCATGGTTTCTTGGGATGAATAAGTTATTCAGATTTCATGATTACTCAGAAAAATTGAAGGCCAGAATAACTACATTCAACCTTAAAGGTGTTGAAATTGAACAAGAAAATGCACCACATACTAGTGTGGGATTCAAAGTCACACATGAGTGAGGAATTCAGTGACACATTAGTGCTAATATGGGCATCCAATTTTTAAATAAATTGGAAAATAAATTGTAATATTATCTCATAAAAACTTGTAATAATTAACTAAGTGTGATAGACTTAGTTAGCTGAAGAATTTTGAGTTGAGGGTCAAATATTAGGCATGTAGAGTGATTCTATTATTTACAACATCTAATTGCAGTTGTAACACTAGTGTGGTGTGAGTGCAATCAGTTAACTCAAATTAAATGAGTTAAAATCAATTTAACTAGTTCTAACTGAGTGATGAGCTAGTGGAAGATCAAGTGAATTAAAATATAGTTAATTCACAAGTATTGATCTACCAAGCAACTGATGATTCACTATTAATAGGTGAATGCATGTCAATTATGATGACAACACAGTTGAGACAAAGGTTAAAGGCAAGTAAACTATCAATTGTATTATTAGCAAACTACCCAGGTGCAGTTATAAAGCCATAAGAAGCCCATGATGGATTTCATAATGAAGCGAAGGTTGGAATTCATATTTAATAGGAATTATTTTGCCTAGGGATTGCATGAGCAAGGCCGGCTGAAGGTGGGTAGGAAATTGGCTATGTATTTGTCCAATTTTTCCTAAATCAGTGTGAGACAACCAGTAGAGTGTATGAGGTTGTGGTGAGCACACATGCATTGTATTGTTTCATGATTCCTTGGTTGATTATACAATAAATATGGATGGGTTTTGAGCAGTTGATTTCCCCAGGAAAATCTTGTGTTGTGTGATTGATTTACTTATTTCTCTTACTTGCATGTGATAGGGCGATCGTGTTTTATATTCTACAAATATTGTAGAAGGATTCATTATCTTGTTTTAGTACATTGCATGATTGGATTGAATCCATTTGTGTAATTTCTACATGGTATCAGAGCGCCACAAATAACAATAGTGGAGAAGAAATTGAGTTTGTGTTGAACAATATTCCAATTTGTAGATACTTTCTTTGGAGCTAGAAGCGGATCAAGATGTCTTTCAATGGCTTGAGAATTGAATATGCACTCAAGTGCAGTTAGAATTATATTGCACTGAAGGACATGATGGAGGTAGTGTTGGAGGATAATGGGTTGAAGGAATTCATAGATAATGATATTCCCAAGCTCACAATAGTAGATTCCCAACTTCTTGATGCATGGAAGAATAAGGTAGAAAAGGCGAGGATGATCTTGTTAGAGGGAGTTCAAGATCATACTGTATCGAGTCTCCATGGAAAGGAAACTCCATATGTTATGTCGAAGGCATTGACAGATCTATTTCAAAAAACTAGTGACCAAAGAAATTGGCACTCAAGGACAAGCTCAGGAAAATCAAAATGGAGAAGGGTGACACAATCCATAAATACTTAACCAAGTTCACTCAATGTCGAGATGAGTTTGGAAGTGTTGGGATTACTGTAGCTGATGATGACTTGGTGAGCATAACACTTCTAAGCCTTCCCAAGATCTGACATAGTTACCAAGACTTTTTAAATGGGAGGGAGAAGTTACCAGATTGGGAGTGACTATGGTCAGATTTGGTACAAGAAGAGTTTCAGCAGAATACTGGGGATGGATCCTCATCTAAGACTGATGATGAGAAAAATTGTGCCTTGGCTAGTAAGGAAAAGAAGGGGAAGGGGAAGAATTCCTATTCCAAATCTGAGACCAGCAAAGAAGGCAAGAAGCATGACATGTCAAAGGTGAAATGTTTTCACTGTCATGATCATGGACACTATGCCACAAATTGTCCACAAAATAATAAGAACAATAGGAAGGCTCTGGGAGATGCAGTGGGTGAAGCTTTGGCCTCACAATTTGAGTTGGAATTCTCTCTGATTGCATGCATGGCATCAACTGTGATGGGATATATGTGGTACTTGTATAGTGGAGCGTCTTTCCACATGACAGGAAAAAAATAACTCTTTAGTATCTTGGAGTAGAAGGATCTTGAGATGCACATCAAGATGGGTGATGATAGGAGGTACAACGCTACCGGGATTGGTACAATTACTTTCCAAAGACAGTCAGGTAAACCTTTCATATTCAAATATGTCATGCATGTACCAAGCTTGAAAAATAATTTTGTTTCAGTTGCTATGTTGGAATATCTTTGATATGATGTGGTTTTCAGTGAAGGAAAGTCGTTCCTTCATCACAAAGCCATAGGACAGGTACAAAATATTTTGTTTCATGTGAAGAACCTCTACAAAATTGATGTATATGGCTTCAAAGAATTGAGAAGTAAAGAAGGGAAGGTGGTGAGTCGAGATACAGGTGAGTTATGGCATAGGAGATTGGGCCATCTACACCACAGTGCTTTGACGATCACGCAACAAATTTATATAGGTCTTCTAAAGGGTACTCTTGTGAAGATAGACACATGCAAGGGATGTACCATGGGGAAGTATAAAAGCCAATTTTCATGAGAAGGAGAACCGAGCAGCGGCAATCCTTGAGATATTTCACTCAGACGTGTGTGGACCATTCTCAACAACTTCCATAGAAAAGCACAGGTTTTATGTGATTTTTGTTGATGATTTTTCTAGAAAGTGTTGGATATTATTTCTGTAGAAGAAATATCAAACACTCTCCAAGTTTTGTGAGATTAAAGAACTGATAGAGAAAGATATAGGGAAGAAGGTGAATTCTCTAAGGAGAAAAAAATGGTGGTGAGTATATCTCTAATGAATTCAAGAACTTCTGTGCCAAAGAAGGAATTCGTAGAGAATTGGTTGCACCTCATAACCCACAACATAATGGGGTTGCAGAAAGAAAGAAAAGAACAATTGTGGGAGAAGCACGAGCTATGTTACATGATCACGGCCTACCATTGCATCTGTGGGAAGAGGCATGCAACACATTAATATTTGTGCAAAACCGTAGTCCTCATCGGATAGTTGGAATGAGTACACCAGAGGAGGCTTTTTCAGTTAAGAAACCAAATGTTTCATATTTTAAATTTTTTTGCTCATATGTCTATTTTCATGTGACCAAAGATGCTAGGAATAATCTAGAACCAACAACAGAGGTTGGGATATTTATCAAGTACACTAATACTCCCCACAATTATCAGGTGTATTTGTTGGCTAACATGATGACAATTTTAAGGAGAGGTGTTAAATTTGATGAGGAGAAAGCCATGTGATTGTCCCTTGAGAGGGGGATTGACTTGCATGCAGATGAGGAAATCTTAGTTCCAAAGGAGGAACCCCAGGATGTGGAGAAGCCACAAGGAGAGGATCATGGAGTGGCATAAACCACTCATGCATAGCCATCCACCAGAAAGGGTAGGAAGCACACCAGAGAGGCTGAAAAATTGATGCTAGATGCGACAATGCATGTAGGTGCACCTATATCACAGCACAGGAAGAGAAGGTCCCTAGATAGGTATATTGGATACATGGCTCTTATGAGCGAGTGTATTATGACATAACCATCCTATTTTGAGGAATCAATACACTAGCCAACATGGGTTGATGCCATCATTAAGGAGAATGACTCCATTATCAGAAACAATGCATGAGAAGTGGTCCCAAGACTAGTGGGGAAGTCAGTGGTTGGATCTAGGTGGATCTAAAAGGTGAAGCGCGAGGCAAATGGGAGTGTGGAGAATACAAGGCTAGATTTTTGGCCCGAGGATTCTCACAGGTAGGGGGGATTGAGTATGAGGAGAATTTTTCACCGGTTGAAAGGTACTCGTTGATTAAATCCATCCTTGCACTCTCAGTGCATATGGGGTGGCATATACATCATATGGATGTAAAGACAACCTTTCTCAATGGATATATTGAGGAAGAAGTGTACATTGAGCAGCTAGAATGTTTTGATACCTTTGACAGGAAGTCGCATGTATGTATACTCAAGAGAGCACTGTGTGGGATGAAGCAAGCACTTCGTGCTTGGTACAACAGGATCAACATATATTTCATCGGGTTGGGCTTCACAAAGAGTGAAGAGGATGCGAACCTATATGATATTGTGGTTGATGGTAAGCTTTTGATTATTGTACTTTATGTTGATGATCTTATACTGACAGGTGATGAGCATCTCATAACTTCTTGCAAAGAGGACCTTGCAAGAGAGTTTGAGATGAAGGACATGGGGCTCTTGAATTATTTCCTTGGCTTGGAAATATGGCAAAGATATGGGGAGCTATTTGTATATCAGGGAAAGTATGCCAAGGCGATTATGAGGAAGTTCCACATGGAGGGCAGCAAACCCATGGAGACTCCTCTTACAGGAAATTGGAGGAAGGAGGATACTACTTCAGGTGAGGTAGTGGATGCTACTGTTTACAGGGAGCTTGTGGGTTCACATATGTATATTGTGAACACAGGACCAGACATATGCTACACAGTTAACCAACTTAGTCAAGCTATGTACCAAACTCTTTAGGAAGGTGGGGAAGCATGTGTTGAGATATCTCAGGGGCACTACAGAGTATGGATTATGGTACAAACAGACAAAGGGAGTGAAGCTTCAAGGCTTCACCGATGCATATTGGGTAGGTAGTCCATCAGACAGGAAGAGCACATAAGGGGGCATCTTCAACATAGGATAAACAACAGTTTCTTGGTACAACAGGATGCAGAGATAAATTGCACTCAGTTCAGTTGAGGCATAGTACATGAAAGCTAGTTAGGCTGCATGCGAGGCCATCTGGATGAGGAATATACTTGTTGGTTTATTTGGTCATCAGATGGATCCGACGGTGATACATTGTGATAACCAGAGTTGCATAAAACTCTCGGTTAATATGGTATTCAATGACAGGTCCAAGGATATTGACATCTGGTACAACCATCTCAGAGATTGTGTTTAGAGGAACATTATGTTGTTGCAATAAATTCCCACAGAGGACCAGGATGTAGATATCTTGACGAAGGCGCTTGCGAAGAGAAAATTTGAATACAACAGAGGCATGATCGGGGTAGCAGATAATACCAGCTTTATTGTTGAGAGAGAGTGTTGAAATTCAACAAGAAAATGCACCACATACTAGTGTGGGATTCTAGGTCACACATGAGCGATCAATTCAGTGACACATTAGTGCTAATGTGGACGTCCAATTTTTAAATAAATTGGAAAATAAATTGTAATCTTATCTCATAACAACTTGTAATAGTTAATTAAGTGTAATAGACTTAGTTAGCTCAACAGTTTCGAGTTGAGGGTCAAATAATATGCATGTAGAGTGATTCTATTATTTACAGGGCCCAGTTGCATTGTAGCACTAGTGTGGTGTGAGTTCAATCAGTTAACTTAAATTAATTGAGTTAAAATCAATTTAACTAGTTCTAACTGAGTGATGAGCTAGTGGAAGATCAAGTGAATTAAAATACATATAATTCACAAGTAGTGATCTACCAAGTAGCTGATGATTCACTATTAATAGCTGCATGCATGTCAATTCTAATGATGACCTAGTTGAGACAAAGGTTAAAGGCAAGTAAACTATCACTTGTATTATTAGCAAATTGCCCAGGTGCAGTTATAAATCCACAGGAAGACCATGATAGATTGTGCAGTAAAGGAAGGTTGGAATTCCTATTTAATAGGAACTAGTTTTCCTATAGATTGCGTGAGCAAGGCAAGCTAAAGGTGGGTAGGAAATTGGCTATGTATTGGTCCAATTTTTCCTAGATCAGTGTGAGACAATTGGTAGAGTGTATGAGCTTGTGGTGAGCACAAATGCATTGTATTGTTTCATGATTCCTTGGTTGATTATACAATAAATATGGAGGGGTTTTGAGAAGTTTCTTTCCCCAGTAAAATCTTGTGTTCTGTGATTGATTTACTTATTTCTCTTACTTTCATGTGATAGAGTGATTTTCGATCAGTGGTTGTCATTGATGTCAACCCAAGCAGCACCAGGGGCTACCCTGATCTTGCATGAGAATTTTTACCTACCAAATTACTATATTCTGGGTCAATAATAATTTTTATGGTTTTTACTTGTCGATATGTTTCTGTTGATATATGGCACGCCATGTAATTCTTCACGGTTTGAGAGATTTTCATGTTTGAATTTTGTAACCCCAGTTAGTGGGCTAATACCCTATGGGGTTGTGGCACGGGTCATTGAAATGTCAATAATTAATAATTTTCAAGCTCCTAAAATCCCTCCCACGTTCACTTGTTTAAGACCCTCTCAACCTAAGTATTTATATAAATTGTGATCCTCATATCTTCCTCATGTAGGGATTTCGCTACCTAAAACAAGGCACCGTGGAATTTGTGCTATAATTTTTGTTCTTCAAAGGTTTAGAAGCTGAAATTTGTATGAGGCAAAGCCAAAATCTTGAGGAAGCCCCTGTAAAAAATTAAAATCAAGGTGCACAATATTTTCAGAGATATGATTTGTGGAAGTTAGTGTTTTTGCAGGATCTTGAACTTCATCTAAAAGAAATGACCTTGGGAAAATTTTCATAACTCTTTCTCTAAGTATCGAATTGAAATTATGTAAAAAGTGGTGAATAGTGCATGAACTGTAGTTTGTGCGGTATCAAATTTAGAGTTGAATGAAGAAACAATGACATGTGGCACGCCATACAAGTTCGCTCTACTGAAACAATCCATAATTAGGGCATTGTAAGAGATTGGGCATAACCCTCACTTGAAGAATCAAAATTGGGTCAGACCTATGGCATTGGAAGGAAGACTTAGAGGACTACAAAAAGACCAAAAATCACATATTGGGGATCTGAAATAACAAAGATACACCAGATTCAATATCAAGCGTCTAGAAGGCAAGAAAAAGCTAGATAATGTGTTGTCAAGGGCTGCAAAGGAACATAATTTCTAGGGTAGCAAAGCAAAGCAAGGTGCAGAAGAGGGTAACATGACAAGAGCAGCAATCAAGGTGCAAAACAACAACAAGAATTTCACCACATGAAGTCTTCAAGTGGGCAGCACTGCATACAATCATTGTAAAGGTATCATTGTACTAAGTCATTGTAAATGCATCACTGTAAAATTTTTACAAGTGTCTATCTGCCAAGAGTTGAAGAGGTAGTGTTGGGAGGTCTAGGATCATCATTAGGTGGTTGTGTCATAGTTTAGGTTATGGTCTAGTGGGTATTCTTCTTCTACATCATTCTATATCATTGTAAAGTGGACCATTTTCCCTGGTACGAGAGTCCATTCTTATTTTATTCTTCTATAGGGTGGTAGGGTGGTTCATGAAGTCACCAACAGGTTCAAGCCTATGAAAAAATTAGGGTGGTAGGGTGGTTCTAGGGTGATTTGTAGCTCCTTGGGTGTTGGGGCATCTGTTCAGTTGACTACTGAAGAATATTGGGCATTGGAGTGTCCATCCAGTGGGAGCTGGAGAAGAATGATTTTCTAGATTCTAGGAAGTTAGAGCTTTATTTTCAATTGGAGTTGAATATTAAAGGATTATTAGAAACGAATTTAGGTGGTTTTTGTCCTGGAGTGGGTTTCCACCTTAAAACATGTGTGCATTTGTGTTACTTTTGTTTACTGCTATCATTGTACAAACACTGATAATAATTGAAGATTAACTACTGCTATGAAAGAATAATAATAATACTAATTGAAAGGAATACTGATTCAACCCCCCTCTAAGTATTTCCAACAATTGGTATCAGAGCTTGATTCCTTCAATAGTAGTTTAACAGTTGGAAGGAGATCATGGAGCATACCAAGAATGGTGTACCTCTATTCAATGAAAATATTTATGAACTCTGGAAAGGAAGAATGGAGGTCTATCTCTTGGTGCAAGGTTACAAAGTATGGAACACTATTCAAAATGGATTTACATCAACCGCAGATGAACAAGTTAAGAAGAATTTGGTAAATGATACAAAAACAAAGAATATTATTATTAGTGGAATTATTGAATCTGCTTATCATAAGGTTTTGGGTTGTAAAATTGCCAAAAATGTATGGGATAAGCTTGAGAATATATATGCAGGAGACTCAAATGTCAAAGGGGCAAAGATTCAAATCTATAGATCAAAATTTGAGAAACTTAGAATTAAAGAAGATGGCAAAATTGTTGCATACTTCCAACATGTTGATGAAATAACCAACACTCTTGAAGGATTGGGAGAGCCTGTTGACAAGAAGACTATTATATGAAAGATTCTTAGAACGTTACCAGGTAGATTCAACCCAAAGGTATCGTTCTTAGAATACAGTGCAAATCTGGACAAACTCAGCAAAGAGGAATTACATGGAGTTCTTGTAGCATATGAAATGAGACTTGATGAAGAAGATGGTACTTCGCATCTAGAAATTGCGTTCACTGCAACTAGGAAAACCAATAAGGACAAACAACCTTCAAAGGAAAAGACCTGCACCTGCAAGTGTGAAGAAAATGAAGATGTTGAATAAAGTCTTTCAGATGGAGAATATGCTTACTTTACGAGAAAACTAAAAATTGGTAAGGGAAAATTCAAAGGTAAACTTCCATTGATATGTTTTAGCTGTGGTGAGGTTGGGAATTTCACAGCAAAATGTTTGAACATAAGTGATGGAAACTCAAAAAAAAATATAGGCTTTAAGAAATTCAACAAGCAAGGAAAAACAAAGGATTCAAAAGAAACTTTCTCTCCAAAGAAGATAACTCATCATCCGATGAAGACAATGACAACGAAGAAGAAGCCAATGAGAGAGTATTGTTTATGGCCAAGCACAATAAACAAGAGGTATCAAATGACGAAGAAGAAGGGTTGACCATAGAATAATTTTCTAAGGAGGCAATCATGCTTATAAAAGAGCTCAAGGTTGAGAAGATCCATTCCAATACTCTTGAATAACAAGTTCAAGGTCTCAAAATTGAAGAGTCACTTCAAACGAAGTTGGAAGAGAGTAACCAAGAAAGGGAAGTGTTGATCATGTCGGCCTCCTACTAAATTCTGACTAGCAAATCCTACTTGAACACCTCGGATCCCCTCTTTTTTCCTTGAGAATCCATTTTTGTGCCTATTGTTACCTTTTCCCACCCCCGAAATACATTATAAAAGGATGAAAGTCAATCATTTGAAAAATGTACAAGGCTTAGCCCCTTCGGCCCTTACCCCTCTATCTTTTCCCTCCGCATGACCAAAAGCTGAAACCGAGCGCTAGTCTTGAAGGCACTTATCAAAGTGCGGATATCGGGTGCGTTTATAACCATTGATTTGTATAGATCGGATGGCATTCGCAATGCTCCACCACGCCCGTGGCCCACTTCATTCACCACCCAAATCACATCTCAGCCATTCGTTCACTCGCAGATCTGACGGTCAAAAACCTATCCGCCATTGTGGTCCCCACCGCCCACTACTCCAAAACCCGGTGGTATCTATCGCACCGCCTTTTGGCGGTGGGCGGTAATTCTCGTCTGGCCAACGATTCCACACGCCACCTGACACGTGGCCCAACGCACTATTACAAAACTGCCCTCCATCGCATGTTATTGTTCGACCATAGACACGGAGCAATATGCCTATCATCTGTCCGATCTAAAGCCCTTCATCCAACAGTCATCGCGCTCCGAAGTTGCACGAGTTTTAATTCGCGGAAAATACATCCCTGGCCCACTGTCAATCGCTCCTAATGCCTTTTCAACCGTCGATCTCCTCCTGAGATCGGATGGTCCAGATCATTTGCATGCCCCGCCATTGACCTGGTCTTCCTCCACGTCACTCGTTCCACGTGTGTGTCGCATGTTTCCTTCTCTCGTTATATCTCTTCCAGTCATAAGTCTAATTTTCATTATTTTACGTTAAAAACCTCTGCCCAGTCCATCCACCATTGTTCCACTGCAATTTTTGTTACCACCCCGCATTCTTCCACCATTTCATCATGCCGCGTTTCTACACAGCTATCGCCATTGCATCCACCTTCCCATGCATTTGTTTTCTTGACGATTTTTGTGTGTTTTGCAGGATTACAACAATGGAAAATGGTCATTATTCACAGCCTCCATTTCAGAAGTCGAGAATGCATCAAAGGACCATATTTTAGAGGAATAATTTATGGAGAAAAAACCTGGGAAGCTGTTACGACACGGATTTCATTAAAGAAGCCAGGGTTAAAATCTGTCAAACCCTCCAGATCCATTCAAAGCACATATTTTTGCAGGTGGAAACATTAATGTTGTGGCAAAGAGTATCAGTGGGAGATCAAGGAATTCGGTGTTCAGCATTGAAGATTTTAAATCTTAATTTAGGATTTAGATGGCAGAGGGTACAATGCACAAGAAAAAATACCCTCCAGGTTTCATTTCAACAGAATTTTCTTTCAGGAAAGGATAGAATGTTTATGTGATTTTACTTCTCTACCGTGTTCCTGAAGAGACTTTCACCCAGTGCATTTATTTCAGAAAGTAGGCAGCAGAGTACATACAACACAACATAGTCATTCAACAGTATGGGCGCAAATGTTTCCGCCATTTTGTCTTAATGAGGCAAATTAAATGTTCTTCACCTACTTCTTTTATTAGTTTTCTTCTTCTTCTATAAATGGCCCTAAGAACGGATTATTGATGGTTCCAGATTTTATCAAAAAATTATGCAGTGAAAGGCATTTTGTAGAACTTTTGTATGAAGGCTCAGAGCCCATAGGGTCTCAGTGAGGAGGAGTTCCATCTGTTAAAGAGGATTCTGGTCTTTGGTATTTCACAGTCTGTAACTTTCTCTTATGTTTTATTTTAATATATCATTTCATTTCATCCATGTTTCCTGTATCATGTTTTGGAATGCGAGTGGCTCACTGATTTTTAGTATGGATTCATCCTAGTTGATGCCCATGCTCAGATCAGTCAAGCGCTTTAAATATGGCTCATGCATGATATTTTGTTCCATTATTCATCTTAAACGTATTTCTACTATATTAGTTTCTTTGGGAGGGTGCTTTTAAAATGCTACTGTTATGTATGGATTCTTAGATTGGTAAGCCCATGCATGGTGGTATTGTGTATCTGGGTATCAGCTCAATGTTAACTAATATCTTCTCAATATTTATTTCACTACATACACCTTCTGATAACTTATGTCTGTGAGGTATTTCTGAATCGGCCCGCTTTGCAGTAAGTTGTCTCTGAATTGTCTGTTGCTTTTATATTGGAGTTTTGCACATTGTCTCTGCAGTAGTCCTTCCTCTGTGTCAATTTCTGAAGGTCCTGGTCCCATTCAGATTAATTTTACCTCTTTAAAGGAGATATCATGGGAGTTGAAGCTGACAAATTCATACATTATATTATACGCTCCTTGCTATGATAAGATGTCCTAGGCACTAGTCTATCACAACTCTAGGCTGTCTTTAGGAGCAACAACATCTTTCTGGCGCCGTTGCCGGGGAACGAAGTTGAGAAATTTTTTATCCTTGGGCCTCGACAAAACCTTATTCACTCTTCAATCAGGTGAGCATGGAGAGTTGAGAGTTGTAGATCCCTCACCTTGGCGACTCCACATTTGTTTATCAGATACATTTACTTGCAGTTCTAGCTCCTCGTAAGCCACACCTGAGGTCAGATACGTCTGAGCCAAAGACACCTGTGTCTGACCCAGAAAAAATCATACATAGAAGAAGTTGGAAAGCAAGGCAAACAGTTCCCACTGAAATCCTTAAGGTTTCCGAAGAAGATTTTCCATCCTCTTCTTCTCAACAAGGCCAAGTAGAAAATCCATACTCCACTATGGAAAACATAGAATACTACTCAGATAGTCCACCAAGAGGAGGTGTCAGAATCGAAGATAGCTTTCACCCTACTCCTGAGGCTGAAGAAGTTAAAGAAGTCATTGAAGTAGCTCCTATTAACCGTGAGTTATTCCCATCAACACCTCAGGCTGCTGTACAATATATTCCTATTGTTATTCATACTCCATTTCCACCTCCTTCTCTTCCTCCATTTATGCACCAGACTGTTGCACTACCTGCACCTCTTCCAATGGCCAATGTTCCATTCTTCTTGTTGAATAAATATGCTCCTCTGGCATTACCTCAAGTGCTGAATGATATGCCACAGGATTATTTTAAGATCTTGCCCAGATTCAATGGGGAAAATGAGATTGATGCTCAAAAACATCTTGAGAATTTCTGCTCTTTTGCAGAGAACTTTAATGTTGAAAATTTAGATGTGGTCTTAATACTGTTTGTTCAATCTCTGGATGGTGAAGCCAGAAAATGGTTTAAGACATTGGGAAACCATTCCATAACCACTTGGGACAAAATGGAAAATAATTTTCTCAGGAAATGGGGGGGGGGGAAAGAAAGATCATGGACAGTGTCTTATTGAATTCAACACACTCAAGAAAAGACATAATGAAGGGGTGTCAGAGTTTATCAAGAGATTTAATAAGCTGTATCTAAACCTTCTTGCTGATATGAAACCTCACCAAACTGCTGCTAAAGTTATTTTTGTAGTAGCCTTTGACTCATAATTTGGTTTCTATCTGCGGGAAAGAATGCCTATCACCTTGGATGATGCTCAGAAAGATGCTCTAGAGTTGGAGGAAAATTTTGCTGCCACTGGTAAATCAAAGGGAAAATCTGAACAAGATACTAGAAAAAGGGGCAAGGAGGAGGTCTCTACCTCTAACCAGGACAGAGACTCAGACATAATGGAGGAAATAAGCAAAATGATCAAAAAAATGGTTAAGCTTGAATTGGAAGCCAAGAATTCAGCCTCCAAGAATTTCCAGAATGCTCCAAATAGGGGTTACAATCCTCAGTATAGGAAACCACCCCTGCAAATAATTCAAAGTGAGCTAAAGGAGAAACAAGATTAGGTACCTCACCCATTGTGCTTGGAAGGTCCAGTAGATGGCCCTGCTGAAGATGTTGCCTATGAACTGGAGGATGCAAATCTTGCTTTCTCAAATAGTGATGGAGAAGAATTCCTTTTGCAAGGAAATGATGGAACCGAGTTCTCAGTACAAGAAGAAGAAGGGGCTAGAGATGCAGAAGACTCAGAAATTGATCACTATTGTAAGAAATTTGTTGATTTCATGCAAGCACAGTTCAATAGAAAATATGATCTTAGGTCTTCTAGGAAGAGGACTCGTACTCGAGAGAAAGAAGAAGAGCCACCCCAGAAGGAAGCACCTGCTCAGAAGGAGTCAATAATGCAGAAAGTCATAGACAAAGGTTTTGTTGATGATGGAGAAAATTTGACACCACTGGGCAGTCAAAGAAAGGAGGAAGAGAATTCTGTGGAAGACTTTAATCTATAGAATGAAGAAATTGAATTGCTGGAGATTATGCTGAATAAACATGATTCAATGCAAGAGGGAGAACCTCAATTTCAAAATTGGGGATTGCAGAATGTGAAGGTACAAGGGAATGAAGACAGTGAAGAATTCTTGGGCCTTGGAAGAGACCTAGGATTTCTAAGGAAAGAATTGGTGACTGAATCATCAAGTAAGGCCATTAGGTCTTATGATTTCAAAACTGACAATTTGGCTGTGTTGACAGGTATTGCAGAAGACAATCCATCTTTTGGAGTCGTCTTGAACACAGATAAACTATTGCAGAAGAAGGAAGGTGAGGCAATCATGTCTCATGTGAAGGAACTTGTTATTACTGATAATGACAAGAAGGAGCTGATGTGTCTGATGGACAAAGAGAAGACTGGAGGACTAGATTTTGGAACTGCTACAATGATGGAAAATCAGAATTCTATTTTGATAGAAGATGAAAGTGCAGAATTTGAAGAACTTGATTTGATTGCCAGAAGCAATCAGGAGGGTGAAGGACAATTACTAAAAATTGTCAAGGAAGAAGAAGAGGAATATGCTGAAGCAAGTTTGCAGCATATTGATGAAATGCTTGAGAATAGATGGCTAAATTGTTTTCTGAAAACATTTAGAGAGGAGAACGAAATTGCAGGCACTGAAGTGAAAATGTCTGAAGTTGTGAAAGAAGCAGGAGTAGATACCAGTTTGTAGAATTTAAATATGCTTACTAGTACACAAGAAGAAATGAATGATTATGTTACTGAAGTTAGAGAATTAAAAGGTAATTTAATTTTTAAAGGTAAATTTGCAGATGATGAGCAAGAGAATGTTGCAGAGGGAGATATCCTAAGAGATATTCAGGAAGTTTTGGAAGAAACCACATTTTTAGCAAAAGAGGCAACATTGACAGTAATGTTGAAGACAGTGGCAGCAATAGAAATTGGAGGCAGCAGCGGGAAAAGTAAGTTCCAGAAAAAAGAAAGGCTAGAAATAGAAATTGAAAGCATTAGAAGACTGATGATGAAGGTGTCTCAGAAACAGTAGACAGCGACAAGAAAGAAAAGAAACTTTGGCAAAGGAAAAACAAGAGCAGAATGTGAAAGCATAGCTGGAGGCAAGTTGCAGAACAAAATATGGAAACATAGAAGGGTACGGTTGAAGAATAATGCAACTAATGGACACCAGCAAAGAAAATTATGGGGCCCAGGAGGCAAATATTTAGGAGCACATGATCAGGAGATCATGATTCATTTTTACCTTGGGATTCTGATGCAAGGGCATTAGGCTAAAACAAATTCCAGGTAGTTTTATAGGTTTAGGAGTTTTAAGTCTTCAAAGGAGGTAATAACACTTTCAGGTTGGAGAATTTACAGGGAGACTTGCTTGACGCCCCTATAAATGGTCAGTTCCTTAAGCCCTATTTCTATTCCTGATTTAGGCAAAGACAACCTGGTGTATTATACTGTACATTGGTTTTTTGTTTCATCATTCTTTGAATAATGTGAGTATTGTGATGAATCATGAAGTGAAGAGTAGAAGTGCTGAAGAACAGGGTCTGCATAGAAGATTATTAGGTGGTCTACAGAGTTCTCGACATGTCCAGGGATGAACGTGCCATCCCCAGGTGGAGCCAATGTTGATCATGTCGGCCTCCTACTAAATTCTGACCATAAAATCCTGCTTGAACACCCCGGATCCCCTCTTTTTTCCTTAAGAATCCATTTTTGTGCCTATCGTTACCTTTTCCCACCCCCGAAATACATTATAAAAGGCTGAAATTCAATCATTTGAAAAATGTACAAGGCTTAGCCCCTTCGGCTCTTACCCCTCTGTCTTTTCCCTTCATGTGACCAAAAGCAAAAACCGAGCGCTAGTCTTGAAGGCACTTATCAAAGTGTGGATATCGGGTGCGTTTATAACCATTGATCTGTATATATTGGACGACATTCTCAATGCTCCACCGTGCCCATGGCCCCCTTCATTCGCCACCCAAATCACATCTCAGCCATTCGTTCACTCTCAAATCCGACAGTCAGAAACCTATTCGCCATTGTGGTCCCCGCCGCCCACTACTCCAAAACCCGGTGGTATCTATCGCATCGCCTTTCGGCGGTGGGCGGTAATTCTCGTTTGGCCAGTGATTCCACACGCTGCCCGACATGTGGCCCAGCGCACTATTACAAAACCACCCTCCATTGCACGTTATTGTTCAACCATAGACACGGAGCGATATGCCTATCAACCGTCCGATCTAAATCCCTTCATCCAATAGTCATCGCGCTCCGAAGTTGCACGAGTTTTAATTCGTGGCAAATACACCCCTGGCCCACTGTTAATTGCTCCCAATGCCTTTTCAACCGTCGATCTCCTCCTGAGATCGGACGGTCCAGATCACTTGCATGCCCCACCATTGACCCAGTCTTCCTCCACGTCACCCGTTCCACGTGTGTGTCGCATGTTTCCTTCTCTCGTTATATCTCTTCCAGTCATAAGTCTAATTTTCATTATTTTACGTTAAAAACCTCCGCCCAGTCTGTTCACCATTGTTCCACTACAATTTTCGTCCCCACCCCGCATTCTTCCACCATTTCATCATGCCACGTTGCTACACAGCTATCACCATTGCATCCACCTTCCCATGCATTTGTTTTCTTGACGATTTTTGTGTGTTTTACAGGATTACAGTGACGGAAAATGGTCATTATTCACAGCCTCCATTTCAGAAGTCGAGAATGCATCAAAGGACCATCTTTCAGAGGAAAAATTTATGGAGAAAAAACCTGGGAAGCTGTTACGACACGACTTTCATTAAAGAAGCCAGGGTTAAAATCTGTCAAACCCTCCAGAGCCATTCAAAGCACAAATTTTTGCAGGTGGAAACATTAATGTTGCGGCAAAGAGTATCAGCGGGAGATCAAGGAATTTGGTGTTCAACATTGAAGATTTTAAATCTTAATTCAGGATTTAGATGGCAGAGGGTACAATGCACAAGAAACAATACCCTCTAGGTTTCATTTCAGCAGAATTTTCTTTCAGGAAAGGATAGAATGTTTATGTGATTTTACTTCTCTGCCGTGTTCCTGAAGAGACTTTCACCCAATGCATTTATTTCAGAAAGCAGGCAGCAAAGTACATACAGCACAACATAGTCATTCAACAATATGGGTGCAAATGTTTCCGCCATTTTGTCTTAACGAGGCAAATTAAATGTTCTTCACCTACTTCTTTTATTAGTTTTCTTCTTCTTCTATAAATGGCCCTAAGAACGGATTATTGATGGTTCCAGATTTTATCAGAAAATTATGCAGTGAAAGGCATTTTGTAGAACTTTTGTATGAAGGCTCAGAGCCCATACAGTCTCAGTGAGGAGGAGTTCCATCTGTTAAACAGGATTTTGGTCTTTGGTATTTCATAGTCTGTAACTTTCTCTTATGTGTTATTTTAATATATCATTTCATTTCATCCATGTTTCCTGTATCATGTTTTGGAATGCGAGTGGCTCACTGATTTTTAGTATGGATTCATCCTAGTTGATGCCCATGCTCAGATCAGTCAATCGCTTTAAATATGGCTCATGCATGATATTTTGTTCCATTATTCATCTTAACCATATTTCTGCTATATTGGTTTCTTTGGGAGGGTGCTTTTAAAATGCTACTGTTATGTATGGATTCTTAGATTGGTAAGCCCATGCATGGTGGTATTGTGTATCTAGGCATCAGCTCAATGTTAACTAATATCTTCTCAATATTTCTTTCACTACATACACCTTCTGATAACTTATGTCTGTGAGGTATTTTTGAATCGGCCCGCTTTGCAGTAAGTTGTCTCTGAATTGTCTGTTGCTTTTATATTGGAGTTTTGCACATTGTCTCTACAGTAGTCCTTCCTCTGTGTCAATTTCTGAAGGTCATGGTCCCATTCAGATTAATTTTCCCCGTTTACAGGAGATAGCATGGGAGCTGAAGCTGACAACTTCATACATCATATTATACGCTCCTTGCTATGCTAAGATGTCCTAGGAACTGGTCTATCACAACTCTAGGTTGTCTCTAGGAGTGACAATAGGAAGCATTAGAAGGCGAAGTAGTCTTGCTACGTTTGGAAGTGAAGAAGGGAAAAACTATCCAAAACTGTGCCAACAGCTCAAGGGCATTGGAAGAACTCATCAACAATCAACGATATTACAACGACAGAACTGACCTCAGTTACAAAGAAGAAGAAGAAGGACCTTCTACAAAAAAATAGAATGAAGCTATGAGATCTGACATGCATGTAGACTTCATTGGACAATATTCACAAGAACAACCTTGGAAGGAAATTCCTCGACGAAGATTTCCATCTAGGTACCAACATAGCTTTCATGGCTATTGTTATTCATGTGGAAAATTTGGTCATAAAGCTGTAGAATGTCGCACGTACCCTAGGAACCAATACAATTCCAGGAGATCTGTCAAATATGAATCTCCCAGGGCTCAACGAAACATCAATAGATTTGAACATTTAAGAAATAATATTGAATATTACAAATTTTGAAACTTTCGACACATAGCCAGAGAACACAGACTCGAAAATCCTCCAAAATAATCTTCAAATCCACAAAACGAATGAACATGGAAGGAGAGGAAGATTGTTAATTGTGCTCTTTCTCTC
Organism: Pinus albicaulis; assembly: GCA_034641835.2. NCBI lineage: Eukaryota > Viridiplantae > Streptophyta > Pinopsida > Pinales > Pinaceae > Pinus > Pinus albicaulis. The sequence goes on from CM076579.1 coordinate 247,350,853, forward strand.
AAGGCTCAAAACAACAAATATGTGTGGTATGTTGATAGCGGTTTCTCAACGCATATGACTGGAGATAGAAACTATGAAAGAGAAGAAGGATGGAATCGTGTCCTTTGGAAATGATGGATCTTCAAATGTTATAGGATCAGGTACCGTCACTCTTGGAAGCAAATATGCTCTAGCCATGAATGTTCTATTGGTTGAAAAAATGAATCACAATCTGCTCAGTGTTGGACAAATGTGTGATCAATGACACACAATACTATTCAAATCCACAAAATGTGAAATCAGGAAAGGCAGGTATGGTGAAATTGTAGCTGCAACAAGTCGAGCTCCAAATGATATATATATTCTGGATGAAGAAACTAAAGCACATCTACTAGCTAAAGAGGATGATATAATATTTGGTAGAAATGATGATCAACTAAGTAAGAAATTTTCTACAAATATGCAAAGTCAGTTCGAGATGTCTTTACTTGGTGAGATGACATACTTCTTAGGGCTTCAAATATCTCAGCAAGAGAAAGGAATATTTATATGTCAAGCCAAGTACATCAAGGAAATGCTCAAGAAATTCAAAATGGAAGATTGCAAACCTATCCTTACTCCGATGGTAACAGGTTGCAAATTGAGCATAGACGACTCATCTAAGGATGTGGATCAGAGGTTGTACAAATCTATGATTGGTAGTCTTCTATATGTAACAGCCTCTCGGCCAGATGTTATGCAAGCAGTTGGACAAGTAGCAAGATTCCAAGTAGCACCAAAAGAATCACATATTATTGTCGTCAAAAGAATTCTTCGATATCTAAAGGGCACAGAAGAATATGGCTTGTGGTATCCCAAGGGTAACAATCTCATTATTCAAGCCTTTACAGATGCAGATTGGGTAGGAAGCATTGATGATCATAAGAGTACTCGTGAAGCATTGGAATATCTTTGCCAGAAGCTTGGGATTCTCCCTAGTTCTCATTAGATTTTCCTTATTCAGAATATAAAGGGGGAGTGGAAGTGTGTACAGGTTTGCAGGATGGTTGTGTGTCAGGGGGGGTTACCCTTTTCCATTGATGTGAAAGGGGGAGACAATGTTGTAGGAAGAGGTGTCATGATCGCAGGTGGAGTACTTGTGTTGCCATCAATGCCAAGGGGGGAGATTGTTGATCAGTGGTTGTCATTGATGTCAACCCAAGTAGCACCAGGGGCTACCCCTATCTTGCATGGTAATTTTTACCTACCAAATTACTATATTCTGGGTCAAGAATATTTTTATGGTTTCTACTTGTTGAGATGTTACCTTTGATATATGGCATGCCATGTAATTCTTCATGGTTTGAGATATATTCATGTTTGAAGTTTGTAACCCTAGTTAGTGGGCTAAAACCCCATGGGGATGGGGCATGGGTCATTGAAAAGTCATAATTAATATTTTTTAAGCTCCTAAAATCCTTCCCACGTTCACTTTTTGAATCCCCTCTCAACCTAAGTATTTATATAAATTGTGATCCTCATATCCTCCCTAGGCATGGGATTTTCGCCATCTGAAACAGGTCATCATGGAATTTTCGCTCTAACTTTTTGTCTACGAAGGTTTAGAAGATGAAATTTTTATGAGGCGAAGCTAAAATCCTGAGGAAGCTTCTATAAACATTTCATATCAAGGTGCACAATATTTTTGGAGATATGATCTGTGGAATTCAGTGTTTTTGCAGGCTCCTGAACTTCATCTCAAAGAAGTGACCTTGGGAAAATTGTCATAAATCTCTCTCTGATTATCGGATTTGAATTATGTAAAAAGTGGAGGATAGTGCACAGACGTTTTTTTTCCTTCCTCAGATTAATTTCAGAGCGCGAATGAAGGAACAAGTGATACGTGGCACACCGTACAAGTTCATTCTATCGAAACAGATTATTAATTAGGAATTGTGAGAGATTGGGCATAACTCTCTCTTGAAGAATCCAAATTGGGTCAAACCTATGGCATTGGAAAGAAGACTCACAGGAATACTACAGAACCAAAAATCACATATTGGAGAACTAAAATAATATAGATACACTAGATTCAATATCAAGCTCCTAAAAGGCAAGAAAAAGCTAGATCATGTGTTGTCAAGGGCTACAAAGGACCAAAATTTCTAGGGCAGCAAAGAAAACCAAGGTGCAACAGAGGGTAGCATGAAAAGAGCAAAAATCAAGGTGCAGAACAATAGTAAGAAGTTCATCACATGAAGACTTCAAGTGGGCAGCACTGCATACAGTCACTATAAATGTATCATTGTACTAAGTCATTGTAAAAATTGTACTAGTGTCTATCTGCCAAGAGTTGAAGAGGCAGTATCGGGAGGTCTACGATCATAATTAGGTGGTTATGTCATAGTTTGGGTTATGGTCTAGTGTAGATTCTTCTTCTACATCATTCTATATCATTTTAAAGTGGACCATTTTCCCTGGTACGAGAGTCCATTCTTCTTTTATTCTTCTATAGGGTAGGGTGGTTTGGTGCTAGGGTGAATTGAATCTCATTGGTGGTTGAGATCCGTCGCTTGATCATCAAGAATCTTGGCCGTTGAGCGCTCCATCTAGTGGGAGCTGGAGAAGAATGATTTTCTAGATTCTTGGAAGTTGGAGCTTTATTTTCAATTGGAGTTGAATATTAAAGAATTATTAGAAAAGCATTCAGGTGGATTTTGTCCCAGAGAGGGTTTCCACCTTAAAAATTGTGTGGATTTGTGTTCCTTTTGTTTACTAATATCATTGTACAAACAATGATAATAATTGAATATTAACTAATGCTCTAAAATATTAGTAATACTAATTGAAAGGAATATCGATTCACACCCCTTCTCAGCTTTCTTTTCCAACAATTGGTATCGTAGCTTGGTTCCTTCAAAATAAGTTTTAATTGTTTGTAGCGAGACTAACCTTCAAGGGCATTTCAAGAATGGTGTACTGCTCTATGAAAATAATTATGCACTGGAAAGGAATAATGGAGGTTCATTCTTGGCGAGTGTTATGATGTATGGGACACTGTTCAAAATGGATTTACATCAATCGCGGATGAACAAGGTAAGAAGAATTTGGTAAATGATGCAAAAGAAAATAATATTATTATCAGTGGAATTATTTAATATGCTTATCATAAGGTGTTGGGTTGTAAAACCGCCAAAAATTTATGGTACAAGCTTGAGAATATATATGCAGGTGACTCAAATGTCAAAGAATAAAAGCTTCAAATCTACGGAGCAAAATTTGAGCAACTTAGAATGAAAGAAGATAACAACATTGCTGCATACTTCCAACATGTTGAGGAAATAACCAAAAATCTAGAAGGATTGGGAGAGCCTGTTGACAAGAAGACTATTATACAAAAGGTTCCTAGAATGTTACCAGGGAGATTCAACCCAAACTTGGTATCGGTCTTAGAATATAGTGCAAATCTAGAAAAGCTTAGCAAAGAGGAATTACATGGAGTTATCATAGCATATGAAATAAGACTTGATGAAGAAGAGGGTACTTCACATCTAAGAAAACCAATAAGGAGAAACAACCTTCAAAGGCACAGACTTGCACCTGCAAGTGTGAAGAAAATGAAGATGATGAAGAAGGTCTTTCAGATGGAGAATATGCTTACTTTATGATAAAACTAAAAATTGGTAAGGGTAAACTTCCATTGATATGTTTCATCTGTGGTGAGGTTGTTAATTTTGCAACAAAATGTCCAAACAGAAGTGATGGCAACTCAAAAGAAAAGAAAGGCTTTAAGAAATTCAACAAGAAAAGAAAAAAGAAAGGATTCAAAGGAACTTTCTCTCTAAAGAAGATAGCTCGTATTCTGATTAAGACAATGATAAAGGAAGAAGAAGCCAATGAGAGAGTATTGTTTATGGCCAAGCACAATAAACAAGAGGCATCAAACGATCAAGAAGAAGGGTTGACTGCTAGAATACTTTTCTAAGGAGGCAATCAAGCTTATGAAATATCTCAAGGTTGAGAAGATCCGTTCCAATACTCTTGAAGAACAAGTTCAAGGTCACAAAATTGAAGTTGAAGAACACAAATGTATTGAAGGGTCACTTCAAAAGAAGTTGGAAGAAAGCAACCAAGAAATGGAAGCATTAGAAGTCAAAGTAGTCTCGCTGCGTAAGGAAGTGAAGAATGGAAAAACTTTCCAAAACTATGCCAACAGCTCAAGGGCATTGGAAGAACTCATCAACAATCAACGATCTTACAACAACAGAACTAGCCTCGATTACAATGAAGAAGAAGTAGGACCTTCTGCAAAACAATAAAATGAACCTATGAGATCTGACATGCATGTAGACTTCATTGGACAAGATTCACAAGAACAACCTTGGAAGACAATTCCTCGACGAAGATTTCCATCCAGGTACCAACATATTTTTCATGGTTATTATTATTCATGTGGAAAATTTGGTTATAAAGCTGTAGAATGTCACACGTACCCTAGGAATCAATACAATTCTAGGAGATCTGTCAAATATGAACCTCCTAGGGCTCAACGAAACATCAATATATTTGAACATTTAAGAAATAATATTGAATGTTACAAATTTTGAAACTTTGGATGCATAGTGAGAGACTGTAGAATTGAAAATCCTCCAAAAGAATCTTCGAAGCCACAGAAATAACGAACATGGAAGAAGAATAAGATTGATAATTTTGCTCTCACTCTCAAGGCTCAAAACAAAAAAGATGTGTGGTATGTTGATAGCGGTTGCTCAACGCATATGACTAGAGATAGAAATAAATTTGTATCTCTGAAAGAGAAGAAGGATGGAACCATGTCCTTTGGAAATGATGGATCTTCAAATTTTATAGGATCTGGTACCATCACTCTCGGAAGCAAAGATGCTCTAGCCAAGAATGTTCTATTGGCTGAAAACATGAATCAAAATCTGCTTAGTGCTGGACAAATGTGTGATCAATGACACACAATACTATTCAACTCCACAAAATGTGAAATCAAGAAAGGAAGGTATGGTGAAACTGTGGCTACAGCAAGTTGAGCTCCAAACAACATATATTTTCTGGATGAAGAAACTAAAGCACGTCTACTAGCTAAAGAGGATGATATAATATTTGGTAGCAATGATGATCAACTAAGTAAGAACTTTGCTACAAAGATGCAAAGTGAGTTCAAGATGTCTTTACTTGGTGAGCTGACATACTTCTTAGGGCTTCAAATATCTTTGCAAGAGAAAGGAATATTTATATGTCAAGCCAAGTACATCAAGGAAATGCTCAAGAAATTCAAAATGGAAGATTTCAAACCCATCCTTACTCTGATGGTAACAGGTTGTAATTTGAGCATAGACGACTCATCTAAGGATGTGGATCAGAGGTTGTACAGATATATGATTGGTAGTCTTCTATATGTAATAGCCTCCCAACTGGATGCTAAGCAAGCAATTGGACAAGTAGCAAAATTCCAAGAAGCACCAAAAGAATCACATATTATTGTCGTCAAGATAATTCTTCGAAATCTAAAGAGAACAATAGAATATGGCTTGTGGTATCCCAAGGGTAACAATCTTATTATTCAAGCCTTTACAAATTCATATTGGGCAGGAAGCGTTGATGATCGTAAGAGTACTTATGAAGCATTTGAATATCTTCGCCAGAAGCTTACGATTCTCGCAAGTTCTCATTAGATTTTCCTTATTCATAAAATAAAAGGGGAGTGGAAGTTTGTACAAGTCCGTAGGATGGTTATGTGTAAGGGGGAAGAGAGAATGTTGTAGGAAGAGGTGTCATGATTGCAAGGGAAGTACTTGTGTTGGCATCAATGCCAAAGGGGGAGATTGTTGATCAGTGGTTGTCATTGATGTCAACCCAAGCAGCACCAGGGGCTACCCCAATATTTCATGAGAATTTTGACCTACCAAATTACTATATTATTGGTCAAGATTATTTTTTATGGTTTCTACTTGTCAATATGTTTCCGTTGATATATGGCACGCCATGTAATTCTTCACGGTTTGAGATATTTTCATGTTTGAAGTTTGTAACCCTAGTTAGTGGGATACAACCCCTTGGGGTTGCGGCATAGGTCATTGAAGTGTCAATAATTAATAATTTTCAAGCTCCTAAAATCCCTCCCACGTTCACTTGTTGAAGACCCTCTCAACCTAAGTATTTATATAAATTGTGATCCTCATATCCTCCTCATGTAGGTATTTCGCTACCTGAAACGGGGCATCGTGGAATTTGCGCTAAATTTTTTTTATATGAAGATTCAAAAGCTTAAATTTTTATGAGGAAAAGCCAAAAGCCTAAGGAATCTCTTGTAAAAAGTTTAGATCAAGGTGCACAATATTTTCGGAGATATGATCTATGGAAGTCAGTGTTTTTGTAGGCTCTTGAACTTCATCTCAAATAAGTGACCTTGGGAAAATCATCATAACTCTCTCTCAGAATATCGAATTTGAATTATCTAAAAAGTGGAGGATAGTGCACGGACTTTAGTTTTCTCTGTATCAATTTCAGAGCCGAATTAAGAAACAATGACATGTAGCATGCCGTACAATTTCTCTCTACTGAAATAATCCATAATTAGGGCATTGTGAGAGATTGGGCATAAATCTTCTGTTGAAACTATCAAACCATATAAAACAACTCTTTTGCATGAGTTGGAAGGGTTTATGAATCCAAATCCATATTTGAAAACCATGGAGGAGGGTGCAAACTTGTTTGATACCTTGCCAAGGGCAAGATCTCCATTGGATGAAGGGCTCTCTTCTCAAGAGGAAGGCATGAATATTTCTCCTTCAATAGATGACCAAGATCTAAGGTCTCTTATTGATGATGAGGCAACTTCAACTATTGAAGAGGAGGAGGGGAAGACAGGAGATGATAACGCGGTCACAACAAAGGCACCTCAAGAACCTCTTGATTGGAGGAAAACTAAAGTGTTCTCTCAACTATGGGCAGTATTTGCATACTTGGCTAAGGAGGGAGCCTTGGGAGAAGCCAGCACAACGCAGAGAATCTCTCATGAATTTAGAAGAGAGGTGAGCAATTTCCTAAAAGGGGCATTGCTATCTTCCACTCAGTTATCTGCGCTGAGAAAGGAGGAATCAAAATCTATGATGGAATAGACATGAGGACACATGGCAACTCCATATCTTTGGGGCAGCCCATGGTACCTTCATTCACAAAAGAGATTTCTGAACATGACAAGAGGATGATAATGAGATTGATTACCATTATTACGATACTATGATATATCGTTGTAATTAGTGCAATGCTTGTACATACTCTATGCATTACATGGGCTTTAATGATATACCAACTTTCTCACTATTAGATCAGGCGATTGCTAATGTTTATATTGAACAGGCTTAAACGTTATACCCTGATCATAATGGTCATAGAAGTGAGCTTCTCAATCAATAGGAACTAACCTAGTACGTACTTATAGTGTTGTATATGTAATAAGGACTACATGTTTCAATATGAGATATTAGCTTAGTACTTGGAGCTCAACAAGTGAATAACCCATACTCGGAATCAGTAAGCTCTTTGTTTGATACAAGAAGCTTGTTATATCGACATATCACTTAACACTCTTGCATACATGGGCTAGAATAAGGAAGTATTGGAAGACAAGGATTTTTTGAGGGGAAGTTGATTTCCATCTGCTTCCATCTTGTCTTGGGAAAGATCAGCTACAAAAGAGGCAGCAAAAGGAAGATCATAATGCTCCAACATGTGATTTTGACAACAAGCATGTCAAAGAGGAGAGCCATGATATGACAAGGGCTACATTTTATACCTCTATAGCGGTGTCATTTTTGGGAAGCCTAGATCCTTATTGGGATTCCCAACTCATGATGGAATACTCCAAGGACCTTTTCACATGTGAGGTTCTTGATGGGAAGGTAATGGATGGGAAGTATAAGGTAGTTGAGGGAGTAATTTATTTCCATGATCACATCTATTTGGTTAGAGGCTCCAAGCTCAAGGAGAAAATACTAAATGCAACCTATGAGATCCTGCTTTCCAAACCCATTGGTTTCATTAGAGCATATCATATTATCTTAAATGGATTCATGTGGGAGGGTTTCAAGGAAGAGGTGAACTCTCATATGAAGAAGTGCATGGATTATTTGTCAGATAAGGAGGAACATAGCTCTTGGGAAGAGCCATCATTTACACCTCCTTACTCATTGAGTGTGAGAGGGAGCTCATCCATGAGTTACCTCACTGATGTAAAACAAGTATATGGAGGAACTTGTCTTTTTGAATATTATGATGTATCTCCTATATGCTTATATTTTTCTAACACTCATTTGCAGGGAATTTCTCCAAGAGGGGGCACTATCTATGATGGGTTTCATGGGCCACTCAAGGCCATGAACTACAACTCTAGATCTCAGATATACTCTTTGTGCTTCATGATTTGCACAAAGCCCCAAGGGGAATGTATACATGAGCTCTTCTTGCACACAGATATGAATTAGATCTATATTTTCATGTGAAGATCTACTCTAGATCTGAGTGATAATATACTGCTACTTCAGCCCAATAAAATAACGTTGTTGAGTTTATGAAAACTTTTTCTATGGCTGTAGCACCTCATTTCTGAGGATTTTTCCTGTATAGTCTCATCCTTTCTCTTATATAATGTATGGGCTATAATGTAAATCTGATTTTCTATTATAATTCTGATTATTGAACCTCCATATCATCCTACTACTTTACTTTAGTGGATCTGCGTTATTTATGAAGCAGTCCTTTTCATATAGCTGTAGCCCCTCTCTTTGGGTGTTTTTCAGCTAGACTACGTTGTGGGAGATCTGTTTAACCCACCTAGTTTGATTTGTTTTTGCTCTCCTTTTGGATTTAGATCTTAGATGAGATGATCTAAGGGATCCGGGAGCTGCAAACTCATTTTAGTGCACAAAATTCTCAGGAGTGTGTTATTTCAGCAGGCTTGCTGTGTGATTCCCATTTTGGGATATTACAAACTTCCCTACACAAAATTCCCTTGCAACAATGGAGGTGTGAGATGATATAATTAGTTGAATCACTCACCTTTAGGAAAACATAGCTTATCTAACCTTTGTAGTAACCCATCCTTGAGATGGTAGTCAACCGTGTTATTGTAACACCCTCCTCCCACATCTACCCAAGTAACCGACCAACTAGGGTAAATATGTGATGAGATACTATTAAGATGATATATAACCTCTTAGGTGACCTTAAGGAATTGGAATCGATGGAAACGTATCATACAGACATTTTACATTGATAATAACACCCCAAGGAGACAACCCAACCATTCAGGGATCCTGGCCCTCAGTTCCACTGACATTTTGAGCTCTTGGACCTCCGGACACATGCACAAGAATGCGAGCCTGTGCATGGGAGGCTATGGATGCATGAAAAATCCTACATGCCAACATCCAATGACTAAATTACCTAGTGTTGTGCCAACATCCCTGAGATTTGAGCCACATTTTCAAGCCCATAACCCATTTCATACCCAAAACTTCATGACAAGTTCAAAGATAATTTTAAACCAAAAAATAGTGATAAAAAATAAAACACACCAACAAGGACACAACTGGACCCCTGCTAGGCATGGCAGGCATTTTGTTAAACATGTCAGAAACATGGAAACTACATTGTGTAAACAACATATCTGAGCATAGGGGTTTCATACTTATTTGAGAATCAATAAGAAGCAGTTTTCCCTTACACCATTAGCTTGATTACCATCTATTTGACCATAGATACATTGTGCATTAATTTTACAAGTAAAAAAAATGGGGAGAGGTATACATCGTCATTGTCATAATACATGCTTATAACTAGCATAATAAAAACAAAAATTCAAGGATACAACAACCATAGAATCCACATATAAACTAGTAAATTTTCTCATCAAATACTAAGAAATTGAACCTCTCATTAATGAATGTAAAAACCAACCAAAGATGGAACTACCATGTTCCACCCGACCATAGATTCGCTAAGCCAAATCTCTCTGCAGTGAATCAACCCCATGCCATATTCCAAGCATGAATGTGGGACTCAAACCGAAAGAACCAACCAGGGAATCCTGAGGCTAAACCACCTCACCCTCATCAATATGAATCAGGATTTATTGTAATACACATCAAATCACTAGGCGAAAACAATAAACATTCCATAACAGGATTTGCGATGATTTTCACCCAATCACTATTAAAAAACAAGCATGGGTTCCACCGCATTTCTCCACCTACATTGTGAGGAATTTTTCCCGTCTCCTATTCTCTTAGGATTTACCACAATACAGAGTCTGATCAAGGGATTACTAGGCCCTAAAGTGAGGCATACTCTCTAGGATTTACCATATATCCCAACCGAGGATTCCTAGGAATGATGGAGAGCACCCACCTCTCAAGATTTACCACAATCCACACCAGATCACTAGGCCCTAAATTGAGGAAACACACTATCCAACTTTACCGCAACCCATATTATGATTTAGGTGTTACTAGGCCATGTGTTATATCATTTGAGAGACCACCTCACTTATCTTCGAATCCATCAGGAAATCCAGCCCAACCAAACCATGAGAACTCCACCACACCATGGATATTCGAAAATGGCAAGGCTAGGATGAAAACACTGTCACACTTGGAAAAACCCATGCCATGACCGAAAAGAACCACATGCAATACCATGCATGCCAAATCTAGAAAGGAAGTCACACATTCAAATCAATACCTACATAGAATCCTGTTGTAGCTGCTTTATCCTTATCTTCCTTCCTCTTGCCTTATTTTCATTTCTTGATCCAATGCCAAAGTGCTCCAAGAAAAATCTAAGTGTCCAAGAGTGAGAGAGAGAGAGAGATAGAGAGAATAATGAGAGATATCCAAAACTAAACTGACAATAAGGTAAACCATCCAAAAGGGGTAGCCAAAAGCTTCCCAACTGATCCTCAGAAGCCTTTTAATCAATGAAGCCTCTATTTTATTCATTTTCTATTATTTTCCTTCATTTTCCACCTCACATGAAACCTCTAACCTTTCACTTTCATTTTCTCTTATTTTCCATTATTTTCATAAATAAATGTGCCAAAATTACATTTTTCCTTTCCAAATCCTTTTCCATTGCCTTTGCCAATTTCCTTAGCCATAATAAATCGAAATAAACACCCACTAGGATGTTTTTACCAACATTCAACTTGGAATAAGTGTCCCATCAACCAGGGTTATTATTTTTAACTTTTATTACATGGAATTTTCACCAGGGATGTTACAGAACCCTCCCCCTTGGGGAACACTGTCCTTGGTGTTAGACCACACCTACACCTTAGCAAAACCTCTTAAAAGAAAACATACTTCTCATGGAGCTTTATAACTTAGCTTGTTGGACTTTTTACATTGATCACTACTGATATATAACAAACATACAATTTATTGGAGCTTTATAACAAAAATCATTACGGTATTTACAATAATATACACATATACACATATTCACATTTTCTCAATAACAAAATGAAAGGATACGATGCTTGCATCCACAACAAGGGAATCCATAGGCTCACACTTCCACCTTCAAAGGAATACTAGGGTTCACCTCCTTCCCAGAAAGTCCAAATCCATTGCCAAAGTAAAAGTTTCATCCAATGTCCAGGGCTACAATCTTGTGCCACTGTACCCTCAGTGAACAGTTACCGACTCCTTGTTCTAGGGAATACTCCCAATGTGCATATGATTCCATTAGGAATTGATAATGACTAAAAAAAATCCATCTCTGACCTAAAATTATCTGATACATAGTCCCTCAAGAAATCTAGTTATCCCCTTCTGTGTAGTCACTGACCTTCCAAGTTCCCCGACATCCCCTATCCCGGGAAATCCATCCCTTGGAAATGATTCCTCGCATCGGAAGTTCAAACAAAAAAAGAATATACCTGCCTCAAAACCATCATGCCAGTCATAGCATGCTCATGGAAATCAATGGACACTATTGGGTACCAATGTCCCACAATGGCCCTACTCCTGAAGTTCTTTACCATCATACTGTTGTTTGTTTTAATTCCTTTTGTTGTTGCTGCTAATGCTTGGAATCAGTTTCAACCACCCCACCAGGAATTTATGTGCATCATGTACCAAGCACACAACTACCATTAGATTCAAAATAAATTGAAATAAATTCACATCATACCTCATTGGTAGCTCGTCAATAAGGTGCACTTGCAATCTTGTTCACTTCTTGTTGGGATAGGGTCCCCTTGGGTCAAGTTTTTGGGTACAATTTTGGGGTAAATTTTGTCAATATGCACGGCACACAGAATTCAAGGGGCTTGGGGCAGGTCAAAGCTCCTTTATAATTGTAATGGGTGAAAAGGGAAACCATGGGTCTCAAACCATGGTTTGAGATCGTGATATGTGCACGTCTGATTTGTATAAATATGTAAGAGTTGAGTTGGGTAAGGAAATCAATCGATCAGTCTATGTGTGTTTTCTGATGACAATTTTTTTGATCTAAGTTTTGGGTAAGTCTGAGTAGAAATTATCCCCATCACCATGTGCACGGAGACCTAGTCCTGAGCTGTGTGCAAGGACCCTAGTGCTATGTGTATAGGAGAAAAGGATTGTACTGAATTGAAGATCTATTAATAAAGAAGAATATTTGGTGAAATCTATTGCATTATGATTTCTGCATTTATGCATGAATATGTTGGTTTAATTATCTGTTGATTACTACAAGTCATAGATATGTTTATGTTTGAATGTGCATTTATCTAAGTTAAGTATTTGTGAAATATCTCTGTGTTCACGTAAAGATTGCATCTATGTTAATGTTTTTTTAGAAGATCTATCTATGTGATTGTGCAAGTGTTATTTCCACTTTGATAAGCTAGATTTGACTGAAGCAGAATAATCTATTTTATGCATATCCGTTAAGGGTTTTATCTGAAATTAGATCTGGGTTTCTGTGAAGTATTGTGCAAAAAAAATAAAATTATATCTGATAATTAGGGTTAAGGAACACACCTTACACTCCCTTAGGGTGAAGAAACCTGGTTCCAACACCACCCCCCCCCCCCATACTGCTTCAGGTGAGACTTTGGTCTGCGCAAGCAGATCACTGCCAGAAGGGCCAGTAGTTGGAGGGTTTTTTGGTTGCAGAGAACACTCTGAACCTGGGTCAGGACCCCTCAAGCCTGACAAAGAAAAAACTTCAAGTTTTATATGGCATTTGACAAAGAAAAAACTTCAAGATTGGCTTGATAAGAATATGCATGAATTTTCAATCCAAGAAAACTGAAACCCTAAGTTTTCTATTGAATATTGGGAGAAAGGGTATATCTATACATAGATCCATGGAATTTTCTTTGCTTATTTTGCAACAAAATTATAAGAGTGGTTATCTCGGCTTGCTGAGTTCCATACCTGTGCAAAGGATGACATGATCACCAGGTGGACTCCTGAGTTGGTTCAGCAGTTAGAGAAAACTAGCAATAAAATTACCTGCACAATAGATTATTGGATTGATAGAATTCTGAGTGGGTTTGTGACTAAATTTTCTATTGATACTTTTGTATCATATTCTGAAGCTGAGAGGATATTTTTCAAGGGACCTAGAGGTAAGTTTTGTTCTCATCGAAGCTATGGATTAAAATTATTTTATGTGAAAAGGGTACTTTGTGCAACCACATTGAGTGAATGTCCCGAAGAGGTCTGTCTAGCTCCACGTGCAGAGGTCCTGGTAGTACTACACACAATGAGAAAACTTACAGACCTAGAAGGATATTTTACCTACAACCCCCTCAAAGGTAATTATGACAGTGATGGGGAGTATGAAATAAAAAGCTCTAGTGAATCTGCATACTCAGAAGAAGATAACTTGATGATTGCTCAGATCCCATCGACTCCACTTCCAAATTCATCTCACACAAACAAGTCATCCACTCTACCTCCACCTCCACCACCAGAAGTCGATATGGATACTTCCATAAAGCTGTAGAATTTCAAGGGTGTTGGGAATGAATATTTTGACCAATTTTGGTTTTTCACAGATGTTGTGTGGACAATGCAGTAGATCAATAATGATAATGTTAAGAAAGTGCAGCTTGATACTTCATTTCAAGAATGCGCATTGGATTGGTACATGAGGTACATTGAAACAAACCCTAATGCAACAATTGATGAGCTTAAAGTCACATTAAAGGAGCAGTTCAACAAGACAAAATCATATGCTCAATGCATGATTGAATTAAAGGAGATCCAAAAATAGGTGAAATAATCTGTATGGGTGGCAGATTAACAATTAAAGTGCACCATCAGGGATGGAGGATTTACTATCAATGACACACAACACAAGGAATGGTTCATTTCCATGCTGTTGCCGCATCTGCACCAGTCCTTAAACCTGTAGAAGATTGTGACACAGGCTGAAGCTATGGAGATATCCATGAATTTAGAAGCCTCATCTATACCAACTACACAGGTTGGGGCTCAGCTAATCCAAGGCCTGTTAGCTGCACTACACTTAGAGAAGAAAATTTTGCGACAAGAGAAAGGAAATCGTGTGTGCGCAGGAGTATGGTGCACATGTTGTAAAGTTGAAGGGAATCACAAGGATCAATGTCCTGTATATAATATCTATCTATCAGCTCGAGGACCATGTCCGATTAATAGTGGGGTAGGGCCTAGTGAAGTTTCTACAATATGGTCTGCGATTTTTCAAGAAAATGAAATACACATGACAGAATTCTACCCTAGGATTGGTAAATATATTATGGAGCTTAAGAAACGTTACTGCACATTTTGTCGATTTGTGGGACATGACGAGAAGAAATGTCTCAACTTTTATCTTATGATTGAGGAGGCTTCTTTCTATATGATGCAGGTTGAGGGTCAAGGGCCAGATACTCCTACATCTTTGTCTGGGTACAATGGATTTCAAGGCAGAGGATGAGGAAGAGGAGAAGGAGCTGGTCGTCAAAGAGGCCAACTCATTTTCTATAATTGTGGGGATGCTAGCCATTATGCGCATGACTTTAAAAACCCAACACAACAATATTGCAGGTATTGTAGACAATTTTATCATGTTCTTGAAGATTGACCTGTGTTGTTTGCAAAAATGCAGGAAAAGAAAACACAGACACCCACACAGAACGTTCAAATGACGAGAGTAGAATCGCACGCTAAAGAACCTAGCATGAATATTGTGACTAGAAGTGGTGTAGAAATTGTTGAATATAAATCAGAAGGTAAGAAACCTAATATTGATGTCTGGGTGTGGAAAGCTCCTGAGAAAAAGGAGGGGTTTAACTTACAAAGGGATAAGGAAACCTTTGTCAAACCAAAGAAGGAATTCATGGATCCTGGCACATCAACCTCTAAAGTACCAAGAAATCCTGCCATGGATACCATCAAAGGGGTTGAGCCTATAGAGATGAAACCATTTTTGTAGGCATGTATCAAGATTCTATGCAATAAGAAGGGATTTGAGGATCTTTAAGATTTTATTGATAACTGCACCGAGAAAGAAAAACTTCAGATGGAGAAAAGGGTTGTCAATAAAATTTACAGGAACAAACAACGAACAACCGAGAGATGTGCTTGACTGCTCAAATAGGTGAGTTTGACATGGATCAGGTTATTTTGGATCTGGGCTCTGATGCAAATGTGCTACTAAAGCAGATTGGGCAGAGAATGAGAGAACCTATGTTGGAATGGTCCTCAATTCAACTACACATGGAAAATAAGCAAAATATTATCCCAATGGGTAGAATCTCTGGGGTGGTAGTTGATATTGATGGTGTTAAGGCATTGGATGATTTTGAAGTTATTCAAATTGTTGATGATATAGAACCGTACCCTATGTTGTTGGGTCTGGATTGGGCAATTGACATGGATTCTATCATCAACCTCAAACATAGAAGTATGGTGTTTGAAAACAATGGAACTAGAGTCGTGGTCACTCTAGACCCTGCAGAAGGAGAGAGAGACGCAAAACTGGTGCACGTAGAAGAAGATCTTGATCATATGTACAAGCTAACTGCGAGGGATGAAGACTCGATCAACCCTAAAACATATGTGTTACACTGAGATTGGAGTTACACTTTGAGAATTTTTGAGGAGAAATGTTGTAGAAACTCAGACTCTCTTAACTGATCATTATATGGGAATGATTACACACCCATGTGAATTTTAGCTAAGAGAGTGCAAAGTTTGTTAGAGTAAAGGAAACACTTGTTCTGGACCCGAGGAAGGCATGTACGACATCAAGGCAGACACAGTTGTAAGGCTCTTCTTTATTAAAGATAATACAAATGAATATTGTTTTCTCAATGAGTTATTTAATTAAGTAGCTTATTTATCATGTTTTATCAATGGGTTATTTAATAAATAATCTTATTTCTTGAATTCCTTGATCATCTTGATAGATGCTTGATTAATGAATTAATTTTTATTATGCAGGTGCTTTTAATATTTTCCTATGTTTGTGATTGCAGATCCTTGACGATGACTTCGTTAAGCCACTGGAAAGAAGATCAACGTTGGACTATAGGTAGGTTTCCAAAACCTTGTTATAGTTAATTCCTAATCAAACAGTATCTAGAGAAAATAGTTTTTTTATATGTCCGTTTGTTGCTAGCTGTCCGTAGGACACTTGGGAGGTCTGTATTGTCCGCAAGAACGACTTATCCGTCCAACAAGATGGTAGGCTTAGATAGGATATGAATAGTTCATGCCACTCAGACTTAGATGACGAGTTGGATAATTGGTAGAACCATTTGCATGAAGTCTCTACACTACGCTGCAATCGAGTAACCATATCTCTACGATGTATATCCTTTGAAGTTTTTGAATTACCCTAATATAATGGTATAGTCAGTGTCAATTTATTTTTAGAAGAACTTGAAAAGGCTTTTCTAGATGCACAATGGTTCCATGTTCTTGATCTAGCTATGTGCTCAACCCCAGTGCCCTGGTGGGAAACACAAAAGGATAATTTTGTTGATTGGGAAGAATGTACCCACATAATGTGACTACGATTTTAACAACCCAATACCCAGTTAGAAGGAACTATGCAGGTAACGAAGTTACCCGCACATTCATTTAGCTAGGTGGACTGTAGCTTGGGGAGAAGAGTCGAAGCCAAGATGGGTGCACACATTCATTCATACTTTAAGTAGGATACCCATGAACTAGTATTTGGAGGGTGAGCCGTGACATGGCACGACGGAATGAGCTACACTAAGGGAAATATTTGTTTTAACTTTCAGTTTGGAGAGTGGATTACAATGCATCATTACTGCATTTCACACGATTCAAGATGTGGTCTTTGACATGCCGTAGAAATCAGAAGAACGAGCCTTACTAGCATGGGATGCACAAATGAAGGATACAGTTGAATACCAAAATGTGACAATTGAAGATAATGAGGAGGACCCAAGAAACATCAATATCCCTGGGTCTAAAGGTCAATGCGCAGTCGCTGGGCTTGTAGTTGAATTTCCAGATGTGATTGGACCTATGAATATTAGATGAGTCAATATTGGAATGGAAGAGCAACCTAAGATTGCCAAAATAGGTGATTATTGGGATGAAGATAAGGTGGCTAAGGTTGTGGAGCTGCTGGCTGAATATCAGGACTTGTTTCCCACAAGTTTTTCAGAGTTAAAAGGGATTGTAGGGGATCTTGGTGTGATGAAGATCACTTTGAAACCAAATTCCAGGCTTGTCAAGAAGTGCCCTTACTGGTTGAATCCCAAGTATAAGCAAATGGTCAAGGAGGAGCTGGAGAAAATGGTTGTTGAAGGGATCATTGAACCAGTAGAAGAATCAGATTGGGTAAGCCCCATGGTGGTCCAAGAAAATAATACCAAAGGAGAAATTAGGATTTGTGTGGACCTAAGGAAGTTGAATGATTCCTGTGTGCATGACCCTTTTCCAACTCCATTTTTTGATGAAGTATTGGATAATGTGGGTGGGTAGGAGGCCTACTCATTCACTCATGGATTTTTTGGATACCACCATATAAGAATCACGCCTGAAGAAAATGGTAAGACGACCTTTGCGATGGAATGGGGATCATTCCAATACACAGTAATTCCATTCGATTTGAAGAATGTGCCAGCCATATTCTCGCGTGTGGTGGTAGCTGCTTTTAAGGAGTATATACATAAGTTCTTAGAAGTATATTTTGATGATTGGACTGTATTTGGATTGTTGAAGAAGCATGTTTCAAGCCTGCGCTTGATCCTTGATACTTGTCGGAAGCATCAGATCTCACTAAATCTGAAGAAGTGTATATTTTGTGTCCATTTCTGGATTTTTTTGGGTCATATTGTCTATCAACAGAGATTTATGGTCGATCTAGCTAATATTTCTATTATTGTTAACCTAAAGGCTCTAGTGAATGTGAAGTAGTTGCACTCAATTCTGGGGAATACTGGATATTATAGGAAATTTATTCAAGGCTACGCGTTGATTACTGCGTTGATGTAGAAGTTTCTAAAGAAGGATGCCTCTTTTTTGCTGGGATGAGGTCTGCCAGAAGAGTTTAGAGATGCTTAAGGAAAAAATGGTGACTGTGCCTATATTGGTCTTCCCGGACAAGAAAAAAGAATTCCATGTGCACATTGATGCATCATGTATTGCGTTAAGAGTTGTACTAGTGCAACTAGGAGCTAGAGATATTGATCACCCAATTGCATTTGCGAGAAAAAAAATTTCAAGTGCTGAGCGCAATTATTTGACAACGAAGAGAGAAGTGTTAGCTATGGTCTATGCGATGTAGAAGTTCTATCACTACTTGCTAAGAGGTCATTTTAAGATGTTCACTGATCACTTTGCTTTGAAGTACCTGGTAAATAAGCCTGTGTTGGGGGGGAATATTTGTAGATGGCTCCTATTGTTTCAATAGTATGATTTTTAGGTGATTCTCAAGCTAGGGAGATTGAATGCAGGTCCAAACCATTTGTCGCACATTGAAAGTGGAGATGAGCCAACTAGTTTGGAGGAAGGATTACCATACGTGCAGTTGTTTTCCATTAAATTAGTTGATGACCACTTTGCAGATATCATCCACTTCTTGACCATTGGAAGTACGCCTACGAAGTATATAGTTAAGAAGAAGAGATATTTGGTATTGCTCGTAATAGAATTTACTTTGATTACTGGCTAGTTATATAAGATGGGTGCTGATAAGGTATTGACGTGCTATGTGTCGAAGTTTGAAAGGTAGAGCATACTAATAGAAGCACATGCAGGGGTTGCAGGAGGGCACTATGTGGGTAAATCAATTGCACAGAATATTTTGAGGGCTAGTTTGTGTTGGCATACAGTGCACAACAATGAAAAATACTATTGTCGCACTTGTGATGTGTGTCACAGAATGGGTAAACCCTCACGCAAAGATGAAATTCCATTACAACCACAAGTGACTTTGCAGGATTTTGATAAATGGACCACTGATTTTGTAGGATCAATAAACCCTCTAGGGAAGAAGACTGGTGCATGCTATATCATCACTATGATAGATTATTTGACTAGATGGGTAGAGGTTAAGCCTATGAAGGATTGCAACACACAAATGGTTGTACACTTCATTTCTAAGAATATATTGACAAGATTTGGGTGTCCTAAGATTTTGATGAGTGAACAGGGTACACATTTTGTGAAGGAGACAATTCAAGCTTCAACAATGGTGTTTAAGATGCACCATCAAAAGAGTACACCGTATCATCCACAGGAAAATGGTATGGTGGAAGCCTTTAATAAGATTTTGGAGAATGAATTGTTAATCGTAACGATGGGGATGTGCATGTACCTAGAATCCCGTGGGAATACAGAACTAAATGCAAGAAATTGATAGGAAAATTTCCTTTCAAGTTGTTGTATGGAGAGGAGGCTATTATGCCAATGGAGTATATTATCCCTAGTCTATTCATCATAATGATAACTAACATGGATGATCAAGATATTATGGAAGAATGACTAACACAACTAGTTGCGCTGGAGGAGGAATGATTCATTGTTGGTTTCCATTAGCAGGTGCAAAAGGCAGGCGAAAAGGCTTGGCATGACAGGTACATCAGGCATAATATTTTTAAGGAGGATGATTTGGTTTTGCTATATGACAGCAAGTTAATGCGCCATCCAGGAAATTTCAAAATGCATTGGCTTGGACCTTATATTATCAAGGAGATCACAGAAGGAGGTGTGGTATGTCTGGCTACCTTAAGAGGTGAAGTCCTTCCTCGGTATGTGAATGGAATTCAGTTGAAACCATATAGGGATGATTCCATCCCTACGTGCACCAACTGAATATATGTCCAAATAAGTGTCTTCGCACTCCATATAGTTTTAAGAGGGCGCAGTACCATAAAGAAGCCTATCAAGCATTAGAGAAGTGTTTCTGTGTGGCGAAGATTGCAGAATCATAGGTATATGGGACAAACAAGAAAGGGTTGTGCTAGGAGGTCGAAACAGTCGCAGATGCACCAAAATATAGCCATTAGAACAATTAATCTGGATAAGACAACTTTATTACCATTTGGAGGAGAGGGTAACCTTTATTTATGGAGGATATTATGCCAGATTTGGAGACGTTTTAGAATTTATGAGGTTGCATCAACGGATATTAGGCCATTTAGGTCGTGCCATCACTATAAATATGGAAGGAAGGGTCACATTAGCTCCCTTTTATTTCCAAGAGATTTGTGCCCAGTGCAGTCATTGTTATTTTTTGAGTTTATGTCTGAGCACTTGGAAACCTTCCTGGAGACGCTGCGCCAAAGAGGACTGGGTCATTTAATCCCTACAAGTATGACTACTATAGAGCCTACCCCCTCTGCGATGCCCACTTCTGAGCCACCTGTGCTAGAACCTCAACCTCAGAAGGCGAAGAAAGGACAAACATCAGAGACAGAAATTCTTCGCACAAGAAGACCTTGAAGTCTAAGTAAACCCAAGCAGAACGACATAAGGGACCAATGGTTGAAGAACCATAAGTGATCGTAGAGGAATATATTGGCGAGGCAATAGACCCAATGTCGCGATTTTCCAAGTATATGGCACTATGCAAGACATCTGTTGAATTGATGAGGGACCTAGATAAGGTGAAGTCCCATATCAACACATTGCTGCTCCTGGAGAATGTGCCTTTTGAAGGGGACATGTTTACAAAAGTACCTTTGCTAAAGTTGGAGTATTGAGACCTATCTGACTGTGCGAAGTTCCCCAAACTTGGGCCATCAGAATACTAAGGGCAGGTGCCCTATGACGGAGGAGTCATCAAGGTTGAACCACAGAAATGGGCATTGGGATTACAAAAGTCTGGGCTACTGAACCTTCTAAACATTCTGCACTTTGGGCACAAAACGATAAATGATATTTTTTTGTGCCAGTTGCTTGCCCTGGTGCATGATAATTGTTTGTGGCTAGGAGATCCCATGCCGATTGATGACATGCTAATGCATTAGATCACCAAGTTGCCTTACCAAGGAGAGGATCCATGGGCGGCCTTCAAAGGGAAGGGGCGGGAGAAAAAGGTCGCCGATGATGTTAAAAAGACATATGGGGTGAAAAAGAATACCAAAGGATTTTTAGTCTAAGATATTAATTCTCTGGCATTTAAATTTTCAAACTTGATCCTTGCATGCAAAATGATGAGGAAGTGTCATGCAATAGAAGTACCTACGTATGTGATTAAACTGACTGGGCAGTGCGTGAAAGGGGTGCAGTACAACTAGGTGAAGTACCTCTGCAGTGGGTTTCTAGAAAATGTTCGAGAAGTACAATAGGATGGAAAACATTTTTAGTATGCTTGGTTGCTGCTGCTAGTTGTGCTGATTGGTTGGAAACCACTGAAGTCGTCCCAATTAGTAGATATTGAGGCAGATCTCTATGAAGCTGCAAGATATGCATCATTGTGGAACTTGAATATTCCTTCCATGATAACATACAATAATATCTTCTGGGTGCTATTTTATACAGAGATATTTCAAGCAGTGTAGTCCAAGCCATGACTGTCTCCTACATTGTATGAGAAGTATAAACATATTGCAGACTTCAAGGCCACCTTTCACAATGTGCATGTTCATGCAAAGAGGGACATGGAAAGAGTCTGGTATGAGTTACCATACATGGTTACGAAAGGTGACCTTGTGCGTACTATGACTAAGTGGCCCCCATTATGGTTAGAAGCAAGTACAACTGGTGGTGCGTCGTCATCAGCACCACCTAAGAGTCCTACGAAGCCGTGCACACTGATATACCAACATAAGGATGCAAAAAAGGACCAGGAGCTGACCACTATAGCATAGAAAGTTAACTTTTCTAGTGACGATGATATAGAAGATAAGGACAAAGATAGTGTTGATGCACCTCTAACGTAGCTAGACACATGACGAGGGACCAAGAGAGGGCTTCAGACAACACTGGGGTCACGCACAAAAAGGAAAGCCTATAAGAAGACTGGGACTAACCTAATGAAGCTGACAGAGGAATATTTTGACAATATTGGCAACACAATCTAGGGAGTGAGTGAATATGTCTGGAGAAAAGTAGATTCCCATTATAAATTGGTTCTTGATGATGTGGAACAAGGACTCCAAAGACTTAGAGTGCAAGCGAGTGTGATACAAGCAAGCATGCAACAAGCGAGCATGGGACAAGAAAGCACGACACCACTCCACACTATCATGACATCAGATAGAAGAATGTTCCAAATCCTAGGACCTATGCTTTATCTTGAAGATCTAACCTTGCACACATTCGTCCAGGCTCAGCATGAGGTGGGAGTTGACTTGGCCATCTTTCCCAGTGGAAAGTTACATTCCATGCATACAATGATCATGGATGAGTTGTAGTACAGGGAGTAGAAGATGTTGCAAGACACAACGATGGCTCAGCAACATGCTGAAACAATGCATAAGGGATATCAGATAGTAGAGGTGTTGGAAATACTGAGAGGGGGGTGAATCAATATTTCTTTTCAATTGTTAATTTTACTAGTTAGATCACCTTTATTTAGAACAAAAAATGAACAATAAGGATAAATGCTTTTATTAATTTCTTCTTTACAATAAATCAAGTACAATATATGTAGGGCTCCAACCCTAGATGAAGACACCAATCTTCAATCTCCCAGGCTCCAACCTATATTTTCCAAGCACCGAATTGGGCTTCCACGGCTCCAACCTTGTCAATTATGAGGCACCAACCTCAAGGGGTCCAACCCTATATCTGGTACAGGCTCCAACCTATTCTCTTGAGGACTCCTATCCTCTAGGGCTCCAACCCTATCTTCCAAGGCACCAACCTTGTCAATTATGAGGCACCAACCTTGTCTCTATGACGCTCCAACCTCCTACTTCATTTCGTCAAGATATATGGTTATACTTATGGCTCCCAATGTCTTCTTCAACGAGCCCTAAGAACCTTCAGCTTACTCTTCACTGTAATCTACGCATCCCATCATCAATGACAACCTTTTCTTTGTAGAAGGTGTCACCACTGCTCTTCATTGTACCCAAAAAAATTCTCCAAGTTACCTCATGATGGCTTCATTAATGCATCATCTTCTTCAACATTATCTCCACAAGATCTTCAATATGTCTTCAAGTTACTCCAAGATGTCTTTCAAGATTCTTCAAGAGTGTCTTCACAAGATTCTCCAAGAGTGATGTTAATAGATCTCCATATCAACCTTCAAGGGGTCTTCAATTGCTTCAAAGACTTCTAATACTACTTCAAAACATCATTCAAATATATTTAGTAATAAACTGCTCCACGAAATTCTCAAGAGACTAATCTTCAAATCTACCAAAAATACTGTCAAGAATTCCAAGGCTCTTGAAAAAATTGATGCTATTGATGTGCCACAACTCAAAGTTATTTAGATGCTATAGCCACTCACAAGTTCAAGTTACTATACTTCCTCAGTTCATTGTGCTAATAATTCGAGCCTTGTTTGTGATCACATGTTCGATGTACCTCTTCCAGGTAAATGAACCAGGTTTGAGTTATGTCAATTCTTCCACAGGAATGTTCTTTTGTCTTTCACAGGCAGTTGTCCAACTTCAGGTTTGAGGTACTCTGTCTTCTTACAATGAGTTTGATTTTCTTCACAGTTTAGAAATTTATTATAGGTATGTGGTATATATATATATATATATATATATATAACTCTTCCAAAAGAGATATTCTTAAGGTATACTGGCATAAGCCTCTACAAATTAGCTTCCAGGTAGACTTGCAATCTGACTAACCACAAAATTCATAGTCAACATAACCAAGATGTTGGTTTGAGGTTATATAACCAAACCCTAAAAGAATGTGATTGTCTTTAAGTGCGAGCCTCTACAGTGGTAGATGTTCTGGTATATTCTGAGATATAGTAAGGTCTGAGCTCCCTACAAGAGTTTTTCCGTAGAACTGAGCTTCTTCACGTGATAGTTCACTTATCTATCATAGGTGTAGAAGGTTCGAGCCAGAGATTGTATCCACCAGGTCTGAGGGTCACAAAATCTTTGAATAGGTCCAAGTTGCAGTAACTCCTTTCCGCTTTTCTTTTCTTTCTAATCCTTTCTCTGCACTGAAAGGACACGGTGATAGGCAATCATATATTATTCTACAGAGACCACTTCTTGAGCTACAACGCAATAAAAATGACTTTGAGTGCTAGCTAGATCATTTACTAAGACGAACATGCTTTTACAGAGGGAGACCCAACCATTGAGGTTAACACGTTGCTTCATTTTCTTCCGAGTTCACGAGAAATTCACTTCTGCTTATTTGCATTAACTATTTCCTTCAAGATATATATATTTTTTCTTCTCCAAAACCCTTTTTATTGTCAACTCTGACTCTTTTATCTTTTCAGTGCACTGGATAATAAAAATGGTGGAGCGTATGATCTATTTATAATAATTTGGCCATGTTTGAACAATCACGTTTGCTTGGGGGATAACCAACCCGCATTTAGCAATGGAGCCGATGTATGCTTATGGAGCCATCCTACGAAACGATGGAGCAGTGTAATGTGTCAAACATCCAACGTCTATTGTTTATATGAGTCTGATCCATCTAATGTCAAATTTTTAATAAGCATTAATGTTATAAATTTTTTATTAAGGAATGGTCCAAAGTAAAAATATTTTGAATTTTTTTAGGTCCCCTTTTTTTTAATAATATTTTTTTTTATGAATGGATTTTTAGGATTTAAGGATGTTATACTATAATGGTAGGCATAATTATGATATGGAATAAATACTTAGGGTTTGGCTAAGGGTTTCTTTAATAGTTAGGGTTAGCTTCTAGGGATATGGTTTGCTCCCTGACTTCTTAGGGTTATGAGGTTTAGGGAAACATCACGAATATTCATGTATCAAAAGAATATTTTCCATCTCTAGCAATTCCATATTGACATCAATGAAAACCTTGGTTAACAAGAGGATGCACCTCGTGTTGCTGAAATCTAGCGCACCAAGTTGGAAACCTTAATCAATTAGTTGTGCTTTGGCCTCCCCGAAATCATCATGCCAACTACTGCGATGCTTAGCATCAAATTGGAAAGTTTGGTAGCCGCACTGAAAGTGTCAAGATCAGAAGTAGCAATAGTTCATGGGGAGCTCGAGTAGAATATCATAGAGTTGCAGAGGAAGCTACAACCCAAGATTCCTCCAGAAGTTCGTGCGCAGTGTGCAAAATTAATGCAGGAATCAACTGCTAGCATCACTGTTCCTGTGGATGCTTGAAGAAAATTGTTTGAGGAGGCCATGGGAATTTTGACCTCCATTTAGGATGACCCCATCGTACAATAACTGAAGACAGATCTACGGGCTAAGGAGCAGTAGTTCAATGAGATTTTGGTTGCTACGCCGACCCTAGTGATGACCCAAATATTGGCTCGATTATAGGAAATTCGAGCCATTCAGGAAGAAATCGACACACTGCGCCAACAGGAGTAGTTTCTTGAAAGCATGATTGTTGGTTTGAGGGGTCTTGAACTAGGTTCTATTTTAAGGTTTACCAACAAACTCCTGTACTACTGGCCCTTTCGGAAATGGCTTGCTTGCGCAGGTCAAGGTCTCACCCAAAGTAGTATGGGAGGGTGATGGAACTAGGTTTCCACACCCTGAGAGAGAGAAAGTTAATTAAAGTGGGTCCCTTCAGCTCTAACAAACCTGCGCTGGAGAAGCCCTAACACAGAAATCCTTAACAGTATATCGGTAGAACAAATTAAGTGAAGCTCATCAATCATCAGATAACAAGTTAACAGAAGTAAGGTGACCAATCATAACTAGATCTATGCATTCATTCCTTCTTACGGTATCGCATCCATGTGCACATCCATAAATCAACAGTATTCAACGAACATAAATAATCACAAAAATAACATAAAGTGCAGCCAATATCCATAACATAGAAGCACTTAGATATCACAAAACATTCTTTCTCATTCATTCATATCAGATCCAACTTACAAACTCTATTTACCAACCCGCGCAGACATCCAACATGGTCCGCACACAGCAGGACTCAGGGTCTCCATGCACATAGCCAGTAGGAGCCCTTACCCGGAAAATTGACAAAAAAGATCCATAGATTTGTATCCAAGCTTGATCCAAAACTTAGCCTACCTCTAGAATTGATCTATCCATCTATTTATATCATATTAGCCTGCGCTACTCTATGGTCCGCAAACCATGGTTTGTGGACTCTTGGTCTACCCTTTGATCCACCTCAAATCTCCTGCGCTAGACTAAAATATAACAAAATATTACAAAGTTGTTCCAAAATTTCCGCTAGGGGACCCTCTCCAATAGGCCCCCAACATAGTCTTGTGACTCGTCCCGAGTCACAGCTGCAGTGCGGTCTTCATCTTCTCCTGGAGTCGTTCAACGGTAGTGAAAAAAGGGGGCAGGACACCTTCACTCTACGCAATTGCATTCTGTGCGATGTCAAACAAATTTTGTGAATTTGGTCCTTTAGTAGCTATGGTGAAGCTCTCCAAGGTCTAGTTCAACTTCTTTACTACCACATCTAAGTCTTGTGAAATTTTTAGAGCTTCATCGGCCCATGGTTTCAGGTGGTTGCTGAGGACATGCTTCTTGTGGTGGAGCCCCTCAATTTCATCTCTTATTGCGTGGCTGGTCCAAAGATGTGCTAAGAATTGTGCAGTGACAAGGGTGGGCATGGTAGCTTCCATTTGTTTAAAATATTTCTCCTTCTGGCACAACTCTTGATTGGATTGGCAAAGGAGGGGATCACGATGCACCGTGGAACATAACCCCATAGAAATTTATAACAATTTTGCGCCTTTGGTGATATGTGCTGTAATGCTGCTTGTAGCTTCTTTGACCAGCGTAGCTCGCTGGGCGCGCACCTCAAGAGGGTTCTCGGGTTGCATTTTGGCTTGTAGTGCGGCTATTTGTTGTTCTAAGTCTACTTTAATAGCCTTCACTTTGGTCTTAGATGCCTTCAAGGTAGCTACCAAGCCTTCAACCTTGGCCTGTGGTGCAATGGAGGTAGGAATCACTTCCGACATATCCTCATAGAGTTGGTCTATCAGATGCTCTAATTCAGCCTACTGCGCAACTACTGTGATGTGTGCTGCCTAAGCTTGGGCGGTTCGGCAGCTTTGGTCACAATGGTTTTCTCAACCTCATTTAGCTACTGTTGCACCTACATTTCTCTGTGCTGGAGCTCACCGAAGATGAAGACATAGAGGGCATGCAACTGCTCACCTGTCAATCTTGCAACATCGAGATCAACCGCAGAACAAGCGCAAACTTGCTCGCACAAGATCAGAGGTACGACAGTGAATGCCACACCCAAGAGGGGGCAGATCCAACTCTGTGTCCAGGTGGCAAACGATGTAACTATGGCTGGTTGGCTTGCTTGATTTTTCCTCGCCTGAAGCGTATTTGCTTTTAACTAAAGGGTGTGCAGCCCAAACTAGAAGGCTTTCACCACGACCTTCTGTTGATCTTCCAGGGCAACCCATTGGTCTTCGGAAGCAATAGTGACAGCTTCTGCAATGTTCTCCAAGTCTTCGTCTATCAAGGTGACCTCCACCTCCCCACCAGTCTTAGTGGCCTTGCACTTCTTCCTCTACCCTTTAGGAGGCTCGCCTGTGCACTTTATTCTACGTGCAGAATCTGCACCCTCCCCACCAAGCCCTTCAAATCCCTCGTCTCAGTGAGACTCCTTCTCTGCCCCATTAGTGGCATCCTTGGGGGTATCCTTGGTCGTGGTTTTCTCCGTGGAGCGCACCTTGTTTTTCTTTGCTGTACTTGGTAGGACAGTATCGTTCGGGGCTGCGTCCTTGCCAGAGGTACCTGCTATAACCAGGGTGGATGATTTGAATCCGAGCTTCCATGTTGGTGGCCAAGTTGCGACAAGTTGATCGATCTCTGCTTCCGTGGCCATATATGGAAGGTTATACCATGCTTGATATTTGCGGGCCCGAATCTGCACATTGTGCATGGTGACATGGAATTCAACAATGAATTTGTATTTTTCATAGACCGCGGGTGACAAGCACAGCCTGGAATGAATTTTTCCTGCTAGCGCACGGTCGAACAACACCCATAACACCTTGTTCTCCTCCATGTTCTTTGGATCCTTCGAATCCCACAGGTTTGCATACCGCGCACCTTCACAAATATCTGGCTCGAGCTCAGGGAGCACCGCATCGTCAGGTTTCTCCTATTAACCAAGGAAATAAACATGAAAAGCCAAGAATAATAGATTTCCTTTCCTTCGTCTTGCACCTTGCGCACATTGTCTTAAAATTCTTCGCAGAGGTATTGTGACCAGTTGTAGCAAAATCCTTTCTTGCACTGTCTAGCTAGCTAAATTATGTAGGTTGGGAAGGTCGATGTTCGACACTTGCGCATCATTTTACACGCAAGTAGTAGAATACCCATTCACACTCCCAGGTCAGCGATGATTTTTACAAGGAACCCCCTCTTATTGCGATTGACTATTTACTTCTCTCGTACTTCGTTGACAACCTTCTGCTCATATTTCTTGTCGAAGCCCTTCATGGGATGGGACCCTTGCATGGGTCGGCTAGTGATGCAGTGAATTAACGCGACGTCAATCAGGATGCGGCCTTGGATCCCCAAGCACCCATCATGGATCAACACCAGCAGCTGGCACACAACTATGTTGGTGATGGCATATCGGCCAAAGTGGGGGATGAACAGAAAATTCAATATCCCTAAGGCTTATAATCTGTATGCCCATGACATCGACTCCACCTATAGCACATTATCATACAATACACTCTCAAGATATAATTCTGGGGCTAGGTCTGGGAAGGCGTCCACATTTGCTAAATCATGATCATCAAATTTAAGGGAGGGGAGGCTCCCGAACATGTCACCGATTAAGGGGACCTACTCCAGGACCAGTTGCATTTGCAGGTATTCTTGGAAAACATCAAAATTCTTGGGGGTTCACACCGTTGGTTTTCTCGGTTTAACATATGCGGGCAACCAAGAGAGTGGAGCCACCAGCAGAGCTTCCTCCTGGGCTGTCATGGGGCACTTCGATGGATTGGGTGAGCGTGCCTGAGGCACCTGCTGAGGGGAATGCACAATCTGAGGGGATGTGTGTGGCTTCACCGTAGCCCACTTTGTTGCTTTCCCCTTCCCTTTCTCCTTTACTAGCTCCTTTCCCTTTTCCTTCCCCTTCCACTTTCCCTTGGTCGATGTAGACATGACCTCTTCAACGTTGGTGGTTACCTCAAACACATCTTCAGATCCGATTTCTACAGAGGCCGTAATAAGTGATGACTCAGCATGGTTAGAAGCAATCATTCTTGCTCGAAAGATAAATTTAGGTTTGCTGCTATTAGAGGGGGTAGATCGCCCATACATACAGATAGAAAATGCACACAATACACAGAGTTCATAGTAAAGCATAAGGCGCAAGAATTTTGGAAAGCAAAGGAACCGATTATGACCTGCACCCTTATTTTTATATTCTCCAATGAGTAAAAATGGTCAGATTAGTCTTAAATGCAACTTACCATAAGGAAATGGTAAAAAATCCTCCTAGATTGCTGCATTAATTGCCAATTGCCTGCTCCATTCAAAGTTAAAATCTCTTTTTCACCTAGTTTTATTTTTCCAATAGCTAGTTTTTCCAGCTGCGCACTATCTCTGCACCTTCGTCGCACCCTTCTCTACCTCCTTACCTAGGCATTACCCCTGCGCGCCTGTCGAACCTTCCTATGCCTTTTCCTCCTTGTGCACGCACTACTCTTGAGATAGATACTCCTACCATATATTAATTTGGTAGGCTCCAGGTTGTCCCTATAAGGTTTCAGATGACTTCCATTGACATACCCAGGGAGGTAGTCTTCGTGTAGTGTAGCCAACCTGACCGCACCACCATCTGTAATCTCTTTCACTACATATGGGCCCAACTAGTGCTGACGAAATTTTGCTGGGTGGCGCGCAAACTGGCTGTCATAAGGCAACACCAATTCATCTTCCTTGAATACCTTCTGTCGGATATGTCGATCATGCTAAGATTTTTCCCAAGCCTTCTGAACCTGTTGGTGAAAATTAGCAATGAAACGGTCCTCTTCTAAGGCAACCATCTACGCCAAGCATTCCTCCATGATGTCAGGTTCTACCATGTTTGTAAAAGCTGCATTGCGCAGGTTGGGAATGATGTATTCCATGGGCATGATGGCCTACTTCCCGTAGACCATCTTGAAAAGTGTTTTTCCGATCCGTTTCTTGCATGTGGTCTTATAGACCCAGAGCATGGAGGGGATGCACACATCCCAATCAATTTGATCAACATTATATACCTTAGTTAGTGCATGTTCCAAAATTTTGTTGAAGGCCTCTACTGCCCCATTCACCTGTGGATGGTATGGGGTACTCATTGTATGGTGGATCTGAAATTATTCTGTCAAAGCTTCAATAGTTTCATTAAAAAATTGTGTACCTATATCGCTCATTAAGATCTTTGGGTATCCAAACCTGGAAAGAATGTGCTAAGGATGAAGAGCATAGTATTATCTGTAGTGTGATCCTTTACAACCTTCGCTTCCGCCCATCTGGTCACATAATCTGTTGTTGTAATGGTGTAACAGGCACCTGTCTTCTTCCTTGGGGAATTGATGGGTCCTACAAAGTCTATGGCCCATTTTTTGAATGCCTATAAAGCCATCTGTGGTTGCAGGGGCACTCATCTCTACATGACGGTTTCCCTCTTCGTTCACATGTGTCACAAGTGCGGTAGATGCATGGGCATCGCTATGAAATGTGGGCCACCACAACCTAGCCCTCAACACCTTATGCGTAGTTGCTTTTCCTACATAGTGACCTCATGCCCACCCTCCATGGGCCTCAAATAATATAGATTGTCTTTCATGTTCTAATACATACCTCCGCAACACCTCATCTGATCCCAACTTGTATAATTGACCAAAAACTATGGTGAAATCAGCTGCGCGGACTACCAACTCCTTTTTTGTTGTTGTATTGAATAGGCTGCAGGTGCCATTCCTATGGTTAAGAAGTGAATAATGTCTACAAAGTGCTCGTCAACAACCTTGATAGAAAAAATATGTGCATCGGGTAACCCTTCTTCTAGATTAGTTGGCTCTTCCCCACTCTCAATCCGAGACAAGTGGTCAGGTCTGGAACTCAATCTCTCAGGCTTCATAGTTATTTCAAAATCATACTCTTGGAATAGTAGTAACCACCTACAAATATTCCCCCCCCCCCCCCAACATAGGCTTGATGACCAGGTATTTTAAAGCTGAATGATTAGTGAACATCTTGAAGTGTCCTCCCAATAGATAGTGCCTATATTTCTGCAGGTCATACACCATTGCCAAGCCTTCTCATTCAGTATTGGAATAGTTATGCTCTGCGCTTGAAATTTTCCTGCTAGCAAATGCAACTGGGTGATCGATGTCTACTTCACCGGGCTGTGCTAAGACAACTTCTAGGGTGATCCTTGATGCATCGACACGTACATGAAAGACCTTCGCCCAATATGGAAATATGAGGATAGACGCAATGACCATCTTCTCCTTTAGTAGCTCAAAACTCTTTTGACACTCCTCATCCCAAAAAAATGATACATCCTTCTTGAGCAACTCCTCCATTGGCGCAGTGATCAGGGCCTACCCTTAAATAAACTTCATGTAGTAATCGGTGTGCCCTAAGATGGAGCGAAACTGTTTCTCAGTGGTGGGGACTTCTAAATTGATGATAACTACAATTTTGGTTGGGTCGACCAACAATCCCTGCTGACATACAACGTGTCCCAATAAAATCCCAAACGGCACTCAGAATATGCATTTATTGATGTTTAGCAAATTCTAGTGTTTCCTACAAGCATCCAACATCATGCACAGGTTCGACACATGCTTCTTTACTAATCCAAAAACTATCCAATCATCAAAATATACCTCCATAAATTATGAATGAACTCTTTGAATACTACTATGACTACGCGCGAGAAAATGGCAGGGCATTCTTTAGCCCAAAAGGCATGACAGTGTACTTGAAATATCCCCACTCAGTTGCGAAGGTTGTCCTGTTGTTGTCTTTAGATGCTATTCTGATCTGATGGTACCCTAAAAACCCATCAGTGAATGAGTGCGCCTCCTGACCTCCCACATTATCCAAAATTTCATCATCAAATGACGTAGGGAAAGTATCATGTATGCAAGCATCATTCAACTTGCGCAGGTCTATGCAGATCCTTATCTCTCCGTTAGTCTTCTTCTCCTAGACCACCATAGGGCTTACCCAATCTAACTGTTCTACTGGCTCAATGATACCTGTGACCACCATCTTATCTATTTCCTCTTTGATTTTATGTTTATATTTAGGGTTCAATCGATAAGGCCGTTGTTTGACTGGGCGTGCATCTGGCTTCAAGGTGATCCTCATAACACCCATATCCCCAACGATACCTTTTAGCCGAGAGAACTTTGTAGGTAATAGGTCCTAATATTTGGTCAGTAGCTCCATGATATTTCCAACCATATCGTCATCCTAGTAGTCCCCAATTTTGGCCATCTTAGGTTGCTCTTCCATGCCAATGTTGACTTCCTTAAGTTTTAATGGTTTGGTTACATCTAATACCTACAATAGAGGTCCTGCAATTGCATGCTCTCCTTCTGACTCTGGGATAGTGATATTACGAGCGTCCTCACCGCAGTCTTCTACTGAAAAATTTCGGTAGTCGACAATATCTTGTATCTGCGCATCCCAAGCTGGCTCAACACATTCTTTCCGAGATAAGGACTCATCAAATACCAACGCATCTATATCTTGCAGGGTGTCATCCAGTTTCTTCATCCCTCCTACGAACCAAAGTGTTATAATGAAATCTTTTGTCATTTTACCCCAGTGGCGAGTGCACTGGTGTAGCTCCACATCTAAATACCAGGTAGTGGGGATTGGTCCCAAAGCATGAATAAACATATGGACCCATTCATTCAAAGTCTTTTCGTTCCATACCCCCATCCACATAGCTAAGTACTTGCGCGGGTCCCCATGACCAAAGAAGAGTTCCATGGGTGGGTTAACTGGAGTTTCAAATCGTAGGATCATCATTTTTCGTCATTCCTCCCAGTCCTGGAAATCATCCTTATGAGTTTCTCACCACTGCGTAGGGGTTGTGCGCATAGCCAAGTAAAGTTCCCAAAACCTCCGTTTTTCAGCGACATCTGCTTCGAATGCTTTAAGAAAGTCCTTAACACTACTAGAACCATCAAAGTAGGGAATTTATCTTACCTCTGAGGAGATGCATCGGAAGCTCTTTGTGATCTTAAGGCACCGTAGCGCAGATACGTCATGCAATCGGTTCTGCCAATTTTCTATCTAAATATCTGAGTCTGAGAGGGATTCGTTGTCTTTATCCTAGCACAACATGCCATCAACCATGGGGTTGATCCAATCATCATATCAGGCAGTCAGTTTGTAAATGTGATCAACATCCTCCTCCTCATGTACTAGCTCTGTATATCATTCACCTTTAACTGGATCCAGAGGGACTATTACCCGCGTCCCCTCATTCTCAAAGGCCATACTTCTTCTTTTCATATTGATTATTCCCCCCATGTCAATGACATAGTCCAGACCTAAGAGCGTTGGATAAGGGTCTGCATCATCCACAATTTGGATTACTTCAAAATTTGCGTAGACTTTAACTCCTGCAATGTCTACCACAACCTTCAATAGCCTGCCTAGTGGAATGATCTTCTGCTGGTTAGCCATTTGTAACTGAATAGTGGACCACTCCAGCTTGGGTTCTCCCATCCTTTGCCAGGTTTTCTTGGGTAGGACATTGGTGCCATACGATCCTAAGTCGAGGATGAATTAATCCATTTCATAATCTCCAATCTGCGCGGTCATACGCATCTCCCGACCAGTCCTTATTTTGTTCTTATAGATCTTCTTTATGGTTTTGACCTCCGTCTATGGGGCAACCTTTTCTGCACAACTGTCTAGTAATGCTTGGAGATTCTCCACTGCTTACTGATTGCGCAACATCTTCATACATGCCTGAAGGAACGACTTAACCACTTCATCTTCTTTTATATTTTCCGAAGTACTCGAGGTAGATGCTTCATCCTTGGCCACCTCCGTCCGAGCTTCAATGAAGGTTTCATTCTCCTTTTTCAGATCTAGGATTTCCTTTTTCTCAGTAGCTTTCCTGATCAGTTGTTTAGTCGCAACTTTTTCCTCAACTTCTCTGGTGGCAATGCCACTGCGCGTAATCACAT
This sequence comes from Pinus albicaulis, assembly GCA_034641835.2. Classification (NCBI taxonomy): domain Eukaryota; kingdom Viridiplantae; phylum Streptophyta; class Pinopsida; order Pinales; family Pinaceae; genus Pinus; species Pinus albicaulis. Next base: position 247,385,614 of record CM076579.1, read on the forward strand.
TGATACTTGGCCCATCATCTCGTGGTTCCGCCTTAACCCGTTGTATGTTCTAGGCCAGTTTCTGTTGTTTCTCCTGCATATTTTCTATCAACACTGGACAATATTCAATTACATGGTCAAACTGCCTGCAATATTTGCAGGATTGGCTCGTAGGGTTCAAGCAGTCTCTTGCATAATGTCCCACATCCCCACATTTGTAGCAAATTAGTTGCCCTCATCCTCGACCTGCGCTTCTGCCTCTCCCTCCTCCCTATCCTCTTGCAGGGGATCCTCCTTGCCCAGAGGGAGATATTGGAAATGAAGGTTCAGCCTGTACCCTGTATAGGTTTCCCCTATCTACCATCAGATCGAATGTTCGACAATTGTGCTCATCATGACCCACTGATGAGAAAATTTTTCACGACTGTTGCTTTAGTTCTGGGATGTCGACACCTAGTTGTGAGCAGTGGTTTGTATCATGTCTTCCTGCTACCCGACAGTTGGTGCACCACAGCATGGGGGTACTTGGTCTAGCCATGTCTCAGGGCGTAGAGGACTTGGTCCCCCAGCCTGCATATAATTTGACAACAGAGAGAACTACTCCTTGGTGTGGCCTGATACCCTGCAGTGTATGCACCAAACATCCGAGTTCACTTCTTGACCTCGATCCCTTCGTAAATTTTGAATTTCTAAGTGCATCGCCTCTAGCTGCCTTTGGATCTGCAATGCTCCAAATTGAGCATCATCCCTTAGCGCAACTTATAGCTTTGTGGAAATCTCTAGGGCTTATTCTTGTGAATTAATATTCTGTTTCCCCATAGGTCCACGTAGATGTGGTAACATCACGATGATAAACCACTCCTTATGTTGTTTTTCCTCATAAACAAATCCTACATCGCTGATGACTTTCTTCAGCCGTTGGTCAGCTTCCCAGATGAACTCTGTAGGTCCCTGCTTAAAATATTTCAACTCTACCATGCATTGAGAGTATGACTTAGGTTTCCGAAACTGCTATTTCTGTTGTGAAAATAGCTCCAAAAAGAGAAGAAAAGAGACATCAACGCCTTAGAAATAAGCCACTTCGAGGGGGAAACCTCCATTACATTACATGAATGAAACATTCTTGGATGATTCAAATTACAAAACCTCCTTTCTATATATAGGAGTCCATGGGGCCATAATGTAATCCTAGTGGGGCCACAATGTAATCCTAGCCGACCTAACAATAATAATTTAAGTGCACAATAATAACAATATGGGGGTTACAAGGGTACAATAATAACAATAAGGGGGTTACACTAACAACAATAAGGGACTATACTAGTAATATAAGGACCTAACATGCCCATCTCCTTCAAAAAAGTGTTGTCCTCAATGCTTGAGTACCTCTGGGTGCTTCTGTATAAAATTCTCATTCTCCCATGTAGAATATTCAGTGGGTAAGTTCTTCCACTTGATGAGATACTCTGAAATTGATCGATTTCGTAGCTGTCGAGTTCTTGTTTCCGTGACCGCTTCAGGTTCCAGTATGATTTTTCCTTCCTCGTTAAGTTTTGGCAATATTGTTTGAACTGGAAGATTTTCACCTATAACCTTCTTTAAGCATGAAACATGGAAAATTAGATGCACTCGTGAAGAAGCAGGAAGCTCCAATTTGTATGCCATAGTACCAATATTTTGCAACACCTTGTAAGGACCATAGTACTTTGGCGATAATTTATTATCCTTCTTAGCTTGCTTGAGGGACATTTGTTTGTAAGGTTGTAGCCGTAAAAATACCCAATCTCCTACATCAAAACTTCTCTCGCTGCGATGTTGATCTGCCTGTTGTTTCATTCGATTTTGTGCCAAATTCAGGTTATCCTTTAAGAGTTGGAGAACTTCTTGCTGATGCTCGATGTGATCTTCCACTGCTTGAACCTTAGAATTTTCTCTTAAATATGATGTGATGGGTGGTGGATGATATCCATAAAGTGCCATAAATGGGGTCATTTTTGCTGCAGTATGGAAGGAAGTGTTATACCACCATTCAGCAAGAGGTAACCACTTGACCCATTATGTTTGTTTATCAGATACAAAACAACGAAGATATCCTTCCAAACATTTATTTACTATCCCAGTTTGACCATCAGATTGAGGATGATAAGATGAGCTATGAGCTAATTGAGTACCCAAACAAGAAAATAACTCCGTCCAAAAATTTCCAGTAAAAATGGGATCTCTGTCACTCACAATAACCCTTGGGTTTCCATGTAGCTTTTGAAATGTGTCCATAAATGTAGTAGCAACTGTACTTGCTTTAAATGGATGAGATAATGCACAAAAGTGTGCATACTTGGTAAGTCTATCAACTACCACCATGATGACACTCTTTCCTTTGGACTTAGGTAAACCTGTGATAAAATCCATTGAAATCTCCTCCCAACGTTGACTTGAAATGGATAAAGGTTGTAGAAGTCCTGGGGTCTTAATTGTTTCCACTTTATTCTGCTGGCAAACCAAACATTCCGCCACAAACTTTTGAATATCAGATTTAAGGCCATCCCAAAAAAATTCTCTCTTCACCCTGTGGTAAGTTTTTAAAAATCCTGAGTGTCCTCCTAAAGGAGAAGTGTGCAATTCCAAAAGAATCTTTTGTTTTAGTTGGGAATTCTTACAAAGATATAAGCACTATTTGTACCATAAGGAATCATTTTTCCAACTAAATGTATCGTATGTACTAGGATCTTGCTGCAAATTTTGAATGAGTGTCCACACTTCTTCGTCCTTCTTCCATTCATCTCTTGCTTCGATTATCCAATCTGGTTGGATAATATAAATGGCACAAAGCAATGCTCCCACCTCTTCATTCTTTCTTGAGAGTGCATCTGCAACAACATTTAGCTTCCCTTTTTTGTATATTGTTTCAAAGTAATAACCCAACATCTTTGTGACCCATTTTTGCTGCTCTTCTGAAGATAGTCTTTATTCCAAAAAGTGTTTAAGACTATCATGATCAGTTTTTACCTTGAAGTGTCTTCCCATTAGGTAAGTTCTCCATTTCTTTAGTGCATGCAATATTGCTAACACTTCCTTCTCATAAATAGGTTTATGTAAATACTTTCCTTTGATTGGACGACTTTCAAAATCAATGGGTCTTCCTTCTTGCATTAAAACAACACCAATTCCATTTCCTGAGGCATCACATTCCACAATAAAGGTTTTTGTGAAGTTTGGCGTAGCTAAGACTGGTGCTAGGCACATTGCCTCTTTAAGATGTTCAAAGGCCTTAGTTGCTTTAGGAGTCCATGAAAATGCATCTTTCTTCAATAATGTTGTTAGAGGTGCTGCTATTCTCCCATAATTCTTAACAAACTTTCAATAATACCCTGTTAACCCGAGAAATCCTCGCAACTATGTTATGGTTGTGGGGAATTTCCATTCCTTAATGGATTTAATTTTGTTAGGGTCTACCTTAACACCCTCGTGAGATACAATATGACCCAGATATTCCACCTCTTGTACTCCAAAGAAACATTTGGATGTGTTTGCATATAATTATTTCTCCTGCAATAGTTTGAGCACCCTATCAATATGTTGAACATGATCCTTCCAAGACCTGTTTTAGATTAGTATATCATCAAAAAATACTAGCACAAATTTTCTAAGGAAGGGTTTGAAAATGGAATTCATCAACCCTTGAAATGTAGAAGGTGCATTGGTAAGGCCAAAAGGCATGACCAAAAATTCATAATGACCGTCATGAGTTCGAAATGTTGTTTTCTGAATATCTTCAGTCTTCATTCTAATTTGATGATATCCTGAATGAAGATCCAACTTGGTAAAATAAATTGCTCCATGTAATTCATCCAATAATTCATCAATCACAGGAATGGGAAATTTATCCTTAATGGTGAGCTTATTGAGCTCCCTATAATCCGGACACATTCGCCATGATCCATCCTTCTTGTGTACCAATACTACAGGAGCAGAGAAAGAACTTTGACTAGGTTGAATTATACCCGCCTCTAAGATTTCTGCAATCATACGTTCAATTTCGCTCTTTTGGAAGTAAGGATATCTATAAGGCCGGATGTTTGGAGGAACACTTCCTGGAATCAAATGAATAGCATGATCATGATCACGAATAGGTGGGAGTCCTTTGAGAGTTTCAAACACCTTGGAATGATTGTCCAAGACTTGTTGGAGATCTGCAGAAATAGATGATTTTGATGTTGGAACTTCTAGTGAGCATAATTGTGCAATTACGCCTCGTTGTTCTTTCTTTAGAAGCTTTTTCATGACATTAGAGCTTATTATCTTTCCCGGATTCCCTACAATACCCCGTAATTCGACTTCCTTTCCTTCTGAAAAAAAATTCAAGAAAATTTCTTGAAAATTAAAAGCTATTGTCCCCAAAGATTGTAACCATTGTACTCCTAGTACAACATCAGCACCTCCCATAGGAATGGAAAGCATTGGACTAGTCAATACATATTCCCCCATGGTTAGCTTGATATTATGGCATTTTCCAGAGCAATTTATAGTTCCTCCATTTGCAACCATCACTTGACATTCTGGTGCTGGGTATAGGAAACAATTCAATTCCTTGGCTACCTTACAATAAATAAAATTATGGGTACTACCTGAATCAATCAACACTATTACCTTTTTCTTCTTGATATTTCCTTCTATCTTGAGAGTTTGAGGAGTGGTAATTCCTGCCAATGAATTACACGATATGGTCGGACTCATTTCTTCCTCTTCTAGGGTCGGTTCCTGGTGTATATCCTCTTCTTTTTCATTTTCTTCTTCCTCTTCACAATCTATGTAAAATAATTTCTTCTCAGCACACTTATGACCTTTAGTGTATTTGCTATCACAACTGTAGCAAAGCCCTTTTGTTCTTTTTTCTTCCAATTGTTGTGGTGTCAACCTTGTAGGTTGTGGAAATCTAGGAGTAGCAACACTTCCCTCTTTATAGAAGTGAGTGGTAGGCTTCCTTGTCGCCATAATTTTACATTCAATTTTTCTTGCCAACCTGAACGCCTTCTCCAATGAATCAAGTTCCAAAACGTGAACTTCATGTTGGATGTTATCCTTTAAAGTACCTATGAAGAGATCAATCATGTGTTCCTCTGGAATATCATTTGCCCTTATATTCAATTTTTGGAAGTCCTCAATGTGCTCCCCCATTAAACCCTTTTGTTTGAGATTTATCAATTGGCTAAAGAAGGTGTTGCTCTTTGTATCCTCATAATGTGCTATCATTTCCTCTATAAAAATTGACCAAGTGACAATTTTTTTATGGGAGCAAAGCCATCGATAACATACAAATGTATTTTGTTCTAAATGTAAAGTTGCAATGCATAATTTTTGTGTGTTTTGCACATTATTGAGATCAAAATATTGCTCCATCTGTAGTAGCCATGTTACGGGATCCTTGCCATCAAACTTCCTCATATCCATCTTTGGAATATGGTGGTTCTTCAATCCAACATTAGAGTTTTGGAAATCACGATTATCATTTATTTTGTTCTCATCATGAGTTTCCTCTACTATCTTTCCGCCATTAGGAATCATTTCTTGTATTAACCTTGTCATCAAACCTTCCATGTCTGTTTTTAGATCATTATTCATTTTCTTCTTCCTCTTCACAATCTATGGAAAATAATTTCTTCTCGGCACACTTATGACCTTTAGTGTATTTTCTATCACAACTGTAGCAAAGCCCTTTTGCTCTTTTTTCTTCCAATTGTTGTGGTGTCAACCTTGTAGGTTGTGGAAATCTAGGAGTAGCAACACTTCCCTCTTTATAGAAGTGAGTGGTAGGCTTCCTTGTCGCCATAATTTTACATTCAATTTTTCTTGCCCACCTGAATGCCTTCTCCAATGAATCATGTTCCAAAACGTGAACTTCATGTTGGATGTTATCCTTTAAAGTACCTATGAAGAGATCAATCCTGTGTTCCTCTGGAATATCAGTTACCCTTATATTCAATTTTGGGAAGTCCTCAATGTGCTCCCCTATTAAACCCTTTTGTTTGAGATGTATCAATTAGCTAAAGAAGGTGTTTCTCTTTGTATCCTCATAATGTGCTATCATTTCCTCCGTAAAAATTGACCAAGTGACAATTTTTTTACGGGAGAAAAGCCATCGATACCATACAAATGTATTTTGTTCTAAATGTAAAGTTGCAATGCGTACCTTTTGTGTATTTTTCACATTATGGAGATCAAAATATTGCTCCATATGTAGTATCCATGTTACAGGATCCATTCCATCAAACTTCCTCATATCCATTTTTGGAATATGGTGGTTCTTCCTGCCAACATTATATTTTATGAAATCATGATTAAAATTTATTTTGTTCTCATCATGATTTTCCTCCACTATCTTTTCACCATTAGGAAACATTTCTTGTATCAACTTTGTCAAACCTTCCATGTCTGCTTTTAGATCATTCTTCATGTTTTCCATTTTAGATTCCATGCCAGCTTCCATGCCATCTATCTTAGATTCCATTACATCTATCTTAGATTCCATGCCATTCTTCAAACCATTCATATTAGATTCCATGCCTTTCTTCAAACCATCCATCTTAGTTTCCACGCCTTTCTTCAAAACTTCCATGTCATTTTTTGTTGTTCTTTGCGAGAGTGAAATTTATTGCACTTGCTCTTGTAATTTTGATATGTCATGTTGCCATTCTTCGTCTTCATGAGTCATATTAGAGCCTTCTAAAGGATTAATGGGTGTTGAATTCTTTTTAGGGGCCATTTTAGAATCTAATAATGACATCTATTCTACAATATGCCCTTGGAATCAATTCAACTTGATTCTTCAAACAAGACTTATGCAATTTGGAAAAAAAATACACACCTTTTACTTGCTTTTGAGGAGCTCGATATTGAAATTGAATTATCTATATAATTGTGGATCCTCAGTATCTAAAATTCAGCCCTGTAGTAGCCCTCTAAAGCTTCTTTCAAATTCCACAAGTCTGATCTAATTTGGATTCTTCAAGGAAAAGTTATGTCCAATCTCCCACAATGACCCAATTTTGGACTGGTTCAGTAGAGCGAACTTGTACGACTTTCCACATGTCACTGTTTCCTCCTTTGGCTTTGAAATTGATAGAAAAAAAACTATAGTCCATGCACTTTTGGCCACTTTTTACAGCATTCCAATCCGATGCTCAGAGAGAGATCTATGAAGATTTTCCCACGATCACCTCTTTGAGATGAAATTCAGATGCCTAAAAAAGCCCTAACTTCCACAGATCATATCTCCGAAAATATTGTGAACCAATATCTGAAATTTTTTGACAATGTTCCTCCAGATTGTGGTTTCACACTCTAAAAATTTAAGCTTCTGAACCTTTGTAGAAGAAACGTTTTTACGAAAATACCACGATGACCTGTTTAGGTTAAATTAGGAGCCTGCAAAATGACCTAACTTGCATAGATCATATCTCCGAAAATGTTGCGAACCAAGATCTAAATTTTTTTGACGATGTTCCTCAGGATTTTGGCTTCGTACCCTAAAAATTTCAGATTCTGAACCTTCGTAGAAAATAAGTTATAGCGAAAATTCCACGCTGACCTGTTTGGAGCAGCGAAACCCTAGAATCTCAAATCTCTAATACCAAATGTTGTGAAACCAGCTCCAAAAAGAGAAGAAAAGAGATATAAACGCCTTATAAATAAGCCACTTCAAGGGGGCAACCTCCATTACATTACATGAATGAACAATTCTTGGATGATTCAAATTACAAAACCTCCTTTCTATATATAGGAGTCCATGGGGCCATAATGTAATCCTAGTGGGGCCACAATGTAATCCTAGCCAACCTAAAAATAATAATTTAAGGGCACAATAGTAACAATATGGGGGTTACAAGGGTACAATAATAACAATAAGGGGGTTACACTAACAACAATAAGGGACTATACTAGTAATATAAGGACCTAACAGTTTCAAGGCATCCTTAATCTCCTGTATCATGGGATTGGCATGTTGACCAATATATCCCATGACCCAATACAAAACACTTCCTTCGAAGGCTATCGATATCTGTGCTCTTTTTACAACCTCATTATTAATATTTTGTGTGATTTATACCGACTCTGCTACAAACCAGAATCGATCCATATCCTCGTCTCCTGCACCCTTAAAGGTGGGCAACTTCATGTGCGCAACCATATTGTTTGCAGGTTGTGGTGGAGGTGGGATAGGAGTATTCTTACCCTTACGCGGGTTCGACAATGGCGTAGTTAAGGGACTGGTCTCTACGTGCGCAACCCTACCCTGGTTGGAATTAGGTGACTCCCTCAGCGGAATATATGATGATCTATCCCCTTATTGATTAACCCGGTAGTATTTATCGCTCTGTGTTGTGATTCCACTCTGGTCGGACGTCAGTCACTCAGTGTGGCTACATAGGACACCCTATTCACACAATAGCATTTTAATTAGCAGCGGAAATGTTTGTAATAACTTACCTGTAAATCCTTTGAAAAACCTTCGCTCAAATTTAGAATAGGACATGAATTGATCGACTGCAAACTCAGTTACAAATCCTCCCAAAACACTATCAACCCAGTGATCTACAATCCAGGTGATCTTGTTATCAACCTTCTCCAACTGTTGGATCAATTCAGGGGTCCACTGCGTGACCTGATCATCTTTCCAATAGTTCTCGAACTCCACCAACCTTGCCAACCACTCCTGTAGTTTGTGTGCGAAGGTTACGAAGAATATTTCTTGCACCTCTGTGAAAATGTACTTGTTCTTCCACTCTTCGACAGTCAGCTTATTAATTATATTCTCTTTTAGGGAAAACTCCTGAATTTCCTTTTCAAAATAGTCCTCAATTTCAAGCTTCAATGGCTGTGAATAACCCCTTGGCATTACCTGATCTCTCTCTCAAAATGATCCTGGTCCCAGGAACAGAACCATTTTTTGGTTTGGGGGGTCTTGACCCAGGTTCATTTTAAGGTTTACCAACAAACCCTTGTACTACTGGCCCTTTCGGCAATGGCCTGCTTGTGTAGGTCAAGGTCTCACCCAAAGTAGTGTGGGAGGGGTGGGCCCCTTCAGCTCTAACATACCTGCACTGGAGAAGCCCTAACATAGAAAACATTAACAATATATCTGCGGAACAACTTAAGCGAAGCTCATCAATCATCAGATAACAAGTTAACGGAAGTAAAGTGACCAATCATAACCAGATCTATGCATTCATTCCTTATTACGGTATCACATCCACGTTCAACAGTATTCAACGAACATAAATAATCATGTAAATAACATAAAGAGCAACCAATAACCATAACACATAAGCACTTAGATATCACAAAATAATCTTTCTCATTCATTCATATAAGATCCAACTTACAGACTCTATTTACCAACCCGCGCACACAGCCAGCGAGGTCCGCACATAGTAGAACTCAAGGTCTCCATGCACAAATCCAATAGGAGCCCTTACCTAGAAAATCGACACAAAATTTCCATATATTTGTATCCAAGCTTGATCCAAAACCTAGCCTACCTCTAGACTCTATTTATCCATATATTTATATCATATTAGCCTTCGCTACTCTATGGTCCAAAAACTATGGTTTGCAGATTATTGGTATACCATTTGACCCATTACAGTTCATTGTGGGATTTGACCCGACCCAAAGCCCCTGCGCTAAACTAAACTATTACAAAATTTTACAAAATTGTTCCAAAATTTCCACTAGGGGACCTTGCCCCAACAATGATGCAACCTTGAGCTGAGGAGGTCTTCAAAAATTCCTAGAGCATCGATGGAACCCTCAGAGGCTTGCAATATACCCAAAGAAGAATAAGCCTAGGATTCAAGGGGCCAATGAAAAATAAATTGGTCGAAGAAGCATAGAGTGCTGCAACGCAGAGTGCCGCAGCGCAGAGTACAAACGTCCTTTAATGATTCCAAGTTTCCATTCAGGCGCTGAAAGACAAGATGCAGGAACTTGGACCAAACTGACTCATGATGAGTCACTAGATTATGTTTGGGGCCTATTGGGATAGGGTACCCTTGGGTCAAGTCTTTGGGTATAATTTTGGGGTAAATTTTGTCAATATGTGCGGCGCACAGAAGTCAACGGGCTTGAGGCGGGTCAAAGTTCCTTTATAATTGCAATGGGTGAAAAGGGAAACCATGAGTCTCAAACCATGATTTGAGACCATAGTATGTGCGCGTCTGAGTCGTATAAATATGTAAGAGTTGAATCGAGTAAGGAAATCAATCGAACAGTTTATGTGTGTTTTCTGATGATAAATGTTTTGATCTAAGTTTTGGGTAAGTACAGGTAGAAAGGCTCTTGCTGGATGTGTGCATGAAGACGTAGTCTCGAGCTTTGTGCAAGGACCCTGCTATTGTGTGCACACGCATAAAGGATTGTACTGAATTGAAGATCTATTAATAAAGAAGAATATTTATCGAAATTTGTTGCATTGTGATTTCTGTGTTTATGCATGAATATGCTGGTTTAATTATATGTTGATTACTGCAAGTTATACATCTATTTTTGTTTGAATGTGCATTTATATAAGTTAAGTATATGTGAAAGATATTTGTGTTCATGCAAGGATTGCATTTGTGTTAAGGTTTGTTTAGAATATCTATCTATGTGATTTCACAAGTGTTATTTCCGCTCTGATAAGCTAGATTTGACTGAAGCATAATAATCTGTTTTACACGTATCTATTAAGGGTTTTATCTATAATTAGATCTAGGTTTCTGTGAAGTCTCACATAGGATGATAAGAAATAGATCTGATAAGTAGGGTTAAGGACCACATCTTACACTCCCTCAAGGTGCAAAAACTTGGTTCCAACACCCCCCCATACTGCTTCAGGTGAGACTTTGGTCTGCACAAGCAGGTGACTGCCAAAAGGGCCAGTAGTTGGAGGGTTTTTTGGTTCACAAAAAAATATGCACCTAGGTCAGGATCCATCAATCCAACACTTCCTATCACACAATTCAATCTAGTTGTTTGATAAAATCATCATGTAAAAAAATATTACATCTGGTTAGATCAAAACACAACCATCATAGTTCAAAATCATGAATCGCATGCAATCATCATAAACCATAATCATAAATCAAATGTGACCATCATCATGGAAAATTTTAGGGGTTAATATTCGCAGGTGGGCTAATTTTCCATGCTTTTTCAAAAAAAAAGATTCGCCATTTCCCATTTTCTTTTTAAATTGATTCGCCCAAATTTTATAGTATAATAATATTTTACCCTAAAAATCACCAAAAAATTATATATACTAATATAAAATGATTACAAAACTAAATATTTTTACAAAAATAACATCGAAAATTTTAGAATTCACATATTGGGGACTACTAAGATTCGCCAAGTTTTTAAACTTTAAGATAAACACCCATCCTTAAAATTTTCCCTGACCATCATAAGTCAGAATCATAGATCATATGCATTACATGACTAAAATAAAATACCAATAATTATCCTTCATTGGTCCTTAATTTTTCCTTTGTTCTTTGTACACACACTGGATCGATTTTCACACCCTTCAAGAAACCAGTACCCTTGCTTCTCTTCAATCATGCACAGATACCCAGAGAGTAAAACACGTACATTCACACAAAGAATCTAACACCACAGAATACATAAACCCACACCAAAATATGAAACATACACCTACACCTGGAATACAACACATACACCTACACCCATTGTATAATAAAACATAATACATACACCTACACCCAGTGTAAAAAAAAAGACAATACATATGCCTACATACGATGTACAACACAACATAATAAATATACATATACAAAGTACCACACAACGAATACACATTCCACGATACCATGACTACACTATGCACATACATAGTACTGCATGCCCTCAACACAACATGTACGACATGCAAAAGTTACCACATGTATACCAGTACCATTTTCACAACATGTACAAAGTACCACTTGTACACAACACTACTTGCACAATGTATGCATAACATCACATGTACACGACACCACCTGCACAATGTGTACACAACACCGAATGTACACCGCACCACCTATACAATGTGCATACAATACCACATGTACACAACACCACATGCACAACATGTACATGACACTGCATGTACACAACACCACATGCATGACATGTAAACGACACCACTTGCACACAACACCACATGTACAACATGTGCACAACACCACATGCACACAACACCAAATGTACAATCATGCACACAACACCATATGTACAACACCCACACAACACCATATGTACATAGAAATGCATATACAACATGTACATAGAACCATACGTACACAACACCACATATTCAACATGCGCACAGTACGATATGTACACAATATTGCATATCCAACATGTACATAGCACAATCTATACCTAGCACTGCATATGCAATATACACTCAACATAAATACACCAGGCATACAACATCATATGTACACAATACTACATATGCTACATGTACACATCACCATAGGTACAATCACTGAATATAAAACATGTGCAACATATACACAATAGTAGTACTGCACATCCATAGACAACACACTACCTTCACTTCGCTGATGTACCCCTCAACATTACCTATCGATAACCTAAGCATAGGAATAATACAAGAATATAATATCAATTCACATCCACATGACACTGAACACATACATCTGTCAGGGCTACTTTGCAACTTGATTCCTCATATACATGAACCTCTTTATGCCATTCACCTGCATAAGCAATCATTCCTCCACAAGAATGATCCTTGAAAACCCTATCATACAGTAACATAAATACATGCATGCATACATACATATATATAATTATTAGCATAAAACAATCATGATCCTGTCAGAAACAACATACATACACACATATATACATATAAACATTAGCATTAAACAATCATGATCCATGACGACCCTATCAGACAAGAAATTCATACATACATACATACATTTATACATATATAAACACCAACATAATAATGAGCACAACATAATTACCAGATAAGATAAGGTCAAGGTTAAGAGAAAGAACTTTATCTATGCACAACATGCATAACATTGAGAACCACAGTGCCCAACTTAGCCAAGGCATATAACAACTTAGATCCATTTTATTTACCTTTTATATTTCCTTTCTCATGTCTATACAGCCACCGTCCATTTACCACAATGGACCCGACCAGTCCAATGAAATGTCATACTCTACCCTTCTGCTACGCTTACTCATGCACTGAGCTTCATCTGTGTCTCACATTACCTTTTGGGTACCATAAAACTCTCCCCGAGCTCCATTAACTTCCTCTTTGCCAAACCAATCTACAAGACTCTCAAAACATAAAAGGAAAGAACAAGAGAAAGTAAGAAGAAGACCATGAAAATCCATAAGCAATACGACACTGCAACAAAGTGGCATGGCCATGCACTAGACACAATCAAGACTGAAAACCGAGCGCGGCAAATCACAAGAGACCAAAAGCACAAGACTAGAAACAAGCACCATGAATCAATCCCCATGGTTCCCAATACTTCCAAAGGAAAGATAAACCCAAGATTTCTTTCAGATTTCATGGTAGTCTCTTGCCATGCAATCCCCTGCATCATACTACCATAACCTGTAATATTCCAAATGGAAAATTTACAATGATAACAAAGACATGAAAATAAATAAGCTCTTATATTTTCAGAATCTCATACACATTAACCACAAATTTCTCCAAATACACAAACTGGAAAAGATTTTATTAATAATGATGCTGAGGTACAAGTAAGTTGGAGAAAATGCACCTAGGCTTGCACAAGGCAAGCTACAAGTATCGGGTGATGAGTACAAGCAAATCCAACAGCTCCAATAAAAATCTCCTCTAGAAAACTGTGTTGTTGCTCCAAAACTGCAATGCTTCCTAACTTCATCCTCTGATTTACCCACTGAAAACTACTTAGAAAATTATAGGAATTTGGAAAAGTGATCCTTGCCCAAAACCCAGAAAAACCTAGAAAGAGTTTCATATAATTCCAACATTCAAAAACTAACCCTTTGTAGCTTGGTCCTCTTCCAATTTCATTTTCTGACATTGGAGTTTCTATTGTTAATCATTGCTCTCCAAAATCCTAGAAAACCTCCTCAAATGGACCTCTAATCAACCCCCCACCCCCCAACACCTCAGCTCCAAAATCCCTCCAAGGAAGCTCCCACAAAAGAGCCTCCTCCAATGACTGCGTAAGCCCTTCTAACCAAAATAAATATGATGAAAGCTAGCCTCCAAGATAATCTATTGCACTCCTATGCTGGCCCTCTAAAAAAAAATAAAACTATATTGCTAAGGTCTCCTATGAATTCTGGATGAATCCACCAAGGGGAGATGGGTACTCGCCCAATCTCACTAAATCACCTGAGGGTTTCCGCCTTGGGGCTACCAATGGAGTGGAGAACCGGGTTATCAACCTCTTATACAATAAACAATACTAAATCCAATATTTTCTCTAATGGCCCTTCCTCCTCTTTATTTTATTATTATTTTAATCAATAAGCACATTTCCCTTAATTAAAATATTATTTTTAATGTAGAAAATGGTCAATTGGACACCATGCCTCCTTAGGTCACTGAAAATCACTCCTAACCATCCCATCTTGTAGATATTCTTGATCTGGTTCTAAAAAAATATTATAGTAAGGTGTTCTGCCAATAATTCCTCTGGAAATGGCACCTTAGGCATAATTAATTGAGTTAGCCCCATTAATAACTCAATTTTTTAAAATTTGTTGGAATGAAACATAACTAAAGGAAAATTTTGTGGATGGTGGAATATACCAAGAGAATGCCATCAGACCTCATAAGAACTCCACAAAACCCCTTCAAAATCCCCAGGGCCAGCCAATGATGCCAACCTACACTTGTGACCTGTCTTCCCCCAACTCTGAAAGTCCATCCTAACCATGTCATAAGGAATACTAGGAAAAGGAACATTACATAACCACATAAATGTCAACGCATAAATAAATATAACAATATACCATTTATCTTACCTTGTTATGATAGACACACTGTCTTGTATTTGAACACATACATATATCATCTCTTAATGGACTCCAATTCCCTTGATGGACCTAGCTATAACTAGAAACCAACTGTTATATCTGTAAAATACATGTTCCTAAATATAACACGTGTCCACATAATGGAAGAAAAGATTAGGGTTAAGAAGACTTCATTTTTCCATGCAAAGCGCTCATTCATTTGGAATTAGGGTTTCCAATCATAGCCAAAGGAATTATTACCCAATTACTTTCTTTTACCATTTTCCTTGTTGCAATTGGATCTTTATTTTGTGCTATCACATCACTCAGTTGTTAGTTATATAATAAATCAACTCAAATTCATAAGCCATAATACATACTACTACAACTATCACCTACTCACAGTCAAGTACATATCAACTATCTCAACACATATAATGTTAGTACATCTGTCATAAAACAAGATCATTCCTTGATACAATATTATATACACATGCTCATATCATGCAGTTAAATAAACATTCAAACAACAGATACATGACATAATAGACACCAAACACTCAAACACAAAATAGACAACCTAATCAAACATTCAAGCACCAAGTATATAGAATAATCAAACTCATACCTTAATGTATCTTAGGGGAGACTATCTTATTTGAAAAATCAATCTAGATTAGCATGATATAACTTCACAACACATCACTTAAACATAAATAAGGTTAGTATATTCAATGAAAATACCTAGCTAACATGTTCACATCATAACCTCACTAATAATTTTCGTTCATGCATAACGGTCACACATGCATAGTCAGTCTAGATTAATACAAAACACTATCATAAATAGGTCAACTCATACCTGAATGTCATAACCTTAACCAACTTCATAGGCCAATCCAAATTAGTATGATACATATAACATCAATATCTTAACATAATAACCCTAATCATCAAATTAACTAACATATAACAACTACAAGTTAATCATATAACATAATCGTCAACAACATATATCATAATCATCAAGTTAATACCATGGCTAACTAGCTAACAAATGTACATACGATCACACTATTTAGCTAACATATACTATGTATGTCGCCATAATATCAATGGAATGAAAGGCATAAACATAACCAAAATTCATATGACTAAACTGATCAACTAGAATTTTTCATACATGCAGGGAAAAATTTAAGGATGGAAAATAATCTTGGAGTTTAAAACATTGGCGAATCTCACTAGACCCTAATATGAAACTATAAAATGTTTATTGATGTGTTTGTAAAATTATTCAAATTTATAATGATTTTATATATACTCTCTATATAATGTTGGCAATTTTTAAGGTAAAATAATTTTTTATTGTAAAATTTGGGCGAATCATTTTTATGAAAAAATGGAAATTGGCGAATCTTTTTTTTGGAAAAACTATGAAAAATTATACCACCCGCAAATATTAGCCCCTAAAATTTTCCATGCATACATGTAACCACAAAAAAATAAGATTAAAAACATGTATATAAAAACTAATGCTTATAACAACCATTAACCAACATACCTACATTCCAATCATACAATACCTGTATGACGATCTGCTCCTACCCCGAAGTCTAGTGCTACAACTTCACTTCGATGATCTGCATCTCCTAGTATATCTCAACCAACCCATGAGCATCATAACATACTAAAAGCACCAGGATGACCTAAAATGCATACAATGAGCTCATGGACAAGAACTATAACCATGACAATGCACGCATAACAACATATATACACTCACATTTATAACAAATGTATAACCCACATGCACTCATGATGATCACATCCAACAAAAAACACCATCAACTTCCACATGGAAACACAACTGCAAAAATGACCACCATAATGCATACATAACAAGAACATAGAATGAAAGGATCATTAACACACGTGCAACCGACATGAATTCGTGACCAACACACACTGCCCATCCAGTCCAAGGGGTGAACCATGCTATGATACACCTCTATAACACCCTCCTCCCAAATATACCCAAGTAACCGGTCAACTAGGGTAAATATATGACGAGAGGCTACTATGATGAGATTCAACCTCCTAGGTGACCTTAAGGAGGTGGAATCGAGGAAAACATATCATATGAACATTGTACATCAATAATAACACCCCCCGGATCCAACCCAACCATTAAGGGATCCTGCCCCTAGCTCCCACTGACCTTTTGAGCTCTTAAACCTTTGGACGCATGCATAAGCCTCCATGTATGCATCTGGGAGGATCTGGACTCATGCACAAACCTGCATGCCAGTGTCTAGGGACTAAATTACCTAGTGTTGTGCCAATGTCTCCTATATTTGAGCTACTTTTTTAGACCCAAAATCCAGTTCATTTCCCATAACTTCATGACAAGTTCAAAGATGATTTGAAATTTGAGAACAATGATGAAAAAGAAAACACACCAACAAGGACTCCATTGGACCCCCACTAGCCATGATAGGAATTTCGTTAAATGTGTCACAAACATGGAAACTACATGTGTAAACAACATATCTGACCATAGGGGTCTCATACTTATCTGAGAATTTATAAGAATCATTGTTCCAATACATTATTAGCTGCATTACCATCTATTTTCCCATAGATACATTGTGCATTCATTTACAAGTAAAAACATGGGGAGAGCCATACATCATCATTTTCATAATACATGCTTATAACCAACATAAATTCAAGGATAAAACAAGCATATAATCCACTTATAAAATAGTACATTTCCTCATCAAATACCAAGAAAATAAATCTCTCAGTAATGAATGTAAAAACCAACCGGAGATGGGACTACCATGTTCCACCCAACCATATATTGGTTGAACCAAATCTCTCTTCAGCCAATCACCCCCATGCCATATTCCAAGCATGAATGTGGGACTCAAACCGAAATAACCAACGAGGGAATCCTGAGGATAAACCACCTCAACCTCATCAATAGGAATCATGATTTACCGTAATCCACATTGGATCACTAGGCCAAAAAAATGAACATGTCATGATAGGCTTTACCATGATCTCCACCCAATCACTAGGAAAAAAAAAGCATTTATTCCATCGTATTTCTTCACCTACACCATAAGGAATTTTCATGTCTCCTAGTCTCTCAGGCTTTACGCCAATCCACAGTTCGATATAGGGATTAATAGTCCCTAAACCGAGACATATTCTCTAGGATTTACTGTATATCCCAACCCAAGATTCATAGGCCTGATGGAGAGAACCCACCTCTTAGGATTTACCACAATCCATACCGGATCACTAGGCCCTAAATAGAGGCAACACACTATCCATATTTACCGCAACCAACAGTCTGGTTTAGGGGTTACTAGGCCATGTGTTATATAATTTTAGAGATCCACCTCACTCAACTTTGAATCCATATGGAAATCCAGCTCAACCAAAACATGAGAACTCCACCACACCATGAATATCCGAAAATGGAAAGCCTAGGCTGAAAACACTGTCACACCTGGAAAACCCATGCAACGATAGAAAAGAGCCACATGCAATACCATGCATTCCAAATCTAGAAAGGAAATCACACATGAAAATTGATACCTGCAAAGAATCCTATTGTAGTTGCTTGATATTTCTCTTCCTTAATTTCTCCTTCCGTCATATTGCCTTCTTTTCCTTTCTTCATCCAATGCCAAAGTGCTCCAAGAAAACTCTAAGTGTCCAAGTGTGTGTGTGTGTGTGAGAGAGAGAGAGAGAGAGAGAATAATGAGAGAGCTAAAAAACTGAATTGACAAAAAGGTAAACCAACCAAAAGATTCCAAACTGATCCTTAGAAGCATTTTTATCAATGAGGCCTCTATTTTCTTCATTCTCCATTATTTTCCTTCATTTTCCTCCTCACATGCAACCTTTGAACTTTCACCTTCATTTTCTCCTATTTTCCATTATTGGGTTATACATTCTATCACCCATCATCAAATGACATCTTACTTGCTTCTATAATAGACTGCATGTATAACCCAATATATGGAAATGCAGAGTCCGACAATAGTTGGATTTCATGCTCCACTTCCCTCTTGGGTGGTAAACCTTTAGGCTCTCGGAATGCATCCCTATATGCCTATACTTACTCTTCTAGTTTTTTTTAGTACACCCTTCTAGGAATGCCTTACCTCTTATAGAATCTTCTATAAAATAATTTTCTCTTAAAAATAATAAAACACACTTCTTGCTATAATTGATCAATTTGTTGGCTCAATTGACACTTACTAGCGAAATTTTCGACTTGCCTTTGTGCACATTGATGATAATTGATTTTCCATACTTGATGAGCTAGTATTCGTTGGATCTATGCATGAATATTGCATCTCACATGTAAATGTAGGGACTTCCAAAAACAACTTTGCATAAATAAAGGGGAACCACATATAGTTCTACTTCAACAATAAAATCAGCACTAATAACATATCTAATTTTGCACTATTTTTTTACCTTTAACTCTACATCCTTATTTACCCATCCTAATGGATATGGGCTTGGATGATCACAAACTTCCAATCCCAATTTGTTGACCAAATCTACTCTAATGATATTCTCCTGTGATCCATAGTCAAATAGAGTATCAATCATTGTCTTCTTGACCTATATATTTATGTGGAAGAGTTTGGTCATTTCTTTCTCTTCATGTTTCTGAAGGCTACTCAGATTAACCTCCTTCTACACTAATGTACATAAAATCTTCTCATGTGTGTCTGAGGTGCTTTCAACTTGGTTTCTTGAATTGGTGGCCATGGAGTTATTCCTCTTATTATCTTTCTTTTTGTTCTTTGGGATAAGCTATAGATGGAACTTGCAACACTTCTCATCTGTATAACCATCAATGTTGCAGTGGTTGCTAGGATATTTACATTGGTGTGCTATGGCTGTTGTTTTTTTATCTTTTCCCTTGTTTCTCCTTATGCTTGGATCCACTTTATTTCCCTTTTTTCAAGCCTATTTTCCCCAATTAAAGTGCTTGTACACAATCCTTGTCTACCAATATAGGCTTGAACATACGATCAATTTCTTTTCTAGACGGATGTGTAGAC
The DNA here is from genome assembly GCA_034641835.2 of Pinus albicaulis. Lineage (NCBI taxonomy): Eukaryota > Viridiplantae > Streptophyta > Pinopsida > Pinales > Pinaceae > Pinus > Pinus albicaulis. The sequence continues at coordinate 247,405,752 of CM076579.1, forward strand.
CCCCCCAGATATTTGAGGAGTAAATATGAGTTCTTTGGGGAGATACCCATCATTATGTCCATCTTTTTGAACTCTATTATGTACTTCTGTAGGTTGTGCCCTTGATTTTTCCATAAGTAGTGCCACCAGATCCATTAGTACTCTACATACCAAGTAGGGTAAAATTATGAATTTATAAGGGTTTTGAAGTCCTCCCACTTAGTCAGTGGAGGTTCTCCCTCCAACCTTAGGTTATTTGTATGCCTTTGCCACTAAGTTAGGGAATGGACATCTAATTTCAACTATGCAAATAAAATCTTATGTTCTTCCTCAACATTATGGACATTGAAATAAACCTCTAATTGCTAAAAAATAGTGATTAGATTTGGAGCATTGATCTCACCTTGCTACGACTTGATATTGACCTTTTATTTCATTCTGAATAGGGAGTGTGAATGGTTCATGGCACTTGAACTGGTTTTATCTTTTCTGGGTCCTTCATTTGACTAGTTCTCTATTTCTTCTGAATCTCTTGATCTCCCTTCTAATCTTCCCTCTGGATTAGAACCCCCATATTTTCTAAATGTCCCGAGCTTATTGCTCAAGGTTGAAATGAGGATATTTATATTGTGATTTATATATAAAAAAAAATCTTCCGGCTGTGAAAACCTCCCCTTTGTAGGTGTAGGTTTTAACGCTCTACAGAAATTATCTGCAAACGAATCTTAAAAACAGAAAATAAGCAGTAGTGAGAGCATAAAATCTAAAATAGATAAACACAAAGATATTCCCCTGGATCCCAAATCGGGATGACCAGCTTGATTTTTCATTATATTCCTTTTAGTGTTACAACACATATATATACATGCCTAAGCATACATAAAACCCATTCCATTAACCTTGGATTAGAACATAACTGTAGTCCCCTTGACTGGATCTACAAAATACCAAGGGCCTAAAACCGTCATACCCTAAAACCATGTGCAAACCCATGCACAAAACCATGGGCGGATCCGCCCACCAAAAAATAAGGACCAAAATTTTTTTCTGGGGCGCTACCCTGGACCCTAACAGGGGGGGCTACCGCCCCCCCTATGATCCCCCTGTGCGTGATTAGTCATGGAAAGAATATAACGCATACCCAACATTCTCCCACTTCTTGTTTTATTTCCGCAGGGGGCCACATGAGAGCTTAGTCACTAGCCCAGTTCTGCAACACCCATTGTTTCTCTACACTAAGAGAATTTCTGAGTGCTCACAGGCTTTGTTAATTCATTTGCAACATTCTTCAAAGTGTCCATCTTTACTAGCAACACCCTTTTATCTTCAACCATGTATCTCATAAAGTGATATTAAACATCAATGTGCTTTGTCTTTGAATGATAAGCAGGGTTCTTAGCCAAGAAAATTGCACTTTGGCTATCACAGCCTATCCTTATAGCTTGTTGCACCAACCCCATACTTGAACACAATCTCTGCAACCAAACTGATTCCTTGCTTGCATGAGTGGCTGCTATGTATTCTTCCTCTGTAGTTAAAAGAGCCACTACAGACTGTCTTTTACTCATCCAACTAACTACACCTCCAAATAGGGTAAACACATACCCAATTGTAGATCTTATTTGGTCTAGATCTCCAGCCCAGTCTGCAACAACAAAACCAAAAATGTCCAACACTATTTCCAATCCTGGTCTTCCCTGGTAGCACAAGCCATAATCACTAGTGCCACACAAATATCTGGAAACCCGCTTCACTACTGTCCAATGCTCCTTCCCTGGGTTTGTCATAAACCTGCTCAATACTCCCACAGGCCATTGCATACATCAGGCTACCCACTACACTTGCATATGGAACACGGGACATATCCTCCTCTTCTTCTTGTGTCTTGGGACACTGTTCAACAGACAACTTTGTACCTACAGGAATCATAACATTCACCGGTTTACTATCCTGCATATTGAACCTTTGCAATATAGTCTCGACATACTTCCTCTGGTTTAACCAAATCTTCCTCTTTTCCCGATCTCTCTTAATTTCCATGCCCAAAATATAGTTTGCAGCACCAAGATCCTTCATGTCGAATTTGGAGAACAGTTGGGTCTTCAAATCTTGGATAATTTCTTTGTCATTTCCAATCAACAACATATCATGCACATACAAGACCAAATAAATAACATGGTCACCAATTAATTTAAAATAAACACGGTGATCCTCCTTACTTCTGGTGAAGCCAAGTCCCTGTATATAGGTATCAAATTTCTAATACCACATCCTTGGTGATTGTTTTAACCCATACAGAGACTTCTTCAACCTGCATACCAGTTCTTTCTTACCCTTCACCATAAAGCCTTCAGGTTGCTTCATGTAGATCTCCTCTTCTAGATCCCCGTGAAGAAATGTTTTCTTCACATCCATCTGTTCTATCTCAAAATCAAATGCAGCAGCAACAGATAAAAGTAATCTAATAGAAGTAACTTTGGCAACAGGAGAAAAAATATCACCAAAATCAATTCCCGACACCTGGGAATAACCTTTTACTACCAACCGAGCTTTGTATTTCTCCACCTTGCCTTCTACATTCATCTTCTTCTTAAACACCCATTTGCTCCCGATGGGCTTCCTTCCAGCCGGCAATTCCACCAGATCCCATGCCTCATTTTTATGCAAGGATGCCAATTCATCAACCATAGCCTCCTTCTAGAGTTTTCCATCCTATGAATCTACTTCCCCCCTGACAGTTCTGGGATCATCATCAGTTATAGTTAAAGAAAAATTTGAACAGAAAGAAGATGGACTATACCTTTCTGGTTGTCTTATTTCCTGAGCTAATCTTCTCATAGCTGGAGTTTATGGCTCTTCCTCTTCTAAGTCTTCTTCTGTTGTAGAGTCTGATTTGTCCTCCTTTAGCTCAAACTCTATCTTCTCAAGCTCCTTTGGTAGGACTTCATGTTTAACAACATCTTTCACCTCTCTAAACACCACGTCTCGGCTGTACACAACCTTCCTTGTTTTTGGGTTCCAAAGCTTGTAACCCTTTAAACCATCCTTATACTCAATAAAGATGCATCTTTCAGATTTATTATCCAACTTGGTCCTTTTCTCCTTTGGAACATGTACATATGCATCACATCCAAATACCCTTAGATGTGAAAGAGAGGGTTTCTTACTAGTCCATACCTCATGTGGAGTCTTATCCTCCAACGCTGATGAAGGTGATCTGTTAACCAAGTAACATGCAGTCTCCACTTCCTCTACCCAGAATTCTTGTCCTAACCCGACACCACTGAGCATGCTTCTTGCCTTTTCCATCAGCATTTTGTTCATTATTTCTGCAACTTCGTTTTGCTGAGGTGTGTATGCAGTAGTCTTCTGCTGTGCTAAACCACACTTCTTACAGAACTCTTCAAATTCCTTCTTGCAGAACTCCCCACCATTATCTGTCCTCAACACCTTTATCTTCTTCTCTGTCTGGTTTTCCACCAGAGCCTTAAAATTATTTAAATCTTTCAAATAATTCAGATTTCTTCCTCAAGAAATATATCCATGTATTCCTTGAGAAGTCATATATGAATGAAACATAGTACACAGACTTACCCAGTGATGGAACCGACACAGGTCCAAACACATCACTGTGCACAAGCTCTAATATCTTGTGCACCCTCTTAGCACTAGAAGGAAAACTCACCCGATTTTGCTTCCCATATACACAATGTTCACAGAAATCGAAATCCAGAGAGCTATTAGACATACCTTCTACCATAAAATTTCCATGTAGTATCCGAAGGCCCTTATCTCCAATATATCTAAGCCTTTGATGCCATAGCATGGTCTTTTCTCCAGACACTGCTAGGCTTTCCACTCCACTTTCAGGAACCACAAAACTGTTGCACCCAACAATAACAGTGCTTCCCTGAAGCTTGTATAGAGTTCCAATCCAAACTCCCCGCATTAATACTAGTGCTCCCTGAACCATCTTACAGATATTTTTCTCAAACACTGTTTTTGCACTTTCATCATCCATCTTGCTTACAAAAATCAGATTTCTGGCCAATGCAGGAATGTGGAGAACACCAGGAAGTGTTCTAATCCTTCCACCTTGCAAATTCAGCTTGAATTTTCCATGTCCGACGATTCTGGCCTTCCCGTCATTACCCAAGAAGACATCACCGCCATCATATTTCTCATACTTGCAGAACCACTCCCTATGGGGAGTGAAGTGAAAGGATGCACCCGAGTCAATCAACCATGACTCATGATCTACATGTGTATTTGAAGAAGAATCCAAATACAGATCCCCACCTTCATCTGAGGTGGTTTTTGCTCTGCATAAGGAGCATCATCAGATCCCTTTCCTTTCTCAGGAGCTTTAGATCTGCAGTCCTTTTTGTAGTTCCCTTCCTTTTCGCATTTCCAGCACACCTTTACAAACTTTCCAGGAGATTTAGATCTCCCACTTGAAACATTATTCTTGTTTCTATTCTGGGAACTTCCTCGTATACATAAGGCATCTCCATTCTGACCCTACATATTTCTCTGTCTCATTTCCTCCGACAGTAAGGCTGAGACAATGTCATAAAAATTCAAGGTAGTTGTATTGCTACTTATTGCAATAACCAGACTATCCCACGAGTCTGGTAGAGAACACAACAAACTGATGCACTTATCTTCATCTGAGATTTTAATATCAAAAAATGATAGATGACTTACCACATTATTAAAGGCGTTCAAATTCTCTGTCACCGAGTCTCCATCCTTCATCCTCAGGTTATACAACTTTTTCTACAGGAACAATTTATTCACCAGAGACTTAGAATGGTACAAAGTCTTTAGCTTGTCCCACAAGGTCTTCGTCATAGCATCCCCAGATACATTCAACAATACTGAATCTGAGACACAAAATTGTATTGTGCTCTTTGCCTTCCGATCCAGCTTCTTCCAGTCTTCATTTGACATTGCCATTGGTTTAGTACCCGGATCTACCGCGATCCACTGATCTTTATCCACCAGTAGATCCTACATCTCGAGCTTCAACAACTCAAAACTCTGACCATTAAATTTCCTGATCTCTATCTTCCCGCTGCTCACCATCTTCTTTCACCGCAAGAATCGATCCTGCAGATCTCCCACTGAACAGGGTCTACCACAGGCCCGAGAAAAAAACCCCTTAGCAGCAAAGGCGTCCCCTTGAAGCTGGAATTGCTCTGATACCAAATGTATGTTTTAACCCTGTACATAAATTATCTGCAAATGAATCTTAAAAAAATAAATTAAACAGTAGCGAGAGCATAAAACATAAAACAGATAAACACAGAGTTATTCCCCTGGATCCCAAATTGGGACGACCAGCTTGATTTTTCATTATATTCCTTTTAGTGTTACAACACATATATATATACATGGCGAAGCATACATAAACCCCGATCCATTAACCCTGGATTAGAACATAACTGTAGTCCCCTTGACCGGATCTACAAAATAACAGGGGCCAAAAACCATCATACCCCAAAACCATGTGCAAACCCATGCACAAAACCATGGGCGGATCTGCCCACCGGAAAATAAGGACCAAATTTTTTTTTCAGGGGCGCTACCCCGGACCTTGACAGGGGGGGCTACCGCCCCCCCTATGACCCCCCCGCGCGTGATTAGTCGTGGAAAGAATGAAACACATACCCAACAATAGGATCATGAGGTTCATTCATATATTCATCGCCTGTTATTAGGGTTTCACAACTTTTTCCCTAGATGATGTAAATCCTTTGAAAATTTACGATCTACACTGATAAAAATATATCTAAAATTTTGAAATCTACACTATTAGGGTTTTATTCCTCTTCATATTTCTATATTTGTAGATTATTATTAATTATGTAAACATGTAAATTAAAATTATGCAAAAAATAGAGAACAATGAAAAAAAATATCACAAACGATGATTTGACACAAGATATGACCTAGGAAACCATTTTGGAAGAAAACCCCACTAGAAGATGAGGCTCCTCTTCTCTCTTTGTCTAAATATAAAATGGCCTAGTTGATCTAGATCCTCTTCAAATTTACGATCTAGATCCGAGAAAAATATATCTAAAAATATGAAATATACACTATTATGGTTTTATTCCTCTTTATATTTCTAGATTTGTAGATTACTATTAATTTTGCATGCATGAAAATTAAAATTATGCAAAAAATAAAGAATAGTGAAATAAAAACTCAAAAACCACGCTTTGACACAAGATATGACCCGATAAACCCTTTTAGGAGAAAACCCAATTGGAAGGTGAGGTTGCTCCTTTTATGAGGGTTTTAAAGTCCTCCCACTTAGTCAGTGGAGATTCTTCCTCCAACCTTAGGGTATTTGTGTGGTTTTCCCACTAAGACTTGAGCGCATGGTCCTCTAATTTCAGCTATGTAGATAAAATTTTATGTTATTCCTCAACATGATGGACATTGAAATAAACCTCTAATTGCTGCAACTAGCGATTTAACTTCAGAGCACCATCCTCACCTTGGTACAACTTGATATCGACCTTTGATTTCATTTTGAACAGTGATTGTGAATGATTCATGGCACTTGAATTGGGTTGATATTTTTCGGTTCCTTTCTTTGGTTGGTTCACTGTTTCTTCCAAATCTCCTGATCTCCCCTCAATTAGAACCCCCATATTTTCCAAATATCCAAAGCTTATTTCTTGGGGTTGAACTAAGGAGATTAATATTATGACTTAATACTACAAAATGTGATTTCAATTGTAAACACCTATCCTATGAAGTATCATGAAGGTCATTTATAGATTCATCAGTCATGATTAGGGTTTTATGACTTTTGGCCTAGTTGATTTAGATCCTCTACAAATTTCCACAAAAATCCTACAAATTCATAATTTTTAAAAATATTAAATCTACACTATTAGGGTATGCATGGAAATTAAAATTATGCAAAAAATAGAGAAAAATGAAACAAAAAATTACAAACCATGATTTGACACAAGATTTGACATGAGAAACCCTTTTAGGAGAAAACTCAGCTGGAAGGTGAGGCTGCTCCGCTCTCTTTCTCTAAATAGAAAATGGTTGAGAGTACAAAGAATTATGGAATGTGGTCCATGGGCTATTATAGTGCACACATCCTCTCTGTATGTTCTATCTCCTATCCCTCTCATCTATTTTTGCTCAGTTTTGGAACAAAATCACTTGAAATAATGAAACTCCTTTTCGTCCTAGTCGCCTCGTTATAACATAGCCCGATAGACAACTAGTGGTTAGGTTTGACTACCTTGAATCTTAAAAATAGTTACAATATGGACTCTTTTAGAGCCTTCTTCATCATAATCACGTTGTCTAGCTCTTTTCCCATGAATAATGTGACTGACATGGTATACTCTCAAATTATGATGGTGACAATAGGAAGGTTAACTTCTGAGTGACATAAATTTTTCGTATGAACACCGATTGATATGATTCTTGTGTGGTTGCGAAGGTTTATGCATGTAGAATATGAATAAATTATGTGATGCTAAAGCGACACATTTTTAACCCAAAAAATGTCATTTGATGCCTCGAAATTCTCTTAGAAGTATGCTAAACTTGGCCCCGTCGGTAAAAATGTTCATATTAGCTTATTCCTCCACTTTTTACACTCTAAATGTATTGTGATGGATGAAAAAAAATATAATGATCGAATCTAGGTCACAGATGGAGGGGGGAAGAGATGGAAGAATAAAGAGACACAGAAAAATAATTACAGTTATTATATAGTATTATATAATATTAAACATTATTAAACATAGAGGAAGAGGAGGTAAGACTTTTACAAAAGGTAAAAGGAGTTGGATTTAGAAATCCATGAATATTTTGGTTTTTCATTGAAATAGATGCATTGATTTCAATGTAGATGTTAATTCCTAATCCTATTTGATTCTTTGCACTAGATGCATTGATTTCAGTGTATTTAATAATTTCTAATCCTATTTGATTGATTGCACTAGATTCATTGATTTTATTATAGATTTTGATTTCCAATCCTATTTGATTCTTTGCACTAGATATATTGATTTCAATATAGATGTTGATTGCTAATCCTATTTGATTGCTTGCACCAGATATATTCATTTCAATGTAAATGTTGATTTCTAATCCTATTTGATTACTTGCACTAGATGCATTGATTTTAGTGTAGACATTAGAGGAAATTTAAACTTAAAAGTGCCCACGAAATTTTTACGTACTTTCCATGTCATAATATGTAAACCAATCAAAATATTTTAAATTTAAAAAGAGGTACATGTTGTAAATGATTTTAAATTGTTTAATTTTGGCATCCGTTAAATATTTTATTATTAATTTAGGTATCGATCAAATATTTTATTATTAATTTGGGTATTGGTGAAATATTTTATTAATGTTATTTACCTTAGTGAAAAAATATAAATTAAAATATGGGCTCTAGTCAGCTTAGATGTTTACTATGAAGTAGTTATTATTCCCACGCTAGGATCTGACCATTGGCCGATAAGCATAGAAATAGATATCAAATAAGGTCCAAAGAATCAGCTCTTCAGATTTGAACTATTCTGGTTAAGATACGCCACATTCTTGGATAAAGCTAAACGATGGTGGGAAACTAACCATATTGAAGGTAGAAATAGAATGCACTCCTTCCAACTCAAGTTGAAAAAGCTCAAGACTGAATTAAAAAAATGGAACAAAACAGAGTTTGGAAAAATTCAACAAGATCAAGAAAGACTGAAAGGAAAGATGAATAATGTTCAACAAAAAATGATTTTAAATGGTAGAACAGAGGCATTAGCATTAGAAGAAGGAAATATTTTGAGCCAACTGGAAGTTCGAAGGAAGCAAGAAGAAATTCTATGGAAGAAAAAATCACGGGTGAATGGCTTAAGGAAGGGGAGAAAAACAAAAAAAAATTCCATAAAACATTGATTCAAAGGAGACAACATATTAGAATCTTTTCGTTAAAATACGAAAATGGAAATTGCGTGCTACAACATGAAGATATGGAAAACATGTTAGTAGACCACTTTAAAGATATTCTTACGAAAACAAATCATAATCGACAGGCAAAAATTGATATAATAACCAACAACATCCCATCTCTTGTTAGTAGAGACTAGAACCTGGCCCTAATGCGAGCAATCACCATGGAGGAGGTTGAAGAAGTGGTTAAAAACATGCCTAAAAACAAGGCTCTTGGTCTAGATGGATTTACAACGGAATTTTTTAAAGCTATCTGGAACTTCACGGGCCATGACATCTGGGAATTGGTAGAGGAATATAGGTGGATCCGAAATGTATCTCCAGCTCTCAATGCTACATTCATATCTCTCATCCCAAAATAGGACAATACAGATACTCTTGTAGGCTTCAGGCCAATAGCTTTGTGCAATGTCATCTATAAGATATTGTCGACGATCATGGTAAATAGACTAAAGCCTCTCCTCCCCACTCTGATATCTCTGGAACAAACAGGCTTTGTGAAGGGGAGACAAATTCTGGACGACATTGTCATAGCTCAAGAGGAAATTCACCCTTTACGAATGCTTAAAGTAAAAGGTATGTTAATCAAACTGGACCTCTCTAAAGCATATGATCGAATAAGCTATCCCTACTTGATAGTCGTTCTCAAAGCTTTTGGTTTTGAAAATAGATGGATACAATGGCTAATGACATTCATTTCATTCCCAAATTTTTTTATACTCCTGAATGGAGTCCCATCTCTTATGTTTAATGTATCCAAAGGCCTCTGTCAAGGGGACCCTCTTTCAACTTTTTTGATTATATTAGCAGCTTAGGTTATTGGTCGATTAATCAAAGCTCAGTTATAAAGAGGACAACTTAAAGGAATGAGCCTCTGGGGACCAGATTTAACTCTCACACATCAACAATTTGTAGATGGCATCCTGTTGTTTTGTCAGGCATCTGTGAGGGAAGCAAAGTCTATATTAAATATTTTGAAAATATTCATGGAGGCATCCGAAACTCTGGTTAATAATGATAAATCAAATTTCTATTTCTTCAACATTAATAATGCTACATAGAGATTCCTGGCTCAAACGCTAGGCTTCATTGTCGGTAAATTCCCCATGAAATATTTGGGTTTCCCACTAAGTACAACCTCACTCAGAGTCTCAGGATGGAAGGACCTCATTAATCGTCTGCAGAAAATATTACAAAATTGGGCACTTCAAGCCTTGAATTCCCCTAGTCGAGTAATATTGCTAAAATCCATTCTTCAAGCAATACTAGTTTATCAATTATCAGGGAGGGCAGCCCCAAAGACAACATGTAATATTATGGTGAAGATCTTCAAGAAATGTCTCTAGCAAGGGGCCTAAGAAGCTCGTAAATGGGCTCTCCTCTCATGGGAAAAACTCATAAAACTGAAAATAGCAAGAGGTCTGGGCCTTCGAGATCACTATGAGTTAAATCAGGTTATGGGAGTGAAATTATGGTGGAGATAGCTACAAGGAGGTCAGGATCTCTAGAAATCGATACGGGAGAGAAAATATGATATGCCCAGGACATTAGCAGGTAAAATGAAAGTAGACATCACCCCCAAAGGGTCCAATATTTGGAATTTAGCAGCCATCAACAAAGATCTAATTAGGCAACATAGTTTCTAGGAAGTACGAGAAGGAAGGATGGCTCTGTTTTGGGAGGATTCGTGGCAATAGAGAGAGAAACTATTCAGCCAACTTGACCTTGGGTAAATCTTACTATTCACAAAAATTTCAAATAAGAGAATTATAAATAACTATTGGTGTCAACAAGATGACAGACAATGGAGAAAATGGAAAGAAAAAAGACATTGGCAACAAGCCCCAAAGACAATACAATGGAATAATCTTGAAAAGGAACTGAAAACCAAGAAAGTGGTTGTAGAAATAGGGGAAGATATGCTGAGGTGGGGTTACCAAAGTAAAGGTATGTTTACCATACAAGAAGGATACTACGTCAAAACACACATTATTCACAATATAGCAGTACCTATATGGAAAAAAATATGGTCACTCAAACATTGGCCAAAAGTGGAACACTTCCTTTGGCTACTAAGTCATCGTAAGATCCTTACTTGGGACCAGTTGTAGTGGAAAGGAATGCATGGCACCTCACTTTTTCAAATGTGTAACAGGCACACAGAAACCATAGAACATTTACTAAATACCTATATAATGGCAGAGACTCTATGGCAAAATAATGCAATGGTATTCCAAAAAACAGACAGATATAGTACAAGTGTCAACGAGACAATCATTAAATGGAGAAAAGGGGGATACAAATGTGAATTCCTGAACAGAGCCTGGAGGTTGTCAATGGGATTTATAATATGGGGCATCTGGAAAGAAAGCAATCATCTCATATTTCGGGGAGAAGTCTGAGATATAACTCAAATATGGCAAGGGATCATTGAAAATATCTAGGAGACTATATTGGTAGAAAAATGGACAGAAGAATATTGGAAGATAATAGGAATAGAAGGCCATATACTAGCGAAGTTGAATTTAAAACCACAAATGTTGGCAAAAAACCTATGGAAATTTAATCCCCCCAGGAAAAACACAAGTGATACTTTCCAACTGCCACAATATGGATTCATCAAACTCAATTATGATGGGGCATAAAAAGGAAATCCAGGCCAGGCAGGGGCAGGAGGAATATTTAGAAATTCATGTATAAATTTATTAATACTGATGTATTACCGGATTCTCCTGATCTAAAGATATTTATCTTCTTGCTAAATACATAATCCTTCCATTGTTAAACTTGTGGAAATTTAAAACTCAATTGCAAACACATGTGAATAAATTGAATCGCACATAACATAGTTGTTTAACGGGAAAGCTTAAAGCTAAAAACCCCAACTATCATATATTATGTATATCAATGTAATCATGTAATAATCTCATACAAAGCTTAGTACATCAAGCTCTCAGTATAATCAACAATCATTACATACTGTCTTGTAGAAATTTGTATATCTATGCACCAATTTCTTGCCTCCTGATCGCCTGCCTCCACTGTGCAATCCCTACTGAAGAAGACCCTTGAATGAATTCAAATTGGCCTTTCCTTGTCTGTTCAATCCTCATTGGCAACTCCAATGTGCGTCAGATGCATTGAATGCATCAGTATAGTCACAACGGATAGTCCATCTGCCCCTTTCACCTATCTCTCCACTGGGTCTCCACTGGAACTGACATGCACTATAGTTAACTACTGTATTTTTTCAATTGTTAGTGAGTTATTAGTTGTGAATTAATTAACTAATTAATTCACTCAACTCTCACTAGTGTATCTTTCAGTTAGACTAGATGCAACTAGCTCAACTGAGTTTAACTCCATTAACTGAGTTAAACTAAATAACAACTCCTGTAACTACTCTTCCAACTTTGTCATAACTTTGCCACTTCAGTTCTAAATGATTCCTCCATGCATGAGCCACCAATAACCCTAGGAATTTCGTAATTCCTTCAGCCCACTGATTTTCCAAATCTATTCACTGAAATAAAGTGCTCCAAGAGAATAAGTTGATGTTTATTGTCAGATTATTATTAAGGTTTAATAATAATCAACATGCACCTATTTTTAGATTGACGATCTATAAACAGACTTCGCCCAATATTCTAAAAAAAAAAATTCATTTATTTTCCAAATTTGACCAACCATCTACAAATATAATCCTGCAACTTATAGAATATGCTCACCATGTCTAAAAATATACATACGCCTAAAAATAGCTTGCGGGCCCCACTTAGTGAAGGTGCTTACTTTTCACCAAGCTCATCATCTTTTTGAATCTCAACACTCCCTCTCAACAAGATAGGGATTATCCTTCACCCTGATCCTGCCTCTATGGTATTCGAATTTGCTCCTACCAAGCACCTTCGTCAGAATATCTGCATCCTGATCTTCTGTAGGATTGTATTAAAGCAACATGATCTTTCGCTGCACACAATCTCTGATATGATGATACCGGATATCAATATGTTTATATCTATCATGAAACACAGGATTAATCGAGAGTTTAATGCAAATATGATTATCACAATGTATCACTATAGGATCTAAATGTGAATCGAACAAATGAACCAGGATCTTCCTCATATAGATAGCCTCACATGCAGCTTGACTTGCTGCCATGTATTCTGATTCCATTGAACTGAGTGCCACAGATATTTGTTTCCTATTGCACCAAGAAACTGTTGTAGATCCGATACTGAAAACCCCTCTTGATGTGATCTTTCTATCCGTTGGGATGCCTGCCCAATCTACATCCATGAAGCCATGCAAATTCACCTCATCCATCTGTTTGTACCACAAGCCATACTCAGATGTGCCCCTAAGATACCTTAGGACATTCTTTCCTGCCTTCTAAAAGATCTTGGTAGGCTTAGCCATTGCTTCTGAAAGTTGGTTCACCGCATATCATATGTCTGGTATTTTATTAACTAAATACATGAGCGAACCCACCAACTGTCGATAAAAAGTGGCATCCACTACCTCTGCTAATGTAGCATCCTCTTTCCTCCAATTTCCTGGAAGAGGAGAATCCATGGGCTTGCAGTCCTCCATGTGAAACTTACCAAGTATCTCCCAAGCATACTTACCTTGAGACACAAACAGTTCACCTTCTCGCTACCATATTTCCAATCCAAGGAAATAATGAAGGAGGCCCAAATCCTTCATCTCGAAATCCTTTGCAAGATCTGCCTTGCATGAGTGTATCGGTTGCTCATCACCCGTTAGTATTAAATCATTAACATAAAGAACAATGATTAAAATCTTACCCTCCACCACAATTTGGTACAGGTTTGCATCTGCCTCACTCTTGGTGAAGCCAAATCTAGTGAAATAATAGTCAATCCATGTGTACCTAGCATGTGGTGCTTGCTTCAGCCCATACAATGCTCTTTTGAGTTTGCACACATGCGACTCACTGCTGAAGTTCTAAAATCCTTCAGGTTTCTCAATGTACAACTCTTCCTCAATGATCCCATTAAGGAATACAGTCTTCACATCCATCTGATGAATGTGCCAACCCATTTGCGCTGAGAGAGCAAGGATAGTCCTTATGGAAGAATATCATGTGACAGGTGCAAAGGTTTATTCATAATCAATCCCCTCGAACTGTGAGAAGCCTCGGGAAACAAATCTTGCCTTATACTTCTCGAAGCTCCCATCAGTAGCTTGCTTTACCTTGTAGATCCATTTCGAATCTACCATTAATTTACCCACCGGCCTTGGAACAATCTCCCAAGCACTGTTTCTGACAATGGAGTCATACTCCTCCACCATGGAATCTACCCATGTGGGCTCATGCGCTGCTTCTTCAAAAGAATATGGCTCTGTCATGACACACTTTCTCATAAGAGCCATGTATCTAGTAAATCGGTCAGGTGAATTTCTTTGTCTGCGCTGTGATGTAGGGACTCCTACATTCTCTACCGCATCAAACTTCAGTCTCTCAGCTTCTATGGTATGCTTTCTGCCTGTTATAATGTTTGGTTTTTCATGAGTGGACTCCTCCACTCCATGAATCTCCTCCTCTTTGGGAACAAGTAGATCCTCTTCTGCATGCAAGTGTAGCTCCATCTCAAGCGACAACTTCATGGCTTTCACCTCATTGAATTTTATATCCCGTCGCACGACAGTCATTCGAATGTTTGGAAAATACACACGATAATTATGGGGTGTTTCTGTGTACCCCACAAATATCCCAACTTCTGCAGTCAGCTCCAGCTTCTTCCTGGCATCCTTTGTCACAAGTATGTAAACATATGAGCCAAAAATCTTCAAATGAGAAATATCAGGCTTTTTACTAGTAAAAGCTTATTCAGGTGTACTCATGCCAAGTACTCTATGAGGACAACTATTTTTCACATAAACCGCAGTGTTGCATGCTTTCGCCCACAAGTGCATCGGTAGGCCCTGGTCATGCAACATAGCTCGTGCAGCACCCACTATCGTTCTGTTCTTCCTCTCCACGACCCCATTCTGCTGTGGGTTATGAGGCGTTATGAGTTCTCTTCGAATTCCTTCTTTGCTACAGAAGAATTTGAATTCGTTCGAGATATATTCACCACCATTATCGCTCCGTAGAGCCTTCACTTGCTTCGCCAACTCCTTCTCCACCAATGCTTTAAACTCACAGAACTTTGAGAATGTTTTTCTCTTCTTCTGCATGAAGAAGATCCAACATCTATGAGAACAGTGATCAACAAAAATAACATAGTATCTATGTTTTTCTGTTGAAGCAACCAAGAAAGGTCCACACATGCTGTGTGAATTCTCTCTAGGATCACCGAAGCATGATTCTCCTTCTCATGAAAGGTGGTCTTTACAAACTTACCCATTGTACATCCCTTGCACTGATCTGACTGCACAAGAGTACCCTTGGGAAGTCCAATAGAAATCTGCTGCAAAATCTTCAAGGCGCCATGGCGAAGATGGCCCAATCTCTTGTGCAATAATTTTCCCTCATCCTGACTCACCACTTCTTCTTCTTTGCCCATCATTGCAGCGCAGCCATATACCTCCAACTTGTAGAGATTCTTAACTCGAATCCATATCCTCTTGGTTTGACCCATTGTTTTATGTCGTAGGAAAGCTTTTCCCTCACTAAAAACAACATCATAACCTTTGTCTTCCAACATTGCGACCGAGACCAAGTTCTTCTTCAGACCTAGGACATGCATAACATCTTTCAACATAAATTGTTTACCTAAATCCCTCTCAAAGGTAATGGTTCCAATGTCGGTCGCACTGTATCTACCATCATCACCCATCTCTATATGCATTTGGAGATCCTTCTCCTCCAAGTCACTAAACAACTCCTTGTCTCCCATCATATGGAAAGACACACCACTATCAAGATACCACACGGATCCCATTGAGCTTGAAACCAAGTATGCGATCAAAGAGAAATCAATTTCAAATTATGAGGCTAAGGCTTATCCAAATGCAGCTCCAACAGCTTTCTTGTTCTTCCTTTTCTGTGGGTAGTTAGTGCCGAGATGCCCATGTTTGTGACAGTGAAAACACTTAACTTTGGACAAATCCAGATTCTTGCCTTTAGCCTCGGATTTTAGATGGGATTTCTTCCCCTTTAATTTCCTTGCTTTGGTAGCCAAAGCACAATTCTCTTCATCATCATTCTTCAATGAAGAGCCATCCAGGGTACTTCGCCTTATCTCCTCCTGCACAAGATCTGACCATAGTCGCTCCCAACTCGGTAGTTTCTCCTGTCCATTGACAGAGTCTTCGTAGCTATGCCAAATATTCAGAAGCCCAAGGAGAGCCAAGATCACCAAGTCATCATCATCAAATGTAATCCCCACACTTCCTAGTTCATCCCTATAATGGAAAAACTTCGTGAGATATTTTGGAATACTATTGCCCTTCTCTATTTTTATTTTTCTGAGCTTATCTTTCACCGCCAACTTCCTCTGGTCACTGTTGCTTTGGAAAAGATCTGTCAAAGCCTTCCACATTGAAAATGGAGTGGCTTTCCCATAAAGGCTTGACACAATATTGTCCTTCACTCCTTCCAACAGAATTCGTCTTATCTTTGCTACCTTCTTTTGCCATGCGTCAAGTCTTGCAGCATCGCTAGAAGCAGGCTTAGGAACATCATTGTCGATGAACTCCTTCAGTCCATTACCTTCAAGCACCACCTCCATCCTATCCTTTCAGGCTATGTAATTTGAGCTTCCCTCAAGGGAATAATCCAATTGCAACCCATTGAAAGACATTTCAATGAATACTCAACTGTCGCACCAAGAAATTTCTACAGAAAATTTGAATTGTCCACCATCACAAAACTCAGCAATTATTCACAATTTCAATCTCCAGTAATCAATACTGCTTCGATACCATGTATAAATTTATTAATACTAAAGTATTTCTGGATTCTTCTAATCTAAAAATATTTATCTTCTTTTTAAATACAGAATCCTTCCATTGTTAAACTTGTGGAAATTTAAAACTCAATTGCAAACACATGTGAATAAATTCAATTGCACATAACACAGTTATTTAACAATAAATCTTGAAGCTAAAAAACCCAAATATCATATATTATGTATATCAATGGAATCATGTAATAATCTCATAAAAATCTTAGTACATCAAGCTCTCAGTACAATCAACAATCATTACACACTATCATGCAGAAATTTGCATATCTATGCACTAATTTCTTGCCTCTTGACAGCCTGCCTCCACTGTGCAATCCCTGCTGAAGAAGACCCCTGAATGAATTTGAATTGGCCTTTCCTTGACTGCACAATCCTCATTGGGAACTCCAATGTGTGTCAGATGCATTGAATGCATCACTATAGTCACAACGGATAGTCCATCTCACCCTTTCACCTATCTCTCCACTGGGTCTCCACTAGAACTGACATGCACTGTAGTTAACTGTTGTATTTGTTCAATTGTTAGTGAGTTATTAGTTGTGAATTAATTAACTAATTAATTCACTTAACTCTCACTAGTGTATCTTTCAGTTAGACTAGATGCAACTAGCTCAACTGAGTTTAACTCCATTAACTGAGTTAAACTAAATAACAACTCCTGTAACCACTCTTCCAACTCTGTCATAACTTTGTCACTTTAGTTCTAACTAAGTCCTCCATGCATGATCCACCAATAACCCTAGGAATTGCATAATTCCTTCAGCCCACTGATTTTCCAAATATGTTCAATGAAATAAAGTGCTCCAAGAGAATAAGTTGATGTTTATTGTCGGAATATTATTAAGGGTTAATAATAATCGACATGCACCTATTTTTAGATTGATGATCTATAAATAGACTTCGCCCAATATTCTAAAAATAGAATTTCATCTATTTTCCACATTTGACCAACCATATACAAATAACATCCTGCAACTTATAGAATATGCTCACCATGTCTAAAAATAGACATACACCTAAAAATAGCCTGCGGGCCCCACTTAGTGAAGGTGCTTACTTTTCACTAAGCTCATCATCTTGTTGAATCTCAAAAATTCGCATGGAATAGCTTGTAGGGTTTATTCAATGGACATTGGATTTGCTATGAATAATGAAGCTGAGTTAACAATAGTAAAAAAGGGGCTTATAATAGAAATTTGCGAGAACTACCATCGTCTACTTGTTGAAGGGGATTCAACAATGGTGACAGGGGTGTTAAGAAAGCTGCAACAAGGGATGCCCTAGGAAAAAATAAGTAAAATTTTGAGGACAACACGTCTTATTCAAGAGAAAGGCTTAATCATACAGGAAGTTGATTATCTTATACCCTCACATGTTCGCAGAATAGGAAATGAAGCTGCAGACTATTTAGTGAACTGGGGATGTAGCAATGAGGGGCGACAACTTGATGTGAATCAAGGAGATAAGATATGGGACATAGAATTACACTCCCTACAAATGATAATAGAGCGAGATAAAGACAAAGGTTGAGACCCCTAATCGGGCTGCCCAGTGGCAAATGCAACGCGACAGGTGGAGGAGGGTAGACAACTGGAGGCACGTGATGACGATGTGGCCTAACCTGCCATCATTCATTAAGCCTGCAGTGAGAGAAGGACGCTACTCCACATACCGGTTCATAATGGCAGCAAAGGAATGCCAACTAACCATGTCAGAGCGACATTGGAAAAAGCGACAGAGGATTTTAAGGAAAGATGAAAAGGCTCGAAGGCTGAACATTCTTCTTGGCAAGAGTATTTGCGGAGGATTGGAAGGGCTTGCTCCAGGCCACGCCCTGCAAAAACTGCAATGGTAATGCTCTCAGGTCCAGTGGTATGTAATGGTTTCGGTTCCCATTCTTGTTAATTTTCCCACCAATTTCTGTATAGGAAGGGTAGAAGACATGCATCTATGTTGTGGTGGAAATGGTAGGATAAATTATCGCTCCGCTCTCAAGAATTTGTATGTAATCTCTGGCATTGATTTCACCTGTAGCATGTTTAAAAAACAGAACTCGTTTATCCCTCTGAAGGCCATTGAGCCCTATTTCAGAACACCTTGTAGGATTTGGCTTTTGCGGCTGCTCATTCAAAGTTTCTTGGCTTATTTTCTTCATGCTCCTGTGATAAGTCACGGTTGGGTGTCTCAATTTTATGAAGTCTCCTGTATGCAACACCATGACAAAGTGAAAGGTATCTGTTAGGGTTTTAAAACCCATAATTTTTTTAATTGGGTTAGTCATTATCCTATGCTTGTTTTCCTTCAAGTCAAGTGGGTAAATACTATCTGCGGTAAGGTAGATCTAAGGGAGATTTATACTCGTACTGATAACTTTGGTTAATTTCATTTGTCAACTTGTCTCTATAAAATGATATGCATGTATATCTCCTTGGTTTA
This sequence comes from Pinus albicaulis, assembly GCA_034641835.2. Lineage (NCBI taxonomy): Eukaryota > Viridiplantae > Streptophyta > Pinopsida > Pinales > Pinaceae > Pinus > Pinus albicaulis. The sequence goes on from CM076579.1 coordinate 247,425,104, forward strand.
ATCCACTATGGCGGGGGGACCCTTTGCATTTCCTGGGTTCTTAGTTACTAATTTACCACCTTCTATAGGCCCTCTGACAATATCCGCAGGTTCAGTTCAGCAGTTGTTTGAGCTCAACCCGATTATAACAATGGTGAAAGGGAAATTAGCAAAGCGTCAGCCCAGAGGTAAAGGAAAGCATAAGCTTTCAAAAAACATGGCCGAGCCAAGCAAGCGAGGCAGAAAGACGAAGAAGGAGATAATGTAGAATCTCTTGGAAGTTTACTCTGCAGGAAATCCTCCACATATTTGAAATGTAATTCAGGGATGGGAGAGAGAAAGTAATAGTAAGGAAGAAGATAAAGAGGCCCAGGAGGAAAACTGTCACCATCAACCTTAAATTATTACAACCATAAAAAAAATTCTTACCTTGGATAAAACATAACCCTGTACTATACACATTTGACATATATCTATTGCAAATATATCATAAGTGTAATCATTCTTCTACAATACAATGATATCGACACTATATGTAGTTCACACAGCTATATTATAAACTATCTATAAATTGAAACATTATCATATTAAATATCATAGTAACCCCAAACAGGGTCCTACCTCTGAGCTCGAGATTATTGAAAATCTTTAATAAATGAATTGAAACAGGGATTACGATTTAACCCCAAATGTAATATATAAAAATATAATATGCACCCATACTGTCCAGTCCATTTATGATGGCATCTGGCCTCAGATTGAACGACGATCCACTTGGAATTTTAACCAGCTCCTCTGTATGAAATCTGTTGACTCATTAGTTGGAAACAATACAGGGTGTTAATACTCTGGTACAACTGTGTTACTTGCTTTGGATTCCTCATAATTTTTGAGGCTCTTCCGATTTCTTCTGCGAGTTTACTGTGAGTAAAAATGGTGATTTCCTTTTCGTTTTGGCGCTCTTTGGAACTCGGCTTCCACCTCGAGGACTCCGTCTCACGCCCCTTAACAGGTTGGCCTTCTTCTGAGTTATATGGCTCTGTTGCTCTGTTTATGGTTCAGTTCTCATTTTCTATGTCGAATTAGTTTTCCCATCGTTTAATATTTTCACAGTTCTAAATTTCTCTATGTTTCTTTTTATTACTCCTCAGATAAGTATTCTCCTCTCTTGACTCTGGAATCACAACTGCAGGTGAAGGGATTTCTATAATAGAGAAAAGGTGAGTTTTAATGTTGCAGGTTTCTGTATCGATATGCTTGTCGATTTTATGTACTATAAGCTCTTGGCCTTAGCATATAGTTGTTAATTTGTGGCATTTGTTTGCTCCACAGGGCGGCCGGGATGATGCTACCTTTACACAGGTAAGTCATCCGATGGCTTTAAACAAATCTTCACTTCTTTTAACTTAACATTGTTTCATAAATAGAGGTTTGGTATTCCCGTTTACTAAATTGTGTTGTTTTATTTTACAGGTTAGCACTCTTCAAACCCTCATGCTACAATCTTAGTCGATTCCTTCGACCCTCGTTTTCAGCCCGGCTAACTTCTTCTTTCCATGGAAATTCACAGGTACTCTGTTGTCTTCAATGAAGACCATAATCCATAGTATCAGCCTTTGGAAAGAGAGTTATCCTTCGTTAGGGTTCAAAGTAATTTATACTTAGGGTTTGTAATACCCGGCTCAGGGTTTTGGACTGCTATAGAAAAAAATGCATAAATGTATAAGTTAACAGTTATGATAGGGTTTCACCTATTCATGTTATCTCTGCGAACCAAGAGGGTTCCTTCTGTTGCATGTCGCATTCAGATTTGAAGCTGGAATTTTCCGGTTCTGTAATTTTTGAATGATACCTCAATGTTAATTATTTTGAGGAAATTACCCTCCTATCATTGATATTCTAAATGCTTAGTTTGACCGTTCCATACCTGATTAGCTATTCTCCATTTAACTTTCGAGATGGTTTACTTATGAACAAGAAATTCTTCTTAATTTCAACAGTGCTGTGGAATTATTTGTTGCTTCGGTTAAATGTGTGAATGTAACTTTTTTCTCAGAGTTTAAAATGCTCCTGAGTCTATGTCCATTTCTTTTCGAAAATGCAAGAACTACTTATTTGCTTACTGGTGAAATGATTTTCGTATTAAATCCTGTTTCAGTAATTTTCTCTGTATTCAAGTGTTTTTAGTATAGCTTATCTCAATAGGACTTAGCATTACGATGCCTGGACCATCGTTTTTCCATCGTCCGTGTTTAGTGGTTTTCTAAAAGCTTCGGATGATGTACTTCAGTTCAGGGTTTCTCGCCCAGAACTGTAGTCAACAATTCATAAGTTTATTAAACCTACTCTAGGTAGTTGAGTACTATTTTTACACAGCTTTTCATAAGCATGCCCCCACCGAGGGTTTTTATCTATTCCTGTTTGAATAATATGTACACTTACAGTTACATTATACAGCATACAGTAGCACATATAATATAAAGAACTGTGTTAAATATTTTTACATCAATATGCTACTACAGTTATTAATCTCTGTATATACTATATTTATCAAATGTCCTTCTCTCTCCACAGAAGGAAAAATAACCAACAATAAAAGATTTTAGTCTGATAACACATTCTTCTGTTCTATTCTGCAACAGGAAAATAAATATTACTCTATTCAGATTTTGTCATGCTGTTCCATGCAAATACAAACTCCATATATATATATATATATATATATATATATATTCTATTGAAAAAAAAATAGTTTTCCACCCATGTACTATTCAGTAAACAACCTTGTCATACCAGTATTAAACTACTTAAATTCTATAGAATTTACTTATCTGAATTATTTAGCTTTAAGTTGTGGTCCTCCCAACCTTTCAAGGGAGGCTATGACATCCTCCTCTTTCCCCCTAGCTCCAGAATCTAGACGGTGTCGTAGGTTAACAGTGGAAATGATTATTTTTCTACTATGACATCTGGATGGCCAATCTAATCACACTCAGAAAATTCTAGCTTCACGAGGGATGTTGTGAGCTATTTTCAACTAGTCCCCAACTAGCTCTAGAAAATACTCCCCTTTACCAATTTTCACAGAACCCCTACTCCTCCTTTGGGATTCAGCTTTATCCTCAGAGGAGTAGGTAACTGTTTTCCAACTGTCCCCAACCACCTCCTATTCTTGGAAACCTTTTTACCAACAGCTTAAAAGATTTATTTTGATTAATTGGTTCCTCCTAATAACTCAATAAAATAATAATAATAATTTTTTTATGAACAATAACAATTTAATTCTTTCTTGCCAGAAAATAAAATAAGCAAATTATTTTTAACTAGTTAATACTAGTTAACTCTTAATGAGGCTGTCACAACTTCCCCCCCTGTAAGTAACATCGTCCTCGGTGTTTCAGCCCAGCTCTATAAAGAGCTATGGGTAAGCTTCCCGCACAAATTTCTCGTCCTCCCAAGTAGCGTCATCCGGTCCGAAGTGCTTCCATTGCACTTTCACCTAGATAACTACTCATTTGCAGAGTTAAATTTCTCTTCGGTCAAGTATGCGTTGCAGCTCGACCAGAAACTCTCCGTCTGGTTATACCTAAAAAAAAAAAGTTTTTTCAAGTTAGTATGCATCAATTTATTCAGAACTTCAAGTTAGGATTCTTATCTTTTTCCTACTTGAATACTTTGCCAATGAATCACATGTTTTTCATCATGTACATATCGCTTCAGCAAAGACACATGGAACACATTGTGTACTTGAATATGACTGGGTAAAGCCAACCTATAGGCTACTGGTCCCACCCTTTCCAGTGTTTGGAAAGGTCCACAGTACCGGGGAGCCAATTTGGCATAAGAGGTCCATCTCATGGTACTCCTCTTGGGCTTAATTCTCACGTAAACATAGTCCCCTACCACAAATTCATGATAAGACCTTTTCTTATCTGCATAAATATTTTGTCGATCTTGCGCAGCCTTCAGATTCTGTCTTATTCTTTTTACCTCAGCTTCCATTTTAGCCAACATTTCAGGTCCCAACAATAATTTTGTTTCTGGACTGCTCCAGTTTATAGGTGTTCGACATTTCCTACCATACAATGCCTCAAAGGGACTCATTTTCAGAGATTCCTAATACCCATTGTTATAGGCAAACTCAACAAGGTGCAATTAATCCTCCCACTTAGTTGGCTGCTGCATCACATACATGCGTAGCAGTCTTCTAGTACTTGGTTTACCCACTCTGTTTGCCCATCAGTCTGAGGATGATAGGTAGTGCTGAAATTTATTTGTGTTCCCAAACCCGTAAATAGGGTTTTCCAAAATGCAGATGTGAATTTAACACCCTGGTCTGAAATCATAGTTTTTGGTATGCCATGCAACCTGAAGATTTCCTTCATAAATATGTTAGCAATCTATACAGTCTTGTACGTAGACTGTACAGGTATAAAATGTGCAGACTTACTTAATCTGTCTACCACTACCATGATTGAGTCATTTTGTCTTTTTGTTCGCGGTAGTCCCGTGATGAAATATAAGGAGATAACCTCCCACTTCCATTCAGTAATGGGTATGGGCTGCAATAGTCCTGCAGGATGTTGGTGCTCCACCTTTACCTGCTAACATTCCAAACATTTTCTTAGATACTCAGCAATATTCTTACGCATACCTGGCCAATAATATACCTTTCTTATTGCAGTAAGCATTTTCTGATATCTCGGATGACCAGGGTAATTGCTGTGGTGGAACTCATTCAATATTAACTCCTTTAGAGTAGTACGATTAGGCACGTAAATTTTTCTTCGAAAATTCAGCACCTGATCTTCATTCTTTCCATACTCGAATGCCTTGCCTTGCTTCTTATCATCCTCCATTTGCTGCCACAAGAATTTATATTCTAGGTCTTTCTGTGCTTCTTCTTTTAGCTGTTCCAACAATTGGCTTTCTAGTTGATTATAGTATAATGCATAAATACCATGCAGTTTTCTGCTCAACGCATATTGAACTCGATTTTCCTTTCCCTTAACATGCTATATGTCCATGTCAAATTCACTCAAAAAGGCATTCCATCTTGCCTGTCTAGAGTTTAAATCTGCTTGCTTAAAATAATTAGTCAAACTACTCTGATTTGTTTTAAGTACAAACCTCTTACCCAATAGATAATGCCTCCACACCCGGAGAGAATGCACCATGGCTGTAAGCTCCAGATCATAAGTAGAATATTTTTGTTCATGATCCTTCAGTTTTCTAGACTCGTAGGCTATCACTTTACCTTCTTGAGTTAATATCGCTCCCACTCCTTCTTTGCTGGAATTAGTACAAAATTCATAGTCTTTATCAGGGTCAGCTACCCTCAATATCAATGTTGTAGTCAGAAGTTGTTTAAGATTTTCAAAGTTGTTCTGACATTCATTTGTCCATTTGAAAAGCTTGCCTTTCTTCTGCAAAGATGTAATAGGAAAATAAATTTTAGAAAATCCTTCTATGAACCTTTTATAATAACCAGCTAGACCCATAAACGATCTAATGTCAGCCACATTCTGAGGTACTCGCCATTCCATAATAGTTTTGATCTTTTCTGGATCTACAGCTATTCCTTCAGCTAATATAACATGTCCCAGATATTGGATTTCTATTTTAAAGAAATTTCATTTTCTAAACTTAGCATAAAGCTTATGCTTTCTCAGCATTTCCAAAAATGCTATGCATCAACCTCATAAAGGTTGCTGGTGCATTTGTCAATCCGAAGGGAAGCACCACGAATTCATAATGCCCTTAACAAGTGCGAAATTCTGTTTTGCAAATATCTTCATCTTTAATCCGAATCTCATGATACCCGAATCTTAAGTCTATCTTAGAGAACACCTTAGCCCCTCTTACTTGATCAAATAAGTCATCGATTCTGGGTAAGGGGTATTTGTTTTTAACAGTCAGCTTATTAAGCTTCCTGTAATCCATAAGGTTCCGTCTTTCTTCTTAACAAATAGAACTGGTGCTCCCCATGGAGACACACTTGGACAGATATAGCCTTTGTCTAACAGTTCTTGTAGCTGTATCTTTAGTTTTGTTAGTTCTAGCACGCTCATTCTGTAAGGATCTCTTGACACCAGAGAGGCTCCTGGCAACAATTCAATGATGAAGTCAATATCCCTCTTGGGTGGCAAACCAAGAATGTTTTCTAGAAATACATCCAGAAATTCCTGTACTACAGGAATATCTTCCATTATTGGAGCCCTTTCCTTGGAGTCTACATATCCTACTTGAATTGCATACAGTTGACATCCTTTTATGATACACTTACCCATTTGGGATGCTGTTATTGGTCGTAATTTCACAGGCTTTTTAATTCCTTGAATTTCTTTTCGCATGCCATCTTGCATTCTGAAGTAAATAATCTTTTCTTTGCAGTCCACTAGGGTCCAGTGTCTCTCCAACCAATCCATACCCAATAACACATCATAAGACCCCAATGGTAAGATATTTAAATCTACTTGTAACTACTGTTCTGCTACTTCCAATATACAGTTAGGAACTTTTGCAGTTACCTTTCGTTTTGCCCCAGTAGCTAGCTGAACTAACTAGGAATTATTAAATTTCTGCTCTTTTAACTTGCACATTTCCACTATTTTAGGACTTACGTAACTCAAACTTGCTCCAAGATCTACTAAAATTGAAATAGGTTTAGTTAGTAAAGTACTTTCTAGTTCAATCATTGTGGGCTGAAAATCAACCTGTCAGTTTTCCAAGGCTGCATTGATACGAGGTATATTGTGTGCAACATCCCCCACTGTAGATGCCTCCTGCAGATTTGTTACAACTTCATTTTTGTTTCGTTGGGGACAATTTTTATAATAATGGGCTTCCCCACAGCCCCAGCACTATAGGGGAGGCTTAGAAATCTGTCCCTGATCTGGTTTACTAGATGCTTCTTTGGATTTCTCCTTCGCTGGCCACTTGGTTCTTTGGTGATTCCTACCAAACTGCTTGCTGATAGAATTCCGTGCTGAGCCTTTAAAGTTGTTACTTTTACTGCTTTTAAAATTAGAGTTATTTTTCTGATTTTTCTTTGGCTGCCAACTTTTTCCTCCTTCACCCTTGGCCTTGGCCTACTAATATCAAATTTGTGCTTTATGGATGGCTTCATCCATGGTCTGAGGATTAACAAATTCTATCTGTTCTCTCATATGAGTAGGTAAACTACTTAAGAACGTCTGCACCTTGGCTTTTTCTTCTCGGAGGTAAGGAACGTAGCGTAGCAGGGAAGTAAATTTTGTAACGTAATCATCCATGGTCATTTTTCCCAACCGAAGATCATGGAATTCCTTAGCTTTTTCATCATAAAATATTTCTGTTAAGTACTTGTCTTTAAAGTACTGTTGAAACAATTCCCATGTAATATCCCGTTCATCAATGCTACGTACATTTTTCACCTCTTCCCACCACAGGGTGGCTTTTTCTCTTAACTGGTATATAGCTAATCTGGCCTTCAAATTGCTGCTATATTCATATACCTGGAAGTACTTATTTATATTGATTAACCAGGCTTCAGCCACCTCCTCTACCTCACCATCAAACGTTGGTGACTTAATTTTACGGAATTATCCCTGCAGTTCCACTTTCTATCTCTTAGTATCTTGCTGGTTAGAAAAATTTCCTGACTCTGCCTCATTGTAATTCCTATTTTTGCTTTTCTGGGAGGGACTCTTTTCATTTCTATCCGCAGTGTTATTTCCCGTTTGCTTCTCTTCTTCGGCTGGTAAACTCCTTTCAGCACTTGGATTATCTATCTCATGATTCTGTTTGTCAGAAAAAATCTTTAGAACTTTCTCTTGGTCTTGTAACAGTCTCTCATTGTCCTTCCAGACTCTTAACATTTCTTCTTGTAATTGTTGTACTGTGTTTAACAAGAAACTAGTTTGATGTTGCTGCTCTTCAAGCAACCGGCTGGTCTTTTGATGCTTTTCTACAGTTAATTGAACCCACATTTCTGGATTCATAATCGTTGGTGCTTGAGTTTCTTCTGGTTGTGACTGTGATTCTATAGCTCCTCGCATTATCATGCATTCTCTTTCTCTCTCTGTTGAAGAGGTAAATCCCCTCTGCGGACAGAGGCGATCCCTACTAGCCCAGATCGGGTCTAGCAACAATCAAAACATGCAATGGTGCAAGTTCCTAATTGCAATAAACCAACTACGAAGAAGGCTTACCTTGAATCCAACGCTGTCGTTTGTAGAGGAGGTAGCGCTCCTGTTCCCTTGCCCCGACAGATCACAATCCTTCACGCTCATCGCGATCAAACACCTGCACAAGCAAGAAGCAGAAAAAACACAAGTCTAAAATCAAATATATACAACTATGTGTCAGTCAGAGAGGACACAACTCAAGGTCATAATTAACAGTGAGTGGAACCATAACCAATAGTCGCTTATCATTAATTCATAAAAAGGAAAATACAACCTAGCTCTGACGCTGAATTCTCCTTCAGAGGGTCGCCAGCGGAAACACATCTCGGTAAAGCTTGTCGGGAATGGGGACAAGCCTCTCTCTTCGATCGTCAATCTCCTTGCTATAGATTTGACACTATGAGGACTATTGCAGCATTCTTTAGGCTCTTGAAGGCTCTTGGAGATTAGGAGACTCTTGGAGACTCAGAGACTTGGAGACTAGCTTGCAAAGGGAAATGGCAAGCTTATATAGATGGTGGAAGGGGAGTTGGGATCCCTACAATCATGGGGTTGGCCCTATCCTCAAGGAAGGTTCCATGAGATGTGGAAAACCACTTCCTCTACATGGAAATCTGGAGCCAAACGTCCCAACTCAACTTAGAAACCAGTTTAGGAATTGGTTGGAATGAATCTTCTGCCATTTATTTTTAAAAAACACCCTTTATTAAGCCTAGCGCGTGTTCAACTCTGGGACAAAGCACCAATTGGCATGCCCTCTTTGGAGTATTTCCCCCATTGGCGTGGGTACTGAACTGGCTTCCTGCGCCAATGCAAAAAAGGGGTGTTTTTAGGGTTTTTCACAAGGATTTGTCTTCAGGGCAATGAAAGCTCATGTTCAGAGGGATGTCATGAAAGTGGTTTCAAGTCATGTCACTGCTCACAGGTCACGGAATGAGCCCTCCAATTGTGTGGGATGGGGAATTGCAGGGACGGTGAAAAATTGCTGTGTAACAGATGCCCCCTAAAGCATGAGGCTCGAAAGAGAGGGAGGGGTGAAATGCTTTACGAGAACGTGTCCAACTGAAAACACCGTTGTTGGAAAACCTACGTAGAGAAGTACAACTGATATCTCAAATACATGATCTATATGTGGTATGGGCGCAGCCATCCATAACAAAGTATGTAATAATCCAAATCCGAGGCATGGACGTAGCCATCCAGTGAAGATCGATAAATAGACTCAGGTATGGTCGCAGCCATCCAGTGAATGAGTCATGTAACCAATCATAATAATCCACAAAATCGCAGCCTGGATTCCAACAGACAAAATCCAGGGTCTTGCGTCTTATTCACCCGAAAGTATGTCATGTGAATGAGTGAGCTGAAGTCGAACATGCAAGAACATCATCTGATTACCAGCCAGTGATGAAAGTCAGCAGACCATAACAGAGGTACCAACAACAGAAATAATCTCAAGGTACTAGTAGGTACACCTGCCATATGGACCAATGAGTCAGAAATAACACTCCGTAGAACCTACCGATCGAAGGCCAATGATGAAACTCTCACGTCGAACGCGAAGAACTTGCCATTGAGGCACAGTTCAAGGACAAGGGAGTTCCTCCTAGATCACCGGATAATGAGTCAAGTTTGTTGTGAAGTGACCTTGATCGAAGGTGGGTCATAGTGTTTCCCACATCATCGACATGAGACAGAGGAACATAATGTCTTTGTGAATTAGGATTAGATGAGAATCAGAGGAAGGTTGGAGTTCTGCAGAGGTCAACTTCTCTTGAACATGTGGCAGCACGACAGTGAGTTTGGCATTATTTGACATCAACAGATCAGAGGTCATGGCGACGAGGCAAAGAACAGATGAGAGGTCAAAAAGGATTACCCAAACCCACGGAGGCAAGTGAAAAACGAGATGAGATGTCCCCAACCCGACACGAATGCAGACGAGTGCCATGTTCAAGAGCGACATACTGCCGACACGACAATGATTCTGGTTCCATTTTTCCCCACCATTTCTGGCGAGTACCCCAATTATTTTTGATAACAAGCTTGAAGGGGATAGCATATGCTTGTGATATAAGTCTGTCCTTTGAACGAATTCGTCCTAGTGCATTTAACGAGCCCTAGGAAGGAGAAACTCGAATATCGTCATTACGACTGAATCCAATGTCATCAGGGTTTAACGAGTCTGACAAAGGAAGAACAAGGCGTCTTTTTATGTTTAGAGAGTTTTAAAAGACAGCAGAAAAGTAAAATCCAGAGGTCCCTTTTCGTAAATATTTTCTCAAATTCTAAAAGGTAGAAAACTATGTCTGAGAAAACCTCCTAGTCGCGATAGGCTAGGGTATTCCTTTTTCGTAAATAATCTATCCCAGCCCGAAAAAGGGGTAAACGTATACTGGGTAGATGTTTTTTTGTGGCCACTTTAATGAGATTGAAACGACAAGGGCCTCAGCAATATTTTCATGTTTAGAGAGTCAGAAAAGAGCTGAAAGATGACTCCAGAATGACTTTTTCGTGTATTTACCGAGTCCGAAAAAGTGTAAAATACAACTCGTTTCACCATCCAAGCTACGAAAAACTTGTTGCTACACATAGAGGTAAGTGTAAAATCCATTTTTCGACAAAAAATATTAAAATATTAAGAAAAATAACTTTTCAAACCTAAATTGACTTCAAAAAGTTATAAATATGTCTGAAATGGTAAAAAACAAATTACTTTTACTATTTACCTCATTGGAGAGCAGCAGTGGTCTGTTTGTGTGCAAACTTTCTGGCGGCGATTGTGATTGATCCGGGCTACCATTCAGATCCTTGTTTGTTCCAGGTAAGAGGCGCTCCCTTAAGCTCCATTTTGATTCATTTTTTAGAGATTTCCATTATGCATTTAGATTTCTGTGGACAGTTTTTAAAATTTTAGGGCTCTGCCCATTGGTGTGGGTATCGGGCACGGACCCGCGCCAATGGCCTTTTATATACAAAGGGCCCGCACCAATGGCGCAACATGGTTTCCCATTTAAAATTTCCAAAAAATGAGCAATCCAATGGATTTTTACATGTATCAGAGATCTAATTAAGGGTTTTTTGATCGTATTGATGCAGGCAACTGAGCAAAATGGCTATCGAATGGAAAGAGAGGGAGCATGGGGAAGAGGATGAACAGGATATGGAGAATGAACCTTGTATGAATGCCCTCAAGAACTGTGGGCTTAAAAAATTCTTCCTAACACCTTGCTTACGAGCTCAACCTGAGCTTCTACAGTACCTGGTCAGTATATGGGATGAACATGAAGAAGTGTTCAAGCTGCGGGACCAAGTATTAGAACTTGAGGTTTCTGACGTATATTTCATAACTAGACTATCGTACAGAGGTCTGGTGCCCGTCTTGACAGGAAGCAGACCATCTGGAGAAAAGATGGAGCAAGTGATGGCAAGAGTGTGCCGAGGGGCACGACTGGGATCGGGAAGTGGCAAGGTAGATATCCATACTATCCCTGATCTAGCACTCAGATTGGTGCTACATACCATCACACAGGCTGCAGGGTTGCAAGCACCGCATGAGGCGACCAAGGCCCAACTCCTCCTAGCCGCTGAGTGTATGAATCTGACACTGTTTGATTGGGCTACTGCAGTGACGACAAATATCAAGATTCAGCTCACAAAGTGCAAGTAGGCCAAACTAAAGCAGTTTGGCTACGATTCCATCTTGGTGTCGTTCATCCTCGAACGACTACCTATCTTTCAGGGCCAAGGGGCCATAGTAGCTGAGCCGGTACCACGAGAGCCTAGGATGGCTCGCTGGGTAGCACTTATGCCTAGATCAGGAGGAGGCCAACAGATGTCCTGGAGGCTAGAGTTTTTTGGATGGTTGCGGCGTTAGTTGATCGTGGTCGAGGATTGGCCATATGCTGGGACTGATTTCACTGGAGACCCAGACCTTCCACTCTCGAAGGGGGATGACTAGGACGAGGAGTTAGGTATGATCCTTCTCTTTTTTATTTTTATGTTTTATGATTTTTTGGTAATACATGTCCGTTCTAACACCAGTTTTATGTGTATGCAGATGTGGGCCCAGAGAGACCTGTCGGTATGTCTCCTATTGCACGGAGAACTCAGCCCGCAGTTGACCCTCAAGCGGAGGGTGCCGAGGGAGGAGAGTTGATCCAGAACCTTGAGGGGATTGCCCGTGGGATTCCAGACTATGCCCGGCTGGCAGATGTCCCGATGGCATATCAGAGACATACGGTGGGAGTGCCTAGTCGCCTCCATCGACTTTTGAGACGCTTAGTGCGCGCGGTAGCATGTTACCATAAGCACCATGTGGATTAGACACCTGGGGCTTCTTTCTTGCATATTTTTTGAGAGACATGTCGTCTCCGGATGTATTAAGATGAACATGTATATTTTTTGATTTTATGTGATGCACGCTATGTAAACATTTCGACACATATATATATATATATATATACATACCTATTTCTGGATGGATCCTTTTACATGTGATGATGTTTTTGTTTATAAATTGTGCAAATGTCTATCCAGAACCAAATTAGCTACTGCATCTGTTAATGTATTCATATGCCTGGGTATGTGTTGATATGTAATATAATCAAAATTTCTCTCCAGAAGACGAACACGCAAATACAGACGTAAAATGGATGGATTTCTTACTGAATAATGCCCGTTAAGTTGTAATACTACAAGTTGCGAGTCTAGATACACAAGTAATTCAAGAATGCCAAGATTTACAGCCTCGGTTAGTAACTCTAATACAACACTATATTCCGCGATATTATTTGTAGTAGGACCCAGACACACGCCTTGCAGGTTAACCAATTCACCAGCAGGATCATAGATTACCCAGGCTGCCGAAGACAGATTCCTGGTATTGCGGGAGGCACCATCCACGAAACCCACAAATAGAGTAATGGACATCTGCATAATCAGGAAGACTCGATCAGCAGAGAGATGCTTACATCGCACACCACAGCACACATGCACACAAATGAATATACACACCTATGTACACACACCACACCAAAAATAACTTCAAGCGTAGTATTTCTTAAGGTACAACCCATTTCTAGGCTACGCCAATGGAACTCCTTCATAATCAATGAGCTCATAAGCCCCATTCTTCAATACTTGTTTTACTATGTAGGGCCCATGCCACATGGGTTGGAACTTGCCGGCCCCGAGTTTGTCATGCACTTGGTTGTATAGGAGGACAAGGTCCCCTTCAACGAAGGAACATGGAGAGATTGATTGATCAAAGAGTGCTCTGACCCGCTTTTTCTCTGCTTCAATGACTAAAGCAGCCAAGCGGCAGGTTTCATCCAACCGTTCGAAATACAAGAGATGCTCTTCTTCAGGAGAAGTATCGGGCAAAAGTTCCACAGCCAACTTTAAGGAAGGAATTTTGCACTCAACCGGAAGAGTTGCTTCCAGACCATACACCAATTGGAATGGTGTGAATCTGGTTGCACTCTTTGCTGATGTCCGGTACGCCCATAGAGCTGAGAACAATTGGAGGTGCCAATTGGACTTATGAATTCCAACTGTTCGTTGAAGCATTGTGACCAAAACTTTGTTCACAGCCTCAACCTGGCCATTTTCCTGGGGGTAATATGGCGTTGAGCTATCGTGGCGTAAGCCCAATCTTGATGTCAGCTCGGCCATCATGTAATCTCGAAAGTGTGTACCATGATCGGTAACGATGGCTTGAGGGACTCCGAAACGTGCAATGATGTGGTTGAAAATAAACTGAGCAGCTGTCTTACCGTCGGCAGCTAGTGTAGGCATCGCTTCGGCCCACTTAGTAAAGTAGTCGACAACGACGATTATATATGCATGCCCCCCGACCGAATGAGGGTTACACGTCATGAAATCTATGCCCCATTTTGCAAAAGGGCCGACGGTAATAACAGGATGTAAAGGGAGAGGCGGCGCATGCATCTTGCGCTGAAAAACCTGGCATGCGTGACATTTACGGACTGCAACAATGCAGTCTTTGAATATCGACGGCCAGAAGTAACCCGCACGCAGAATCTTCTGGGTGGTGGCATATCCAGACATGTGACTGCCACAGGCGCCACTGTGACATTCATTTAAGACTCTTTTGGCCTCTTCCAAAGTCAAGCACCGACAGAGCACCGAATCTACTCCAACCCGGTATAATGTATCTCCTACAATGCGGTAGGGTTGAGACTGATGCCGAATTCGACGTCGGGCATCTTTGGTCAACTCAGAGCGGAAGGTTGACGTCTGAAGATACACAATAATATCGCCATACCATGGGTCACGAGTGCTGATAAGGAAGATGGTTTCATCTGGAATATGCTCTTCAAAATGAGATGGGGGGGAGTCTGTCCGGAGGGAGCAAATAAGATCCGCGAAAACCAGTGATTTGGTCGGCTTAGCAGTAGTAAACTCTAAGTCGAACTCTTAAAGGATAACAATCCACTTGGAGTATTTTCCCCCCAGTAATTTTCGAGAGAGAATATATGTCATGGGGTTGAAATCCGAAACACGGTTATAGAACGCAGCAGGATGTAGTGGCGAAAGCGCTGCACAACGTGTACTGTGGCTAAGGCTAGTTTCTCGATGTGGGCGTAATGCGTTTATGTGTCGAGAAGGTTCTGTGATAGATAATAAACAACGTTTTCATTTCCATCATCGTCATCCTGCACCAGAACCATAGCTATGGTGCTGAACGCGGCGGCCAAATATAGAGTGAAATCATGGTGATAGTTCGGAGGCCGAAGCAACGAAGCATTAACAAGTAACGTCTTCAGCTTCTCAAAGGATTGTTGAGCAATGTCGTCCCAATGAAAGGGAACGTTCTGCTTTAAAAGACGTGTGAATCCTTTGGCCACCTTTGTGTAGTTCGGGATAAAGCATCGAAGGAAGTTATCTTTTCCCTGCAGACTCTGCAATTGATGTAGCGAAGAGGGTGATGGGAGATTGATGATAGCCTTGACTTTTAAGGGGTCAAGGTGAATTCCGTCTTTGGAGACTATGAATCCAAAAATATGGCCAGAATCCACGCAAAAGACACATTTATGAGGGTTAAGCCGGATATTATAGCATCTGCAGCAAAGGAAAATATGGCGGAGGTGTTCAGGGTGGTCCTCTCGCTGAGTTGAATGAATCGGAAAATCGTCCAGATAAGGCTGAACGATATGGCGTATGTCATGGAATGCATAAGACATAGCACGCTGAAATGTAGCTCCAGCGTTCTTCAAGCCGAACAGGAGTTTTTTATAGGCGAAAGTACCCCATGGACAGATGAATGCACTCTTGTGTTGATCGGCAGGTAGAATATTTATCTGATTATACCCGGAAAAGCCGTCCACTAGGGAATAAATCTCACTCCCGGCACATTTTTCAATGATTTGATCTATGAAAGGAGTGGGGTAGTTGTCCTTTGGACAGGCCCGATTAATATCTCGGTAATCAACACAAACTCTTATAGTGCCTTGTTTCTTATCCACAGGGACAATGTTGGAGACCCATTCTGTGAGGGGAATTGGGTAAATGAAGCCCGCGTTCAGAATTTTTTCATATTTTGCTTTAATGGCAACGGATTTGCGAGGATGCACCGGGCGTAGGCATTGGCGCACGGGTTTCGCACCAGGATAGGTAGGAATCTCGTGCACTACTATGTTGGGATCAATCCCGGGCATTTCCTCATAGGACCAAGCGAACACGTCTCTAAATTCTCGAAAAAGATCAGTATAGACTCGTATCTCATCAGGAGAACAATTCACCCCCACGTGTATGTTCTCAACGATCCCCGGTTTAACGGAGATGTCAATCGGAATCGTTTGAGTGATGTTGCTCAGGTTTCCCTCTGAAAGCACCTCATGTGTCAATATAGGCGTCTAGAGAGGTGGAGTGGGAACCTGAGATGCAAAACGCTCTAGACAATTTGACATTGCCCCCAAGCTAGGCATGAAGGAGGAACAATGATGTCCATCGCTCCAAGGTAGCTCCTCAAGAGACATTGTTTCAACAATGGCTTCATCAGAAGGAAAAATATCTTTAAGAGGATTAGGCGAGTCGGCCTCGCCAAGCCAGGGGGATTGGGAATAGATGTCTAAATCCATGCTCGAAGGAGCATGCTGAGGAGGGGGAGGATCAGATGCAGCAACGATTTCACAGTAGTTGATCTCTACCGGAGTTAAAGGCATTGATTCTCCCTAGTGGAGTCGCCAATTTGTTGAAGAGGTAAATCCCCTCTGCGGACAGAGGCGATCCCTACTAGCCCAGATCGGGTCTAGCAACAATCAAAACACGCAATGGCGCAAGTTCCTAATTGCAATAAACCAACTGCGAAGAAGGCTTACCTTGAATCCAATGCTGTCGTTTGTAGAGGAGGTAGCACTCCCGTTCCCTTGCCCCGACAGATCACAATCCTTCACGCTCATCGCGATCGAACACCTGCACAAGTAAGAAGCAGAACAAACACAAGCGTAAAATCCAATATATACAACTATGTGTCAGTCAGAGAGGACACAACTCAAGGTCATAATGAATAGTGAGTGGAACCATAACCAATAGTCGCTTATCATTAATTCATAAAAAGGAAAATATAACCTAGCTCTGACACTGAATTCTCCTTCGGAGGGTCGCCAGCGGAAACACGTCTCCGTAAAGCTTGTTGGGAATGGGGACAAGCCTCTCTCTTCGATTTTCAATCTCCTTGCTATAGATTTGACACTATGAGGACTATTGTAGCATTCTTTAGGCTCTTGAAGGCTCTTGGAGATTAGGAGAGTCTTGGAGACTCGGAGACTTGGAGACTAGCTTGCAAAGGGAAATGGCAAGCTTATATAGATGGTGGAAGGGGAGTTGGGATCCATACAATCATGGGATTGGCCCTATCCTCAAGGAAGGTTCCATGAGAGGTGGAAAACCACTTCCTCTACATGGAAATCCGGAGCCAAACGTCCCAACTCAACTTAGAAACCAGTTTAGGAATTGGTTGGAATGAATCTTCCGCCATTTATTTTTAAAAAAAACTCTTTATTAAGCCTGGCGCGGGTTCAACTCTGGGACAGAGTGCCAATTTCCGCGCCCTCTTTGGAGTATTTCCCCCATTGGCGCGGGTACTGAACTGGCTTCCCGTGCCAATGCAAAAAAGGGGTGTTTTTAGGGTTTTTCACAAGGATTTTTTTTCAGGGAAATGAAAGCTCATGTTCAGAGGGATGTCATGAAAGTGGTTTCAAGTCATGTCACTGCTCACAGGTCACGGAATGAGCCCTCCAATTGTGCGGGATGGGCAATTGCAGGGACGGCGACAAATTGCTGTATAACACTCTCTGTGAACTATTCACATACACAGCTTCACTGTCAATAGACCCTTAGGGTCCCAACATAGCAACCGGCTCTGATACCACTTGTCACCATCAACCTTAAATTATTACTATCATAAAAAAATTCTTACCTTGGATAAAACATAACCCTGTACTATACACATTTGACATATATCTATTGCAAATATATGATAAGTGTAATCATTCTTCTATAATACAATGATAAAACATAACCCTGTACTATACCTATTTGACATATATCTATTGAAAATATATGATAAGTGTAATCATTCTTCTGCAATACAATGATATTGACACTATATGTAGTTCACACAGCTATATTAAAAAGTATCTATAAATTGAAACATTATCATATTAAATATCATAGTAACCCCAGACAGGGTCCTACCTCTGAGCTCGGGATTATTGAAAATCTTTAATAAATGAATTGAAACAGGGATTACAATTTAACCCCAAATGTAATATATACAAATCTAATCTGCACCCATACTATCCAGTCCATTTATGATGGCAGCTGGCCTCGGATTGAACGATGATCCACTTGGCATTTTAACCAGCTCCTCCGTATGAAATCTATTGACTCATTAATTGGAAACAGTACAGGGTGTTAATACTCTGGTACAACTGTGTTACTTGCTTTGGATTCCTCATAATTTTCAAGGCTCTTTCGGTTTCTTTTGCGAGTTTACTGTGAGTAAAAATGGTGATTTCCTTTTCGTTTTGGCACTCTTTGGAACTCGACTTCCACCTCGAGGACTTCGTCTCATGCCCCTTAACAGGTCGGCCTTCTTCTGAGTTCTATGGCTCCATTGCTTTGTTTATGGTTCAGTTCTAATTTTCTGTGTCGAATTAGTTTTCCCATCGTTTAATATTTTCACAGTTCTAAATTTCTCTATGTTTCTTTTTATTACTCCTTAGAAAAGTATTCTCCTCTCTTGACTCCGGAATCGTAACTGCAGGCGAAGGGATTTCTATAATAGAGAAAAGGTGAGTTTTAATGTTGCAGGTTTCTGTATCGATATGCTCGTCGATTTTATGTACTATAAGCCCTCGGCCTTAGCATATAGTTGTTAATTTGTGGCATTCGTTTGCTCCACAGGGCGGCCAGGATGATGCTACCTTTACACAGGTAAGTCATCTGATGGCTTTAAAAAAATCTTCACTTCTTTTAACTTAACATTGTTTCATAAATAGAGGTTTGGTCTTCCCGTTTACTAAATTGTGTTGTTTTCTTTTACAGTTTAGCACTCTTCAAACCCTCATGCTACAATCTTAGTCGATTCCTTCGACCCTCGTTTTCAGCCCAGCTGACTTCTTCTTTCCATGGTGATTCACAGGTACTCTGCTATCTTCAATGAAGACCGTAATCCATAGTCTCAGCCTTTGGAAAGAGAGTTAGCCTTCGTTAGGGTTCAAAGTAATTTAGACTTAGGGTTTGTAATACCCGGCTCAGGGTTTCGAACTGCTATAGAAAAAAATGCATAAATGTATAAGTTAACAGTTATGATAGGGTTTCAACTATTCATGTTATCTCTGTGAAACAAGAGGGTTCTTTTTGTTGCATGTCGCATTCACATTTGAAGCTAGAATTTTCTGGTTCTGTAATTTCTGAATGATACCTCGATGTTAATTATTTTGAGGAAATTACCCTCCTATCGTTGATATTCTAAATGCTTAGTTTGATCGTTCCATACCTAATTAGCTATTCTCCATTTAAATTTTGAGATGGTTTACTTATGAACAAGTAATTCTTCTTAATGTCAACAGTGTTGTAGAATTATTTGTTGCTTCAGTTAAATGTGTGAATGTAACTGTTTTCTCAGAGTTTAAAATGCTCCTGAGTCTATTTCCATTTCTTTTTGAAAATGCAAGTACTCATTTTCTTACTGGTGAAATGATTTTCGTAATAAATCCTGTTTCAATAATTTTCTCTGTATTCAAGTGTTTTTACTATAGCTTATCTCAATAGGACTTAGCATTACGATGCCCAGACCATCGTTTTTCCATCGTCCGTGTTTAGTAGTTTTCTAAAAGCTTTGGATGATGTACTTCGGTTCAGGGTTTCTCACCTAGAACTGTAGTCAACAGTTCGTAAGTTTATTAAACCTACTCTAGGTAGTTGAGTACTATTTTTACACAGTTTTTCATAAGCATGCCCCCACCGAGGGTTTTTATCTATTCCTGTTTGAATAATATGTACACTTACAGTTACATTATACAGCATACAGTAGCACATATAATATAAAGAACTGTGTTAAATATTTTTACATAAATATGCTACTACGGTTATTAATCTCTGTATATACTATATTTATCAAATGTCCTTCTCTCTCCACAGAAGGAAAAATAACCAACAATAAAAGATTTTAGTCTGATAACACATTCTTCTGTTCTATTCTGCAACAGGAAAATAAATATTACTCTATTCAGATTTTCTCATGTTGTTCCATGCAAATACAAATTCCATATATATATATATATATATATATATATATATATATATATATATATATTCTATTGAAAAACAAATAGTTTTCCACCCATGTACTATTCTGTAAACAACCTTGTCATACCAGTATTAAACTACTTAAATTCCGCAGAATTTACTTATCTAAATTATTTAGCTTTAAGCTGTGGTCCTCCCAACCTTTCAAGGGATGCTATGACGTCTTCCTCTTTACCCCTAGCTCTAGAATCTGGACGATGCCGCGGGTTAATAGTGGAAATGATTATTTTTCTTCTATGACCTCTGGATGGCCAATCCAGTCACACTCAGAAAATTTTGGCTTCACAAGGGATGTTGTGAGCTATTTTCAATTGGTTCCCAACTAGCTCTAGAAAATACTCCCCTTTACCAATTTTCACAGAACCCCTACTCCTCCTTTGGGATTCAGCTTTATCCTCAGAGGAGTAGGTAACTATTTTCCAACTGTCCCCAACCACCTCCTATTCTTGGAATCCTTTTTACCAACACCTTAAAATATTTATTTTCATTAATTGGTTCCTCCTAATAACTCAATAAAAAAAAAATAAAAAAAAATTGTTTTATGAACAACAACAATTTAAGTCTTTCTTGCTAAAATAAAATAAGCCAATTGTCTTTAACTAGTTAATACTAGTTAACTCTTAATGAGGTTCTCACAAAAACATGGATTTTTTTGTTGATCCTTGGACTACAAGAGGAGGATTTCTCTCTCTCTTTCATCAATCCATCCACACATATTGGACTCTGAAATGTGTGCTGGCCAAAGCACTGCAAAGCTTACTGCCAAGTGAAAGCAGTCCTGAAGTGATCTCAATACTTAAGGAAATTAAAAAATAAATTCAAGATATTAGGTTGTCATAGTATCATGCTACAACTCGAATTGGCGGAATTGAAAGGCAGCTTCAACAGATGCAGCAATTCGACATGCCCGACTCAATAACAAAAGATCCGGCACCGATTGACTCTTCAGATGGTCAAAATATCATGCTCTAAGTTTTTATGATTTTTTCTGATAGCTTTTATGTTTCCTGTTGTCAAATAGACTTTGTTTCAAATAGTAAAATGGAGATAGCAGCTAGTAGAAGAAAGAAACAATTTCAATTTTGGATGGCATTTAATGCTTTAAGGTGACCAATGGTTTCCTCCGGGCAGGTTGAGGCCACCAAATATGTATATGTTGCAACCTACTCTCTCTTTTTTTATAAATAGAAAATGGTAAGGAACTACTAAACTTACAAAAAGAAAAAAACATTAATAATCATGGAAGGTAGTTAAATACAAAATGTAAAAGATAAATTTAGTAAATTGTTAAAAATAAAATTTTGTTAAATAGTTAAAAAGGAAATTTTTTTGGATTCCAGCCAAAAATATAAAATATATAGTTAAATATAAGATAGTTAAATATAGATAAATCTCTTTCGGAATAATCACAACATTTGGATTTGGTCTACCTTTCTAACCATGTAATTTGGTTCATCATCAGGACCAAATAGTCCTGATGATGAACCACATTACATGGTTTGAAACGTTGACCAAATCCAAATGATGTGATTATTCAGAAAGACATTTATCTCCATTATGGATCACAAAAGTATTAGATCTAACATAGTTAAATATAAAATAGTTAAAAAAATGTATTCCAAAAATGACAAATTACCAATTCCAGCCAAAAATATAAAATATATAGTAAATAGTTAAATATAATTAAATATAAAATAGTTAAAAAACATATTCCAAAAATGACAATTCCACCCAAAGATATAAAATATATAGTTAAATATAAACTATATATACATAATTAAATATAAAAAATATAAATATAGATAGTTTTATTTAAATATAATATATTTGTGGTGAAATTGTGGCTTACAATATAGTTTAAAAAAAACATCATTTTTTTTTAAAATATAAACTATATATACATAATTAAATATAAAAATTATAAATATAGATAGGTTTATTTAAATATAAAATATATATAGACATTTTTTCTAATAAAAGTGCCATATATTTAGGGATTTCGATAAAAGTAACAAATTAGAAATAATATATTAAAATTTTTTATTGAATCTTGTGCTAATAAAAGTAAATTAAAATTAAAAAGATGTCTACATCTCATTTTTTATTAATTTCTTGATTTAAGACCACTTTTAAACTAAAATTTCCTCTATGATTGGATCTAACTAGATGTATGATGTTCATTATTACAAATTAATTAATTATATTAATAGTGCACATTGGTTTCACTGTAAGCACAAAAAATTTATTGATGATGTGCATTGATTTATGTGTGACAATAATTCAACCATAAATAAAATACTTGAATTTTCATCTTAAAATGTTCACTTACCTGAAATGATTGCTTCTTGAAATTGTAAACTATTTGTAATTGAATACATTCTTATTATTCCCATCTTCCATCATTCAACAATGTTAGTCATTTTGCATTCAAATGAGGTAATAAAAACAACTACCATTAAAACTTCGGGTTTAACACTCCATAAGTCACAATGATATAACATTGTGACTATTAATATTGGAAAGAAAGAGAGACAAGATATAACATTTACTACAATAATTTGAGTTAAATATTTGAATGGTCTACCATTTCAAATACCTTTTAGTATAATCAATATGAAAATATGGCAAAACTAAAAGGTGTGACAATAAGAAAAATAGAAGAAAATAGTTAGAGATTGATCACAATGAAGGGTATTCTTATTTTTCACATTTTAGATTATTTGACACCATTACATTGTCACTTTGGGTTCAAAAATTTTATTTCATCATTTTTCATCATTCAAGTTATTAATAGTCTCTATATCTCAACAAACCAAGGTAACTTAGAAAATTTAAAAATAAAATGACTAGATTAATCTTAGACACATTTAGCTTATTTAAAATGATCAAAATAATTAGATGTTTAAGAAATTTTGTGTCACTGTGTGCATGATTAAACCCACCCGGATCCATCTTAATCACATATCTATCAAGCACCTAGAAGGATTAAATATCTTGAAGTTCAAACCTTTTGCACCTTGACAAATTTTATCATTCTCAACATTTCATAGATATAAAGTTGCGATGAATCTAGGATGATTAATATTTACAATTAATTTTTTTATCACTAAATATAAATATGAATATTCATATTATAAAGCACACATTTGCTTGACATCTCATGAGCTAATTATTATTATAAAAAATATATATTTTTTCATTCATAAAAATAATTGCTACAAATTTAACATTATATCCACAATTATTACAAATTTCACATACACATTTACATCATTTATATAACATTCTAGTTGTTATAATTTTTTTTTTGTTAATATTTATAAATTGTATTTAGCTGGATCAACATGTGAAGGTCATAAATTAGCAATATAAAATTACAATGAGTATATTTATAATTATACAAAAATATATTTTTCCATTCATAATAATAACTAAAACTTCAACATCATATCCATAATTATTATATATTTATAAATATTTAAATAATCTATACATTAAGAGTTTACTTATTACAATTTTTTTAATATTTATAAATTATAAATTAAAAAATTAAATTATAACTTTTATAGATAGTTAATACAAAAAGATTAAGCGAATACTCACATTGACATAAATTATAGTTTATAAATATTAACAAAAATATAAAACTATAATTAATATTATGAATAGAAAAATATTATATAATTATTATAATTATAATTAGCATATAAATGAAATCTCATGAACTAATTATAATTATATAAACATAAATTTTTCCATTCATAATAATAATTATAGTTTTATATTTTTGTTATTTATAAACTATAAATTGTATACATGAATATTATGTTAAATTTATTTATATTTTTGTTAATATTTATAAACTTTAAATTGTATATGTAAATATTATGTTAAATTTCTCAAGTGTTATCTAGATCTACATGCAAAAGTCATAATATAATTTTCTAATAGTTACAAATCTACACCAAATATATTTATAATTATAAAAGTATCCATTTATAATAATAATTACAATTTCAACATCATATTTGTAATCAATATAGATTTTAGATAAATATTTAAATAATCTATATATGTTAATGTTTTTTTTTTTGTTAATGTTTATAACTATAAATTTTGTTAATATTTACTCATAATTATATAAAAGTATGTTTTCTTATTCATAATAATAAATATATATATATATATATATAGTCATGGGAATAGATGAGAGAATGACACCGTGTTGTGTTCAAAACTCTATGGGAAACAATCCAACCACAACCACAATCCAACTAAACTAAAAGTATGACATCACTCAATATAATTTTTGATAATATTTATTATAAATTTAGATAATCCACACGATAATTTAATTGTTATATATTTTTCTGTTAATACTTATAATTATAAATTGTATAGCTAAATATGTGAATATACTTATGAAAACCACATATTCATTATATACTTATAATTACTATATATATTTTTGAATTCATATTTATAATAATAACTACATCATCAACATCATATTTATAATTATTATAAAATTTAAATAAGTATTTAAATAATACAAATTGCATCATTTATTAAAATTTATTAAATTTAAATAATTTATATAATATTTTAATTACTCTAGCTCTTTGTTAATATTATTAAATTTAAATAATTCATATAATATTTTGATTAATCTAACTTAGTTATCACAAACAGATCTCAAACAACATATGCATGGCTATCCTATGAACTAATTATATAATTATACTTACAGATAAGTATGTTGACTATTCATAATAATAAGCACAACTTCAACATTATATTCATGATTATTATAAATTTAAATAAATATGTAAATAGTTTATAGATATAAATTTTGTTATTATAATTTTTATTTTAAAATAATTAAAATAAATATGAATTTTTTCTTAAATTCTTTGTATTAGTTACATGTGCATGTGAAAGTCATAATATTATTGATTTCTAATAGTTTACAAATAGACATTAATAAAGTACAACTGAGTTTTTATTGAATTTATTTTTCATGCATATAATCAATCTATATATAAATAGAAAAAAGTCAAATGCTATTTTAAAACTCTTTATTGTTCCCAATAGTCAATAGTCATGCATGTAGTGAGTGAACTATATAAAATTTTGGTTCGGGTATTCATACATACATTATAAATTTAGGATTTCCTGTACATCAGTTCATAGTCTTCATTAACATGTTCTGAAGAAAGGCGAAAGTGGAAAGTGTATCAATTATGGAAATA
The DNA here is from genome assembly GCA_034641835.2 of Pinus albicaulis. Taxonomy (NCBI): domain Eukaryota; kingdom Viridiplantae; phylum Streptophyta; class Pinopsida; order Pinales; family Pinaceae; genus Pinus; species Pinus albicaulis. Next base: position 247,450,344 of record CM076579.1, read on the forward strand.
GAAACAAGGGATCCTAGCGAGTGCTTAGATTTAGCTCAGGGTTTGTGGGATAAGCTAGAGGAAGATTTGCAATTAGAAATATTAGCTTGTCTTTCTGTGAAAAGTATTTATAAGTTTAGATGTGTATGTAAGAAATGGAAGACCTTGTTTTCCAGCAAATTCATAAGTGATATATGGACGAAAACCCCAGTGAACAAGAATCCATGGCTAATTGTATGTGATGTATTATCTAATACTCCTTGCATGGCTTATTGCTTCTATACAAAAAGTTGGAAACACTGTTTCTCCATATCCAAAAAACCAAACATATTTAAAGCCTTTCATCATCGTGGATCGACAGCAGGCCTATTGTTACTAGACAAGATACCTAGTGAAGGTTGTTGTCCGTCGTACTTCCCTGCATGTTATTCATAAGCAACATCCTTGGCAGCAAAGGTATTGTGCAAAGTGGCAGTGAGTGCATCAATAAGCGGAAAAACTGCTACAAAGTTGTGGCTGTGGGTACTGCTAAGTTTAATGACGGTGGAGGATCAGTAGTGGAAATCTACGAATCGTGTACCAAGTCATGGAGAATCGCGGAACATCTCCCAAAGGAGTTCGTTATAAAGCATGACTTGGTTTTCTTGGACGGTACCTGCTACTGTTTGGTGATGCAATATACGGAGCGGGCCATGGGAATTTTAGGTTTTAGCCTTAGCGCATCAGGGGGAACGCCTTTGTTTTTTGTAGAGTTACCCAAACTACTCAGCAATTCATGCACCACTCGCTTAATGATGTGCGGTTCGCGGATTCTGGTGGCGGCGAGCATAGCCGTGCAAGATGGGGTGGAAGGGCAGGATGCGAGGAGGACTATTAGTATTTGGGAGCTTGAAAAAGATGACCGCCTCGGCTCCTCTAGTTGTTGGAAGGAGATAACCAGGATGCCTCCATCGTTATACCAAGAAGATTTTACGGGGCCTGCGTGCGTTTGGTTCGACTGCGTGGGTGTGGGTGAGACGTGGGCCTGCTTCAAATCCGTTGTTGGGAATCTAGCCACAGGTTTGGTATTTGCATTTAATACCAACAACAACTCATGGAGCCGGCTTCCACCCTGTCCAACAACAAGCCAATGGAACCGTCGAAATCTGTTGGCGTTTCAACCGAGACCGGACATGACCTTTGAGTGAAACATTGCATTGGCTCCTGTGAATATCCTTTAGCTTGCATGTGGTATGTTTCTGAAATCATCCAAGGTTTCTTTTCTATTTTTGCTTATTGAAAATTTCCTCTCTCCGGCCTCATGTTCATGTAAAATTAAATTGCAAATTCGTTACATCTTTTTCATTAGTAAATATGGGAAAAATAATGTTTTGATAAAACATATTGTGCAATGCTGGGTCAAAAACCAGCGCAATCACTTCAAATGGTACTAGATAATGTGAATTTGTTATAGGTTGGGTATTTGTTAGATACACTTAATGATTTTTATTAGTATAATTCTGAAATTCTAAATAAGATAAAAATGCTTTTCAGATTGGTGAGACCAGTCATGTTTCAGTTTTTTATTTTATCAAGAAAATTGTATATATATAATATAGTTATATTTATAGATATGCTAATTTTGAAAAAAAAAAAATTATAATTTTAATTTAATTATTAAATATTGATAATTAAATAATAGAGTTATATATATAGATTTAAAAGTAATAGAGTTATATGCATAGATTTAATTAACCAATTTTCAATTAAAATTAAAAAATAATATAATTATTTTCAAGATAAACTTCAACTTTTAATTTGTAATTACTAGTAAAAATATGTCAAAGACGTTAAATTTTTATCATTTACTAGATAAAACATTGAAGAATTTTTATAGTTAAGAATTTTGTTAAATATTATGTGTGTGTGTGTGTTGGAAGTAAGTTTTTTGATTACAAGTAATTTACTTTATAGAGAAACTCTAGTTTACTCACTATGTTGTGGACTACTTTATAACACCGATTATATTGTTTTCTTTTTTTTGCATTTGTTTTCGTGATTAATTTCATATGGTGTATTTAAGATTTTTTTATCACAATTTTTTTAATCTTAATTTCTAAATTGTATTAATATTTTATAATTTTTTTAATTACCTGTGTCTATAACGGGTTTCTAAAATATTAATTTAACTATCAATAATATGAATAAAATATTTTAGAATATTCTTAATAGTATACATAAATCAAACATTAAGATTTATCTTCAAAATAGTTATGTCATTTTTTTCTTTTAATTAAATTCATAAAATAAAAAATTTGTCATATGAACAAGTGTAATATGAAATGATTTATGATTTTTTGTGCATATTGTATTGTTAATCCATATATTGTAACAAAGTCTTTCTACAAATTAAAAATATCCATAATAAAATGGAGTGAATCTCAATGGTTAAAAGTCTTGTTACATGTTATTGAAAAATCGTAGCTCAAGCAATATGACACATGTTTTTTGTTTTCAATGGTGGTTGATTCAAATCTCCTATACCAAAGTTACCAATTTCTTTGAGTGGTCAATCATAACCATTTCATTTAAAAAAAATTACGTGTAACTATATGTTTCTTTCTATCCTTAATAATACTAATAATAATGACTATAATAATTTTAAATAAAATTATAATTTAATTGATTTTTATGGTTTTTTAAATTTTAATAATACAAAATTTATACAATTTAATTTATATAATTATATTAATTCATATTTTAGTTAATATCTTTTAATATATGAAAAAAAATATTTAATATTATATTACATACAAATTTTTAATTAATAATTTATTTATATGTTAATTATTATTATTTTCGCATAAGCATAATTTTTGTAAAAAAAATCCAATTATTATTTCGACATTGAAAAAATAAATCTTTGATTTTATGAGGGTTGAGAATGACAAGAAGGTAATGTTATAATCCTATGTGACTCCACCGAGAACAAGAGATAAACACCCCTTCTAAGAGTCTTTAGAAGCTCCTTTGCAAATGTCAATGTTATCACACCATGTGCCTCTTACGAATAGCTCAAGCAAGCAAGCACTTTTCATAGAATTATGCATATATGCTACAAGATGTCCTATCCATGCTACATGATGTATCACAACAATAATTCTACTCATTAAGATTAATGTTAATGGATAAGTGTAGCATTATGATTTGAGATTTTTTCTTTTTTAAGTAATTTATTCGTTCATTCATGTTGTGTAGTGACATTTTATGAATTATGGAACAACTTTTTATGATCTTCTCTTTAAAAATTATGATAAATAAAGGGTCTCCTCTCCATGTGTCATTTTAATATTTTATCGGGATGTTTTTTAATCTTTCTTTACCCATATATTGTATTAATGCCGTATATGAATAAGATATTGTTTTCAATATTTTGAGCATAATGCTTTTCTTTCTTTGTTGTTCGTGATTTAATACTTTGGTTAGATGATTTTAAGAGTTGTTTTATATTCGAAGGTTTTTATTCGTAAAGTTTGAAAGATTTTTCTAGCAATGCTTTAGTGAGGCAAGGAGGACCTGCGTAAGGAATGCATTGTTTATCTTTTATTATGAATTTTCTTTAATATCAATTTAGTGAATGTGTTTTAGTTCAGTTTTTAAAAATTTTAATGGTTTATATTTTGTATTTTGTATGTGAATGCATAGTAAAGATTATTCATAGGAACATTAAATTGATTAAAATTTGGTTTGATTTAATTGTAAAACTTATAATTAGAAGATTCTTTTATTGTTTTATGAAAATGAATTTTTAGAAGATGATAGTTTAAAAGAATTTAGAATTAATATTGTGTTGATTTTGTTAAATTGGATTTATTTTTTTTATAGTTAACTTTTATTTCTTTAATTAATGATAGATAATTTGTTGGAGTTAATTCTTATATTCTATATATGAGAAGTTGGTTTGTGATGGTTGAGAAATTCTCTCAACCTCTCTCTCTAAATTAGGAATAAGTTGGATCTCAGAAACTCTATTTAATAGAGTAATCTGAATGTAATCCGTGTGTGTGAGTGTGTTTACACATACACCATTTGTGTATAATATATGAGTGTGTTTAGTAATTGAGTGATTTTAGTTATTTCTATCATGGAATCGGAGCACAAGATCAGAGGCATGTGTGTTGTGTTGTGAAGAGAGCGATTTGTGTTGATTGGTCAGGTTGTGAAGAGGCATCGTTGAATCTCAATACGCATTCATGGAAAGGTTATGTTACTACTACAATTGGCAAAGCAACAGGTCGTTTCTCGGACGAACGAATGATCGTTGATTATATCGCACAAGCTGCAGGTCTTCCATTGTTGGATGTGTATCTCAATATTGCAAGCAGCATAGAGCTGTCTTCGGATAAAGGAAAGAGTTCCCGCGAGGTCAGTCATATTAACGCAGAGGGAGATGGCGTTGGTAGGGCCTACCACACCTGCTGTCCTGTGTGTGACATGATGTTCTTTCCATCACTGTTGAATGAGATTGTTGTTGTGGTTTGTTGCTTCAATACACATGCAAAACAGTTATTAGAATTGCACATTGCCACTGGTTTTGGGAAGTATCTTGCATGGCTGATGAGTAAAAGGACTGGTGATCACTTTGCAATGATGAAAGAGAGGAAAATAGAAAATTCAAGGAGGGGTTGACTTGTTTTCATGAGCAGCTGTTGTGTGACCAAGATGTGATGTTGTCGGGGGCGAGGAAGGTACTGCGATTGCGAGAATTCATTAAAGTACTGATGCTTGGGTATGTACATGAGTAGAGAACATGCTCTAGTTGAATCTGGTGTGTTGAAATCTTTGTTGTTTAGTAATATTGTTTGTAAATTAAGTGAGGATGAATTTTCAAACTTAGATAAAAAGGTTATGATGTAATAGTTGAATCTAGATACATTCTATATTTAGATGGCTTTTCTAGATAAATGGCGAGTACAGCGGTTAGCACCCATGTATCTCGGTGGATGGGAGCTCGTCCATAGAATGACTAGGAGTTCAAAGATTGCAAAAAATGTAATCAATTGTTTTTTGAAGAGATTAAGTGGCAGGGCGGAAACGTGAAGCTGGGTTACACTTTTGTGAGAATAGGGGGCCAAAAACTTTTTTTCGGCAATAGTTCGACCGAACATTTTCCAAAGTTCGGCCGAACTCTGTAATACTTCGGCCGAACTTTCTTAGAAAGTTCGGCCGAACTCGCGATTCCGTTTAGATTGACGACCCACTGACGGCGCGGGAAAAAATTTTTTTTGCCGAAGATGGGAAAACCGGCAACAAAAGTTCGGCCGAACTTTTACTTTTAAAATAGTTCGGCCGAACTATTGTCTATAAATAAATCACCCGCGAAGTTGGTTTGTTTACATGTTTCATTATTCGCGGGGAATTTGTGTCACTGTCGCTGCTACTCCCATCCGCGCTGCTGCTCTCGTCATACGGGTATGTTCGACCTTAGTTCTGTGGATGTAATAATTTTTCAGTAACGATCATTTGTTATGTGCTCATCATTGTATTATAAATTGTGAGGGTTACAGAAGAATTTTTTTTTTTTTCACAAGAGAAAAAACACTGTTTTAGTTATATTATAGGGAAAAAAATAGTCTATGAGTCAAATACATATTCTCGTCAATGGAAAAACACACCTAGTTTATCCATCCAGATAAATAGGTGCCCCATCCCAGAATAAAAGATAAAATAGCCCCATATCAACGATACAGAAAACTGTAATAATTACAATATGAACCTCATGTGTATGCATATGAGGAATCCAAATATGTCAAAAATAAAAACAGATTCAGTATGCTTATACAGTGTTAAGGGAAATAAACGATCAAAACAACAGGTGCCCATATTGATCCATTCCAAACAAAAAAAAAACTAATTAAGTCCATTGACCAGCAACGTTTGTCAAGTATGCATAGGGAAGCCCATTGGTCATGTGAGAAACAAAAATTTCCAGTTGGAGCGCTGACAGGCTTGTTGTGCGAATAACAACATAGTATAAAGGCGAGCCCCAAATTAAAACAACATTCACTTGAGAAATTAAATGATATACAGGCTCACTTGAAAGTTCATCAGGCTCGCTTGAATCCTATAACCATCAGCCGCGTCCAAAATAGAGAATTGTGGATGCCATTCATATTGAGTACTGTCAAGTCCGTTGAGAGAAATTGCAGCAATAATATTATCAATCCTTGTGATTATATAAGAACAGCAGGCTCGCTTGCAGGATAATGCAGGCTTGCTTGAATACCAAAAGAAAACACAGACAACATCTGTTCAGTATATAGAAACATAGTACCTAGAGAGGGATATGAGGGTATGCAGCATGTCACATTAACAGGAAACCATCGAGGAGGAGCCTATAAATTGTATCTGAAAGAATCCATCTCCCGGTTGTTTTTGTAGTGTCTGACTGTTATGAAACCAAATGATTGATCCAGCCCCCTCTTAGAAAGTCCATCGACTCTCCCGTTTTTTTATTTTCGTGATTTACTTGTATGAGTATTCAATCACATTTAATTCAAAGTTTTAAAAATGTTCAACCGCTTAATGGATTCTGCGTCATGCCTTTATACATGCACAAAGAGTTAACAAAAGGGCCGACATGAAAACTGTAGAATCATTTCACCTTTTGGTGGTTTTATGACTATCTTAGAAAATAGAAATGACATAATGAACCCAAATTTCATGACAGGTTGTATTATAAGAAGTTTACATAAACCAACCAGTGATTCACATGACTATCTTTTTTTCAGCCAGAAAAAAAACGCTGATGTATTAATCAGTTCATTTTCAAAAAACATATTCTCAGCTGTGCAGCGAGAGAGATGATACATATCAACCAGTAGTGTACAGTGCCTATCTAAGATAGAGAGGCACTGATGACAGTGGGAAAACACATTACATGGGGGGCTTAAACCATGTCCCATCGTGATCAGAATCCATACATCCCTGTAGAAAGACGAAAAAACTATAGAGACGTGGAAAAAAGTTATACACCAGCCTGTTAGTCATAAGATAAGACATTATAAGAGTTCAGGAAAATATATAAACAAAACATAGGATAAGGAAATAGCCTGTTGATACGACAACAACCCTTGGAGAGCCATTGTAAATTGTGGGAGCACAGACAGTGTTGTAGCAGACTCGCCCGAATTGCCAAAAAATTGAGGATTCACATGACTATCATAGAAAATAGAAATAACATAATGAACTCAAATTTATTGACATCTTATATTATAAGCAGTTTACATAAGCCAACGAGTGATTCACATGACAATCATAGAAAATAGAAATGACATAATGAACACGAAGTTCATGACAGGTTATATTATAAGCAGTTTACATAAACGCACCAGTGATTCACAAGGATCTATTCTCTTTATTTAATATATTAATTGTACCCTCTAAAAACATAACAATAATAGTAATACTACACACCATTGAGTTAAACATGAAAAATAGATACTAAGTACAAACATACTAAATGATATCATTACAACCTTTTTATGGTCATTAAATTCTATAATCACAACCAATCTGAAATTGTTTAGTTCTATGGTTTTTAACCTATATTTTAGTTATGTTATGTTCGACCTTAATTTTGTGGTTTTTAACTGATACTTTAGTTCTGTGGTTTTTAACCGATACTTTAGTTTTGTTATAAATACGTCTTTCTATATTCCAAACTTTATACCTTAGCTGAAATCACATATATCTGCATCTTCTTTCAGGCATTTTGTAATCTTCCTTAGACTATCCGCAATCTGCATACTTAATTTAGAAAAGCTAATCTCAACAAAAAACAGGAAACTGATGTAGAAAAGATGCGAAACAGAAATTGCATAGGCCCAAAGTAATGTCATATAGTGTATGAAGTTTTAAATTGTTTTTATTATTTTTATTATGTGTTGGATGTTATTTTGATTGAAAATGTTTCTTTTTTATTTATTAATTAAAAAAATTATTAGAAATTTTTTTTCTTTAAGCCTTAGAATTTACAATCAAAATTAGAAAATGTATTTTTATCTAAACTATTTATGAAAAGTTTAATATTGTTTGATCTTCTCTACCATGTCCTTTTTACATATATCTAGAATAATATTATTTGTACAGTTTCTGGTTTTTTGTAACATTTTACTACCATAATCAAAATCTATAGAAATTATAATCTAACATTATAATATCTTGAAATGGAGCTAGCCAACTCAAATATAGTATTGCAAATCCCTGGCTAAGTTAGATGAGGAGGCTATGTATTACATATGGTCTTGAATGAGCATTTGGACTCTTTAGATATATATCTAAAGAGTCCAAAATCTCATTCAAGACCATATGTAACACATAGCCTCCTCATCTAATATATAAAACTTTAATCCATGTGCTTAACCTTAACATTGACACAAATGGAATACAATTTTACTTACTGCTTTATGATAGAAAAATATGCGGATGAATATTTCCCACATATCCGAAGTCAAAAGGGATAGAGTAAAAGGGATGCTTCGGTCATCTATAAAAGATAAATTAAATAATCATGACATATTAGTAATGCAAATTAGATATGCGTACCAATTATGTTCATATAACACAACAAATAGATGATTCAATACAAATGTCACATAGAAGTCATATTTATCTCATGGGCCTTCAACTTAAATTAAATATATCTAGCATTACATTAAGCTATAGGAGATAAATCAAAGAAGCATTTGAATGCAAATTAAACATACGTAATAATTATGTCCTTTAGTTCAATAAATAGATAATAATTTGAAAATGCCATATCTAAGCTATATTTCATCTAAGTAGCTTTCAATTTAAACTTATATCTAATGTTAAATTATATAAAAGAATAACAGTAATCCAAACTTCAAAATAATATTTAGAACTCAGAAACAGGTTATTCCTCTCCTCTATAATCTACTTCACCTGTATGGATTCTCTATTTAAAAATATTTAGAACTTTAGCATAAAATGTGACATATAATTTTCTTGTGTGGAAAAACATAGTTACCGAGAGTTCAAAACTCATGCATTTGAATAGAAAGTGGGTATACGAATGAGCAAGTAGATTTTTTCTAGAAATGAGGAAGTGAAGGTTGATAGAGAGCCACACAAAATTGCAAATTCATACCTTAACAAAATTGTTAGATCCTTTTAAAGAAAACGTGTCATACAATCAACTTTCATCGAAATATATGATAAACTCAACCCAATTTTATGAAAAATAGTATACCATTTTTTACATTTCACATAATACAAATAGATAAATATTACTTAAGTATTGAACTATAAAGATTTAACTACCCATAGAGAGATGGCCAAGTGATTGAGATGGGGCATCATCACAATAAAAAACCAAGTACAAATTGTAGTAATCCTAGAATCATGCTTTACATAAGGTAAAATTGGGGAACTCATGACTTGTACTATAGATAAAAAAAATTTACCCTTACCAAAAAATATATGATAAAAATTGACAAACTACATAAGTTTAAGCTTAAGGGGATATAATCCTTCTTGCCTTCCATATAGATAATGAAAATGATTGTTTCAAGTCTCATGTTGCTTGTCATGTTACTTTATAAACCTTGATTGGAAAGAAAAATAGGAGGGCACAAATGTAAGAAATATAAAACATAATGAAACACAACGTAAGAAATAGAGAACATAATGAAACACACACATACATATCTCTAGACAATCAACACAATTATTTTCCTAGGAAATCTTTATGGGAGACAAGCAACCCTAAAAAGTAATGATGCTCTAGACTCTTTTTCCCTAGGAAATCCTTATGGGAGAAAAACAACACTAAAATGTAAACATGCTCTACTCTCTCTTTTCCGGTATGGAAAATATGTTTAAGGTAATCTCTCTAGAGTTAGCTAAGACTTTTGGCGTGTAAGGTTGCTATAAAAACTTAACTTCATACATTTTTCTCTCTAACTTCACACTCCTAGTTGTATTTTCAACAATGGAACAAAATACAATAACAAAAAATGGAACTCTTATTCCTCCTAGTGGCCAAGTATTTAACGTAGTGTGATAGCCAACTAGGTGTAAGATTTGACTCCGTCAACCATTAACGAGGTTTGTGATTTTAGACCTTTTAGATTCTTGTTAAAATTCCACATGTAGCTAGCTTGCTATGCATGAGTAATGGGGCTAAAATGTCATTCTATCGTACCATGGTGGTCAACATGATATAGGTCAACTTACTAAAGGCATAAATTTTGAATGAAATTCATTTGATGTTTTTCTTGCACCATTGGATATATGTTCTAAGTGTAGAATAATGGTCAAGATTTCAGCACAAGGAATAATCGTTTGACCCCCAAAAATGTCATTTAATACCTCAAAATGACTCCAAAATGTTTTAGATCCCAATTCTCCACCCACCATTAAAATGACCCTACAAGTTGATTCTTTCAGTTTTTTCACTCTATAAGCATCAAAATATATGACAAATAATATAATTATCCAATCTAGATCATTATTGAATAATTTGTTAAAATTATGAGTAAGATATACATCATGGAATTTAAATAAATAGCGTTAATTCATTGAACACCCTTGTACAATCCTTGTTGATACTTTGAAAGTAATACGTTTTGAAACATAATTTGTTAATGGATTCTATTTTCCACATTCTCTCAACCATATCAAAAACCTTCTTATAATATTTGAAACCTAAGGTCTTTCCCATACCAAAGTGGAACACTTCCTTTAGCTACTAAGTCATTGTAAGATCCTTACTTGGGACCAGTTGCAGTGGAAAGGAATGCATGGCTCCTAACTTTTTCAAATGTGTAACAAGCACGTAGAAACCATAGAACATTTACTAAATACCTATGTAATGGCAGAGACTCTATGGCGAAATAATGCAATGGTATTCCAACAAACAGACAGACATAATACAAGTGTCAATGAGACAATCATTAAAAGGAGAAAAGGGGGATACAAATGTGAATTCCTGAATAGGGCCTAGAGGTTGTCAATGGGATTTATAATATGGGGCATCTGGAAAGAAAGAAATCATCGCATATTTTGGGGAGAATTTTGAGATATAACTTCAAATATGGCAAGGGATCATTGAAAATATCCACGAGACTATATTGGTAGAGAAATGGATAGAAGAAGACTGGAAGATAACAGGAATAGAAAGCCATATACTAGACAAGTTGAATTTAAAACCACAAATGCTGGCAAAAACACTATGGAAATTTAATCCCCCCAGGAAAAACACAAGTGATACTTTCCAACTACCACAATATGGATTCATCAAACTCAATTATGATGGGGCATCAAAAGGAAATCCAGGCTAGGCAGGGGCAGGTGGAATATTTAGAAATTCGTGTAGAAATTTATTAATACTAATGTATTACCGGATTCTCCTGATCTAACAATGTTTATCTTCTTGCTAAATACAGAATCCTTCCATTGTTAAACTTGCGGAAATTTAAAACTCAATTTCAAACACATGTGAATAAATTCAATCGCACATAACATAGTTGTTTAATGGGAAAGCTTAAAGCTAAAAACCCCAAATATAATATATTATGTATATCAATGTAATCATGTAATAATCTCATAAAAATCTTAGTACATCAAGCTCTTAGTATAATCGAAAATCATTACACACTGTCTTGCAGAAATTTTCATATCAATGCACCAATTTCTTGCCTCTTGATAGCCTGCCTCCACTGCGCAATCGCTGCTGAAGAAGACCCTTGAATGAATTTGAATTGGCCTTTCCTTGTCTGCGAAATCCTCATTGGCAACTCCAATGTGTGTCAGATGCATTTAATGCATCAGTATAGTCACAACGGATAGTCCATCTGACCCTTTCACCTATCTCTCCACTGGGTCTCCTTTGGAACTGACATGCACTATAGTTAACTGCTGTATTTTTTCAGTTGTTAGTGAGTTATTAGTTGTGAATTAATTAAATAATTAATTCACTTAACTCTCACTAGTGTATCTTTCAGTTAGACTAGATGCAACTAGCTCAACTGAGTTTAACTCCATTAACTAAGTTAAAATAAATAACAACTCCTGTAACTACTCTTCCAACTTTGTCATAACTTTGCCACTTCAGTTCTAACTGATTCCTCCATGCATGAGCCACCAATAACCCTAGGAATTGCGTAATTCCTTCAGCCCACTGATTTTCCAAATCTGTTCACTGAAATAAAGTGCTCCAAGAGAATAAGTTGATGTTTATTGTCGGATTATTATTAAGGGTTAATAATAATTGAGATGCACCTATTTTTAGATTGAAGATCTATAAATAGACTTCGCCCAATATTCTAAAAATAGAATTTCATCTATTTTCCACATTTGACCAACCATCTACAAATAGAATCCTGCAACTTATAGAATATGCTCACCATGTCTAAAAATAGACATACACCTAAAAATAGCCTGCGGGCGCCACTTACTGAAGGTGCTTACTTTTCACTAAGCTCATCATCTTGTTGAATCTCAACACTCCCTCTCAACAAGATAGGGATTATCCTTCACCCCGATCCTGCCTCTATGGTATTCGAATTTTCTCGTGCCGAGCGCCTTCGTCAGAATATCTGCATCCTGATCTTTTGTAGGAATGTATTGAAGCAACATGATCATCCACTGCACAAAATCTCTGATATTATGATATCGGATATCAATATGTTTAGATCTATCATGAAACACAGGATTAATCGAGAGTTTAATGCAACTTTGATTATCACAATGTATCACTGTAGGATCTAAATGTGAACTGAACAAACTAACCAGGATCTTCCTCATATAGATAGCCTCACATGCAGCTTGACTTGCTGCCATGTATTTTGATTCCATTGAACTGAGTGCCACAGATATTTTTTCCTGTTGTACCAAGAAACTGTTGTAGATCCGATACTGAAAACCCCTCCTAATGTGATCTTTCTGTCCATTGGGATGCCTGCCCAATCTACATCCATGAAGCCATGCAACTTCACCTCATCCATCTATTTGTACCATAATCCATACTTAGATGTGCCCCTGAGATACCTTAGGACATGCTTGCCTGCCTTCCAAAAGATCTTAGTAGGCTTAACCATCGCTTGTGAAAGTTGGTTCACCACATAGCATATGTCCGGTCTTGTATTAACTAAATACATGAGCGAACCCACCAACTGTCGATAAACAGTGACATCCACTATCTATGTCGATGTAGCATCCTCTTTCCTCCAATTTCTTGGAAGAGGAGCATCCATGGGCTTGCAGTCCTCCATGTGAAACTTACCAAGTATCTCCCAAGCATACTGGCCTTGAGACACAAACAATTCACCTTCTCGCTACCATATTTCCAATCCAAGGAAATAATGAAGGAGGCCCAAATCCTTCATCTCGAACTCCTTTGCAATATCTGCCTTGCATGAGTGTATCAGCTACTCATCACCCGTTAGTATTAAATCATTAACATAAAGAACAATGATTAAAAGCTTACCCTCCACAACAACTTGGTACAGGTTTGCATCCACCTCACTCTTGGTGAAGCCAAGTCCAGTGAAATAGCAGTCAATCCATGTGTACCTAGCACGTGGTGCTTGCTTCAGCCCATACAATTCTCTTTTGAGTCTGCACACATGCGACTCACTGCTGAAGTTCTCAAATCCTTCAGGTTGCTCAATTTACACCTCTTCCTCAATGATCCCATTAAGGAATGCAGTCTTCACATCCATCTGATGAATGTGCCAACCCATCTACGCTGAGAGAGCAAGGATAGTCCTTATGGAAGAATATCGTGTGAAAGGTGCAAAGGTTTCTTCATAATCAATCCCCTCGATCTGTGAGAAGCCTCAGGAAACAAATCTTGCCTTATACTTTTCAAAGCTCCCATCAGTAGCTTGCTTTACCTTGTAGATCCATTTTGAATCTACCACTGATTTACCTACCGGCCTTGGAACAATCTCCCAAGCACTTTTTATGAAAATGGAGTCATACTCCTCCACCATGGCATCTACCCATGTGGGTTCCCATGCTGCTTCTTCAAAGGAAGATGGCTCTATCACGACACAATTGCTCATAAGAGCCATGTATCCAGTAAATCGGTCAGGTGACTTTCTCTGTCTGCACTGTGATGTAGGGACTCTTACATTCTCTACCGCATCAAACTTCAGTCTCTCAACTTCTGTGGTATGCTTTTTGCCTGTTCTAATGTTTAGTTTTTCATGAGTGGACTCCTCCACTCCATGAATCTCCTCCTCTTTGGGAAAAAGTAGCTCCTCCTCTGCATGTAAGTGTAGCTCCCTCTCAAGCGACAACTTCATGGCTTTCACCTCATTGAATTTTATATCCCATCGCACCACAGTCATTCGAATGTTTGGAAAATACACATGATAATTATGGGGTGTTTCTGTGTACCCCAAAAATATCCCAACTTCTGCAGTCGGCTCCAGCTTCATCCTGGCGTCCTTTGTCACAAGAATGTAAACATATGAGCTAAAAATCTTCAAATGAGAAATATCAGGCTTTTTACCAGTAAAATCTTCTTCAGGTGTACTCATGCCAAGTACTCTATGAGGACAACTATTTTTCACATAAACCACGGTGTTGCATGCTTCCGCCCACAAGTGCATCGGTAGGCCCTGGTCATGCAGCATAGCTCGTGCAACACCCACTATCGTTCTGTTCTCCCTCTCCGCGACCCCATTCTGCTGTGGGTTATTAGGTGCTATGAGTTCTCTTCGAATTCCTTCTTTGCTATAGAAGACTTTGAATTCGTTCGAGATATATTCACCACCATTATCGCTTCGTAGAGCCTTCACTTGCTTCCCCAAATCCTTCTCCATCAATGCTTTAAACTCACAAAAATTTGAGAATGTTTTGCTCTTCTTCTGCATGAAGAAGATCTAACATCTACGAGAATAGTTATCAACAAAAATAACATAATATCTATGTTTTTCTATTGAAGCAATCGAGAAAGGTCCACACATGTTTGTATGAATTCTCTCCAAGATCACCGAAGCATGGTTCTCCTTCTCATGAAAGGTGGTCTTCACAAAGTTACCCATTGTACATCCCTTGCACTGATCTGACTGCACAAGAGTACCCTTGGGAAGTCCAATAGAAATCTGTTGCAAAATCTTCAAGGCGCCATGGTGAAGATGGCCCAATCTCCTGTGCCATAATTCGCCCTCATCCTGGCTCACCACTTCTTCTTCTTTGCCCATCATTGCAGCGCAGCCATATACCTCTAGCTTGTAGAGATTCTTAACTCGAATCCCTATCCTCTTAGTTTTACCCATTGTTTTATGTAGCAAGAAAGCTTTTCCCTCACTAAAAACAACTTCATAACCTCTGTCTTCCAACATTGTGAATGAGACCAAGTTCTTCTAAAGACCTGGGACATGCATAACATCTTTCAACATAAATGGTTTACGTGACTCCCTCTCAAAGGTAATGGTTCCATTGTCAGTCGCACTATATCTACCATCGTCACCCATCTCTATATGCATTGGAGATCCTTCTCCTCCAAGTCACTAAACAACTCCTTGTCTCCCATCATATGGAAAGACACACCACTATCAAGATACCACATCGATCCCATTGAGCTTGAAACCAAGCATGCGATCAAAGAGAAATCAAGTTCAAATTATGAGGCAAAGGCTTATCCAGCTGTAGCTCCGGCAGCCTTCTTGTTCTTATTTTTATGTGGGAAGTTAGTGGCGAGATGCCCATGTTTGTGATAGTGAAAACACTTCACTTTGGAAAAATCTAGCTTCTTGCCTTTAGCCTCGGATTTTGGATGGGATTTATTCCCCTTTACTTTCCTTGCTTTGGCAGCCAAAGCACAATTCTCTTCATCATCATTCTTCGATGAGGAGCCATCCAAGGTACTTCGCCTTATCTCCTCCTGCACAAGATCTGACCATAGTTTCTCCCAACCCGGTAGTTTCTCCTGTCCATTGACAGAGTCTTCGTAGCTATGCTAACTCTTCAGAAGCCCAATGAGAGCCAAGATCACCAAGTCATCATCATCAACTGTAATCCCCACACTTCCCAGTTCATCCCTATAATGGACAAACTTCGTGAGATATTTTGGAATACTGTCGCCCTTCTCTATTTTTATTTTTCTGAGCTTATCTTTCAGTGCCAACCTCCTCTAGTCATTGTTGCTTTTGAAAAGATCTTTCAAAGCCTTCCATATTGCCAATTGAGTGGCTTTCTTGTGAAGGCTTGACACAATATGGTCCTTCACACCTTCCAACAAAATTCGTCTTGTCTTTGCTACCTTCTTTTTCCATGCGTCAAGTCCTACAGCATCGCTAGAAGCAGGCTTAGGAACATCGTTGTCGATGAACTCCTTCAGTCCATTACCTTCAAGAATCGCCTCCATCCTATCCTTTCAGGCTATATAATTCGAGCTGCCCTTAAGGGCATAATCCAATCACAACCCATTGAAATACATTTCAATGAATACTCAACTGTCACACTAAGAAATTTCTGTAGCAAATTCGAATTGTCCACCAGCACAAAACTCAACAATTATTCACAATTGCAATCTCTAGTAATCAATACTGCTTCGATACCATGTAGAAATTGAATAATACTGAATTATTAACGAATTCTCCTGATCTAACAATATTTATCTTCTTTTTAAATACACAATCCTTCCACTGTTAAACTTGCGGAAATTTAAAACTCAATTGCAAACACGTGTGAATAAATTCAATCGCACATAACACAATTGTTTGACAGGAAATTTTGAAACTAAAACCCCCAACTATCATATATTATGTATATCAATGGAATCATGTAATAATATCATACAAAGCTTAGTACATCAAGCTCTCAGTACAGTCAACAATCATTACACACTGTCATGCAGAAATTTGCATATCTATGCACCAATTTCTTGCCTTCTGATAGCCTGCCTCCATTGTGAAATCCCTGCTGAAGAAGACCCCTGAATGAATTCGAATTGGCCTTTCCTTGACTACACAATCCTCATTGGCAACTCCAGTGTGTGTCAGATGCATTGAATGCATCACTATAGTCACAACGGATAGTCCATCTCACCCTTTCACCTATCTCTCCACTGGGTCTCCATTGGAAATGACATGCACTGTAGTTAACTGTTGTATTTGTTCAGTTGTTAGTGATTTATTAGTTGTGAATTAATTAACTAATTAATTCACTTAACTCTCACTAGTGTATCTTTCAGTTAGACTAGATGCAAATAGCTCAACTGAGTTTAACTCCATTAACTAAGTTAAACTAAATAAAGACTCCTGTAACTACTCTTCCAACTCTGTCATAACTTTTCCACTTCAGTTCTAACTAAGTCCTCCATGCATGAGCCACCAATAACCCTAGGAATTGCGTAATTCCTTCAACCCACTGATTTTCCAAATATGTTCAATGAAATAAAGTGCTCCAAGAGAATAAGTTGATGTTTATTGTTGGATTATTATTAAGGGTTAATAATAATTGACATGCACCTATTTTTAGATTGACGATCTATAAATAGACTTCGCCCAATATTCTAAAAATAGAATTTCATCTATTTTCCACATTTGACCAACCATCTACAAATAACATCCTGCAACTTATAGAATATGCTCACCATGTCTAAAAATAGACATACACCTAAAAATAGCCTGCGAGCCCCACTTAGTGAAGGTGCTTACTTTTCACTAAGCTCATCATCTTGTTGAATCCCAACAATTCGCATGGAATAGCTTGCAGGGTCTATGCAATGGACATTGGATTTGCTATGAATAATGAATCCGAGTTAACAACAATAAAAAAGGGGCTTATAATAGAAATTCGCGAAAACTACCATCGTCTAATTGTTGAAGGGGATTCAGCAATGGTGACAGGGGTGCTAAGAAAGCTGTAGCAAGGGATGCCCTGGGAAAAAATAAGTAAAATGTGGAGGACAACACGTCTTATTCAAGAGATAGGCTTACTCATACAGGAAGTTGATTATCTTATACCCTCACATGTTCGCAGAACAGGAAATGAAGCTGCAGACTATTTAGCGAACTGGGGATGTAGCAATGAGGGGTGAAAACTTGATGTGAATCAAGGAGATAGGATATGGGACATATAATTACACTCCCTACAAATGATAATAGAGCGAGATAAAGACAAAGGCCGAGACCCCTGATCGGGGTGCCCAGTGGCAAATGCAACGCGACATGTGGAGGAGGGCAGACAACTGGAGGCACGTGATGACGATGTGGCCCAACCTGCCATCATTCATTAAGCCTATAGTGAGAGAAGGACAGTACTCTGCATACTGGTTCATAATGGCAGCAAAGGAATGCCAACTAACCATGTCAAAGCGACATTGGAAAAAGTGACAGAGGATTTTAAGGAAAGATGAAAAGGCTCGAAGGCTGAACATTATTCTTGGCAGGAGCATTTGCGGAGGATTGGAAGGACTTGCTCCAGGCCACGCCCCGCCAAAAATGCAATGGTAACGCTCTTAGGTCTAGTGGTATGTAATGGTTTCGGTTCCCATTCTTGTTAATTTACCCACCAGTTTCTGTATAGGAAGGGTAGACGACATGGATCTGTGTTGTGGTGCAAATGGTAGGATAAATTATCGCTCTGCTCTCAAGAATTTGCATGTAATATCTGGCATTGATTTCACCTGTAGCATGTTTAAAAAACAGAACTTTTTTATCCCTCTGAAGGCCATTGAGCCCTGTTTCAGAACACCTTGTAGGATTTGGCTTTTGCGGATACTCATTCAAAGTTCTTGGCTTATTTTCTTCATGTCCCTGTGATAAGTCATGGCTGGGCATCTCAATTTTATGAAGTCTCCTGTATGCAACACCATGACAAAGTGAAAGGTGTCTGTTAGGGTTTTAAAACCTGTAATTTTTGTAATTGGGTCGGTCATTATCCTATGTCTGTTTTCCTTCAAGTTAAGTGGGTAAATACTATCTGTGGTAAGGTCGATAGGGAGATTTATACTCCTACTAATAACTTTGGCCAATTGCATTTGTCAACTTGTCTCTATAAAATGATATGCGTGCATATCTCCTTGGTTTAATCCACTATTGCATAGGGACCCTTTGCATTTCCTGGGTTCTTAGTTACTAATTTACCACCTTCTACAGGCCCTCTGACAATATCCGCTGGTTATTTTAGCAGTTGTTTGAGCTCAGCCCGATTATAACAATGGTGAAAGGGAAATTAGCAAAGCGTCAGCCCAGAGGTAAAGGAAAGCATAAGCTTTCAAAAAACAAGGCCGAGCTAAGCAAGCGAGGCAGAAAGACGAAGAAAGAGATAATGTAGAATCTCTTGGAAGTTTGCTCTGTAGGAAATCATCCACAGATTTGAAATGTAATTTAGGGATGGGAGAGAGAAATTAACAGTAAGAAGAAGATATAGAGGCCCAAGAGGAAAACATGGATTTTGTTGTTGATCCCAAGACTACAAGAGGATGTCTCTCTCTCTTTCATCAATCCATCCACACATATTGGACTTTGAAATGTGTGCTGGCCAAAGCGCTGCAAAGCTTACAGCCAAGTGAAAGCAGTCCTGAAGTGATCTCAATACTTAAGGAAATTAAAAAATAAATTCAAGATATCATGTTGTCATAGTATCATGCTACAGCTTGAATTGGCAGAATTGAAAGGTAGCTTCAATAGATGCAGCAAGTCGACATGCCCGACTCAACAACAAAAGATCCGGCACTGATTGACTCTTCAGATGGTTAAAATATCATGCTCTAAGTTTTTATGATTTTTTCGGATAGCTTTTATGTTTCCTGTTGTCAAATATACTTTGTTTCAAATAGTAAAATGGACATAGCAGCTAGTAGACAAAAGAAACAATTTCAATTTTGGATGGCATTTAATGCTTTAAGGTGACCAACAGACGTGGTTTCCTCTAGGCACGTTGAGGCCACCAAATATGTATATGTTGCAACCTACTCTCTCTTTTTTGATAAATAGAAAATAGTAAGGAACTACTATATTTACAAAAAAAAAAACATTAATAATCGTGGCAAAAAAAACACTAAAAAAATTAGTTAAATATAAAATATATATAAATAGTTAAATAATTAAAAGGTAGTTAAATATAAAATGTAAAATATAAATTTATTAAATCGTTAAAAATAAAATATAGTTAAATAGTTAAAAAGGAAAAATTATTGGATTCCAGCCAAAAATATAAAATATATAGTTAAATATAGATAAATCTCTTTCGGAATAATCACATCATTTGGATTTGATCTACTTTTCTAACAATGTAATGTGGTTCATCATCAGGACCACCTGATGATGAACCACATTACATGGTTCGAAATGTTGACCAAATCCAAATAATGTGATTATTCAGAAATACATTTATCTACATTATGGATCACAAAAGTATTAGATCTAACATAGTTAAATATAAAATAGTTAAAAAATGTATTCCAAAAATGACAAATTACCAATTCCAGCCAAAAATATAAAATATATAGTAAATAGTTAAATATAATTACCAATTCCAGCCAAAAATATAAAATATATAGCTAAATATAAACTATATATACATAATTAAATATAAAAAATATAAATATAGATAGTTTTATTTAAATATAATATATTTGTGGTGAAATTGTGGCTTACAATATAGTTTAAAAAAAACATCATTTTTTTTTAAAATATAAACTATATATACATAATTAAATATAAAAATTATAAATATAGATAGGTTTATTTAAATATAAAATATATATAGACATTTTTTCTAATAAAAGTGCCATATATTTAGGGATTTCGATAAAAGTAACAAATTAGAAATAATATATTAAAATTTTTTATTGAATCTTGTGCTAATAAATATTGTAAATATTGTGGAACATAGATAAAAGTAAATTAAAATTAAAAAAATGTCTACATCTCATTTTTTATTAATTTCTTGATTTAAGACCACTTTTAAACTAAAATTTCCTCTATGATTGGATCTATATGATGTTCATTATTAAAAATTAATTAATTATATTAATAGTGCACATTGGTTTCATTATAAGCACAAAAATTTTATTGATGATGTGCATTGATTTATGTGTGACAATAATTCAACCATAAATAAAATACTAGAATTTTCATCTTAAAATGTTCACTTACCTGAAATGATTGCTTCTTGAAATTGTAAACTATTTGTAATTGAATACATTCTTATTATTCCCATCTTCCATCATTCAACAATGTTAGTCATTTTGCATTCCAATGAGGTAATAAGAAACAACTACCATTAAAATTTCGGGTTTAACACTCCATAAGTCACAATGATTGATTTTGGAGAAAACTACTATTAATATTGGAAAGCAGAGAGACAAGATATAACATTTACTACAATAACTTGAGTTAAATATTTGAATAGTCTACCATTTCAGATACCTTTTAGGATAATCTATATGAAAATATGGCAAAACTAAAAGGTGTGACAATAAGAACAATAGAAGAAAATAGTTAGAGATTGATCACAATGAAGGGTATTCTTATTTTTCACATTTTCTATCATTTGACACCATTACATTGTCACTTTGGGTTCAAAATTTTTATTTCATCATTTTTCATCATTCAAGTTATTAACAGTCTCTATCATCTCAACAAATGAAGGTAACTTAGAAAATTTAAAAATAAAATGACTAGATTAATCTTAAACACATTTAGCTTATTTAAAATGATCAAAATAATTAGATTTTTAAGAAATTTTTTGTCACTGTGCATGATTAAACCCACCCGGATCCATCTTAATCACATATCTATCAAAATAATTAGATTTTTAAGAAATCTTTTGTCACTATGCATGATTAAACCCACCCGGATCCATCTTAATCACATATCTATCAAGCACCGAAAGAGATTAAATCTCTTGAAGTTCAAACCTTTTGCACCTTGACAAATTTTAGCATTCTCAACATTTCATAGATATGAAGTTGCAATGAATCTAGAATGATTAATATTTACAATTAATTTTTTTATCACTAAATATAGATATGAATATTCATATTATAAAGCACACATTTGCGACATCTCATAAGCTAATTATTATTATATAAAATATATATTTTTTCATTCATAAAAATAATTACTACAAATTTAACATTATATACACAATTATTACAAATTTCACATACACATTTACATAACATTTACATAATTTATATAACATTCTAGTTGTTATGATTTTTTTTTGTTAATATTTATAAATTGTATTAATGTGAATATTCTCTTAAACTTCCCATATTAGCTGGATCAACATGTGAAGGTCATAATATGATTCTGTAATAATTAAAAATTAGCAATATAAAATTACAATGAGTATATTTATAATTATACAAAAATATATTTTTCCATTCATAATAATAACTAAAACTTCAACATCATATCCATAATTATTATATATTTCAGATAAATATTTAAATAATCTATACATTAAAAGTTTACTACCTACAATTTTTTTTTAATATTTATAAATTATAAATTAAAAAATTAAATTATAACTTTCCCATATAGATAGTTAATACAAAAAGATTAAGCGAACATAAATTATGGTTTATAAATATTAACAAAAATATAAAACTATAATTAATATTATGAATAAAAAAATATTGTATAATTATTATAATTATAATTAGCATATAAATGAAATCTCATGAACTAATTATAATTAAATAAAAATAAAATTTTCCATTCATAATAATAATTACAGTTTTATATTTTTGTTATTTATAAACTATAAATTGTATATGTGAATATTATGTTAAATTTCTTTATATTTTTGTTAATTTTTATAAACTTTAAATTGTATATGTAAATATTATGTTAAATTTCTCAAATATTTTGGGAATTTTGCTTATGTGATCCATAAATTGTGTAAGAAATTCTTTCGGTGAAAATCACATGTAGGGAATTTTTGCCATATTATCCAAATCTACATGCAAAAGTCATAATATAATTTTCTAATAGTTACAAATCTACACCAAATATATTTATAATTATAAAAGTATCCATTTATAATAATAATTACAATTTCAACATCATATTTGTAATCAATATAGATTTTAGATAAATATTTAAATAATCTATATATGTTAATGTTTTCTTTTGTTAATGTTTATAACTATAAATTTTGTTAATATTTACTTATAATTATATAAAAGTATGTTTTCTTATTCATAATAATAACTATAACTTTATATATATATATATATATATATATGAGAGAATGACACTTTGTTGTGTTCAATACTCTATGGGAAACAATCCAACCACAACCACAATCTAACTAGACTAAAAGTATGACATCACTCAATATAATTTTTGATAATATTTATTATAAATTTAGATAATCCACACGATAATTTAATTGTTATATATTTTTCTATTAATACTTATAATTATAAATTGTATAGCTAAATATGTGAATATACTTATTAAAAAACACATATTCATTATATACATATAATTACTATATATATTTTTGAATTCATATTTATAATAATAACTACTTCAACATCATATTTATAATTATTATAAAATTTAAATAAGTATTTAAATAATACAAATTGCATCATTTATTAAAATTTATTAAATTTAAATAATTTATATAATATTTTAATTACTATAGCTCTTTGTTAATATTATTAAATTTAAACAATTCATATAATATTTTGATTACTCTAACTTTTTGTTAATATTTGTATTATAGTTATCACAAATAGAGCTCAAACAATATATGCATGGCTATCCTATGAACTAATTATATAATTATACTTACAGATAAGTATGTTGGCTATTCATAATAATAAGCCCAACTTCAACATTATATTCATGATTATTATAAATTTAAATAAATATTTAAATAGTTTATAGATACAAATTTTGTTATTATAATTTTTATTTTAAAATAATTAAAATAAATATGAATTTTTTCTTAAATTCTTTGTATTAGTTACATGTGCATGTGAAAGTCATAATATTATTGATTTCTAATAGTTTAGAAATAGATATTAATAAAGTACAACTGAGTTTTTATTGAATTTATTTTTCATGCATATAATCAATCTATCTATAAATAGAAAAAAGTCAAATGCTATTTTAAAATTCTTTATTGTTCCCAATAGTCAATAGTCATGCATGTAGTGAGTGAACTATATAAAATTTTGGTTCGGGTATTCATACATACATTATAAGTTTAGGATTTCCTGTACATCAGTTCATAGTCTTCATTAACATGTTCTGAAGAAAGGCAAAAGTGGAAAGTGTATCAATAATGGAAATGGAAACAAGGGATCCCAGCGAGTGCTTAGATTTAGCTCAGGGTTTGTGGGATAAGCTAGAGGAAGATTTGCAATTAGAAATATTAGCTCGTCTTTCTGTGAAAAGTATTTATAAGTTTAGATGTGTATGTAAGAAATGGAAGACCTTGTTTTCCAGCAAATTCATAAGTGATATATGGGCGAAAACCCCAGTGAACAAGAATCCATGGCTAATTGTATGTGATGTATTATCTAATACTCCTTGTATGGCTTATTGCTTCTATACAAAAAGTTGGAAACACTGTTTCTCCATATCCAAAAAACCAAACATATTTAAAGCCTTTCATCATCGTGGATCGACAGCAGGCCTATTGTTACTAGACAAGATACCTAGTGAAGGTTGTTGTCCGTCATACGTATACAATCCTTACAGCTGGGCGTGCATCAAACTTCCCTGCATGTTATTCATAAGCAACATCCTTGGTAGCAAAGGTATTGTGCAAAGTAGCAGCGAGTGCATCAATAAGCGGAAAAACTGCTACAAAGTTGTGGCTGTGGGTACTGCTAAGTTTAATGACGGTGGAGGATCAGTAGTGGAAATCTACGAATCGTGTACCAAGTCATGGAGAATCGCGGAACATCTCCCAAAGGAGTTCGTTATAAAGCATGACTTGGTTTTCTTGGACGGTACCTGCTACTGTTTGGTGATGCAATATACGGAGCGGGCCATGGGAATTTTATGTTTTAGCCTTAGCGCATCAGGGGGAACGCCTTTGTTTTTTGTAGAGTTACCCAAACTACTCAGCAATTCATGCACCACTCGCTTAATGATGTGCGGTTCGCGGATTCTGGTGGCGGCGAGCATAGCCGTGCAAGATGGGGTGGAAGGGCAGGATGCGAGGAGGACTATTAGTATTTGGGAGCTTGAAAAAGATGACCGCCTCGGCTCCTCTAGTTGTTGGAAGGAGATAACCAGGATGCCTCCATCGTTATACCAAGAAGATTTTACGGGGCCTGCGTGCGTTTGGTTCGACTGCGTGGGTGTGGGTGAGACGTGGGCCTGCTTCAAATCCGTTGTTGGGAATCTAGCCACAGGTTTGGTATTTGCATATAATGCCAGCAACAACTCATGGAGCCGGCTTCCACCCTGTCCAACGACAAGCCAATGGAACCGTCGAAATCTGTTGGCGTTTCAACCGAGACCGGACATGACCGTTGAGTGAAACATTGCTTTGGCTCGTGTGAATATCCTTTAGCTTGCATGTGGTATGTTTCTGAAATCATCCAAGGTTTCTTTTCTATTTATGCTTATTGAAAATTTCCTCTCTCCGGCCTCATGTTCATGTAAAGTTAAATTGCAAATTCGTTACATCTTTTTCATTAGTAAATATGGGAAAAATAATGTTTGATAAAACATATTGTGCAATGCTGGGTCAAAAACCAGATAAAAATAAGATAAAAATGCTTTTCAGATTGGTGAGACCAGTCATGTTTCAGTTTTTTATTTATTTTTATTTTATCAAGAAAATTGTATATATATAATATAGTTATATTTATAGATATGCTAATTTTGAAAAAAATATTAGTATAATTTTAATTTAATTATTAAATATTGATGATTAAATAATAGAGTTATATATATAGATTTAAAAGTAATAGAGTTATATGTATAGATTTAATTAACCAATTTTCAATTAAAATTAAAAAATAATATAATTATTTTCAAGATAAACTTCAACTTTTAATTTGTAATTATTAGTAAAAATATGTCAAAGAGGTTAAATTTTTACCATTTACTAGATAAAACATTGAAGAATTTCTATAGTTAAGAATTTTGTTAAATATTATATATGTGTGTGTGTGTGTTGGAAGTAAGTTTTTTGATTACAAGTAATTTACTTTATAGAGAAACTCTAGTTTACTCACTATGTTGTGGACTACTTTATAACACAGATTATATTGTTTTCTTTTTTTTTTGCATTTGTTTTTGTGATTAATTTCATATGGTGCATTTAAGATTTTTTTTTATCACAATTTTTTTTATCTTAATTTCTAAATTGTATTAATATTTTATAATTTTTTTAATTACCTATGTCTATAACGGGTTTCTAAAATATTAATTTAATTATCAATAATTATTAGGTGAATAGCATGGATTTAATATGAATAAAATATTCTAGAATATTCTTAATAGTATACATAAATCAAACATTAAGATTTATCTTCAAAGTAGTAATGTCATTTTTTCCTTTTAATTAAATTCATAAAATAAAAATTTGTCATATGAACAAGTGTAATATGAAATGATTTATGATTTTTTGTGCATGTTGTATTGATAATCCATATATTGTAACAAAGTCTTTTTACAAATTAAAAATATCCATAATAAAATGGAGTGAATCTCAATGGTTAAGAATCTTGTTACATGTTGTTGAAAAATCATAGCTCAAGCAATATGAAACATGTTTTTTTGTTTTTAATGGTGGTTGATTCAAATCTCCTATACCAAAGTTACCAATTTCTTTAAGTGAATCATAACCATTTCATCTAAAAAATTACGTGTAACTATATGTTTCTTTCTATCCTTAATAATACTAATAGTAATAACTATAATAATTTTAAATAAAATTATAATTTAATTGACTTTTTATGGTTTTCTAAATTTTAAGAATACAAAATTTATACAATTTAATTTATATAATTATACTCATTTATATTTTAGTTAATATCTTTTGATATATGAAAAAAAAATATTTAATATTATATTATTATACATTTTTAATTAATAATTTATTTATATGTTAGTTATTATTATTTTCGCATAAGAATAATTTTTGTAAAAAAAAATCCAATTATTTTTACGACTTTGAAAAAATTAAGTCTTTGATTTTATGAGGGTTGAGAATGACAAGGAGCTAATGTTAATATAAACACCCCTTGTAAGAGTCTTTAGAACCTCCTTTGCAAATGTCAATGGTCTTACGAATAGCTCAATCAAGCAAGCACTTTTCATATAGTTATGCATATATGCTACAAGATGTCCTATCCATGCTACATGATGTAGTGGATAAGTGTAGCATTATGATTTGAGATTTTTTCTTTTTTAAATAATTTATTCGTTCATTCATGTTGTGTAGTGATAGTTTATGAATTATGGAACAACTTTTTATAATCTTCTCTTTAAAAATTATGATAAATAAAGGGTCTCCTCTCCATGTGTCATCTTAATATTCTCTTTAAAAATTATGATAAATAAAGGGTTATGATCTTCTCTTTAAAAATTATGATAAATAAAGGGTCTCCTCTCCATGTGTCATTTTAATATTTTATTGGGATGTTTTTTAATCTTTCTTTACCCATATATTGTATTAATGGCGTATATGAATAAGATATTGTTTTCAATATTTTGAGCATAATGCTTTTCTTTCTTTGTTGTTCGTGATTTAATACTTTGGTTGGATGATTTTAAGAGTTGTGTTATATTCCAAGGTTTTTATTCGTAAAGTTTGAAAGATTTTTCTAGCAATGCTTTAGTGAGGCAAGGAGGACCTGCGTAAGGAATGCATTGTTTATCTTTTATTATGAATTTTCTTTAATATCAATTTAGTGAATGTGTTTTAGTTCAGTTTTTTAAAAGTTTAATTGTTTATATTTTGTATGTGAATGCATAGTATAGATTATTCGGAGGAACATTAAATTGATTAAAAAATTGTTTGATTTAATTGTAAAACTTATAATTAAAAGATTCTTTTACTGTTTTATGAAAAGGAATTTTTAGAAGATGATAGTTTAAAAGAATTTAGAATTAATACTGTGTTGATTTCGTTAAATCGGATTTATTTTTTATGGTTAATTTCTATTTCTTTAATTAATGAGAGACCATTTGCAAAGTTATTTATAGTAGTTAAGTTAGAAACTAGGATTTTCATATATTTTTTTTACATGTTATAAGTTTACAAATTTGGATTGATAATTTAACTACAACTAAATTTTTAAATAATATAATTGATTGACATTTTGGTATTATTGCTAGGGAAGTGTATAAAGGAGTTATTTTCTAATTTAGGCATACAATTATTTGCATAAATAAATCTTGATAAATAGGATGTATGAATAGGGAAAGAGATTCTAGAAATAGAGTTGTTAGAGGTAGAATTGATCCAACAATTTTCTCACTAATCACCCCAACTAGTTCAACACTTGGTGTAGTAAGAACCACATCACACATCTCCACATTTGTAGGCAAAAGAAGGTATCCTCAGGAAACTTCACAATCATGAGGAAAAGATGAAAATCACGAAGAGTCTTCAGCACAAGTAATTTTCTTTTATTCACATCCAAAAAAAGGTATCCTGAGGAAACTTCACAATCATGAGGAAAAGATGAAAATCACGAAGAGTATTCACCACAAGTAATTTTCTTTTATTCACATCCAGTAGGAGAGACATTTAGTGGACACCAATTAGAAATACCAATTTAAGAAACTATAATGGAGGAAAGTTCACTAGAATAAAAACCAATTGAAGACAAACCATTTGAACAAAATCCAATTGAGGAATCAACATACTCTCAGAAATTTGATGAATAAATGAATGATAATAGGAAAGAAGGTAGAAGAACAACTCACAAGACCATTTTTACCGGCAGGATCCAGGCTGGTAAAACAAGGTCTGAAAGCTTCCAGTACCATTTTGAGACGTCTGAAAGCTTCCAGTACCATTTTGAGACATGAACCGATGTTTTTTGGGGAAAAACTTTACTAATTTGGCACCATATTTTTTTTACTACTCTACATACATATATCTTTTAAACTACACAATTATCAATAGAAGTTTGTATGTAGAAGTTATGCTACTCAGAAGTTAACCTTCCTCTTTTCACCACCATAATTCTAGAGGATCATGAAAAATGGGCTATCCACACATGATGAAGAAGACTTTAGAAGATTCTATATTGTAACTCTGGTTAAGAGTTGAGGTAGTCAAACCTAACCACCAGTAGGCAAACACGTTTTGTTATAACCGAGCCACTACAAGGAAAATAGGTTCCATTATTTCGAGTGCATTTTTTCCATATCTGATAAAAATGAGCCAAGAGGGATAGGATATGGAGCACACACAGAGGATTTATGATGCACTGTAGTATCCCATGGGCCACATTCCCAACTTCTTTGTACTCAACCATTTTCTATTCAGATAAAGAGGGCATAGAAGCCTCACTTTCAAATGAGGTTTTTCTCCTTAAAGGATTTCATAGGTCATATCTTGTGTCAAATGTGTTTGTGAGCTTGTAAGGCCTCAAAATTGTCGTATTTAATTCACCTTTTTTTCCTATGATTATTCATAATTTAACGTCATTATTATTATCATTTTGCATAATTATTGAGGTATTATCTTAAACGTGGAGTGTCAGTAGGTAATTGTTCATTATTTAATATATTCTCTTTTTTTCAATAGGTTTACATTAAAATTATTGTTAATGATGTTTTTTCTGTTATTTCAAGTTCTCATGCACCTTAAATTAAAACAGGAGCATGAAACACATTTCTGGCCTATTCCTACACCAAAAACAATTCGTGTATTCATTTGGGATTCAACATATTGGTGCACTTCTGGGAGAAAATCAAGACACGATTTGTGTCCAAAATGATTTTTTCATGCTCTCACATCAATCAAAATGCACCTGGGTCACACTTGTAGATTTCTAGAAGCTAATTAAAGCTTCAACCCCAAATTTGCAGCAATTTTCAAACAACCAACTTCTTCCTCAATTTGTGTGTAGACTAGGGAAAATCTCAAAATTACGATACATAAGTTTTTCTCCAAGCATGGGAAATTGAGTTAGGGGTGAGACGTTTTCCAAAATTCACCCTGATATGGGAGATAAAGAGTTTTTTTTGGAAATATTTGTAAAAAAACACAATTTTCCAAAATTCTAGGATCATGTCAGATTTGTAGAAAATGCATTTCCTTGATTAGTTAATGGTTATACTGGACCTCTATTGATGGAAATTTGTTGTGATTCCACTATTCATATTGTTTGTAAAGGATTGGATTCTCTAGATCAAAATTTGTATTCTAAAAACTCATATAAAGTCAAACCATGACCCTGTGCAAAATATAGTGGTGATATTATTGGAATAAGGTTGACGGTTTAGACTCGGAGGAAGCTATATTTTGAGTGTTGGACATTGATCATTTGGATCATGATGTAAGGGACTGAGAAACATTCAATATAAAAAATTTAATGCCAGGTTTTATGCTTTATTTTCTGCATTTTATTGCTTCTCTGTAATTTAATTTTTTATAGGAGGCTCGAGATGGTTGGAAGTGCCCGCCAATCCAGCTCATTTCCTTCCTTTTTATGCATTTATTTAAATACCATATAGATTTTCTCTTTATTTTGGCACTTGAGGTGCTAATTTTTTCTATTGCTATGAGATCTGGAGTATTGTGTTGTGTTATAGGTGGCAGAGATCCTGTGTTTTTTCAATTAAGTCTTTAGTTTTACTCTTTTCATGAATATAGGTATATATGGATTTGGACACGAAACCATTACAAGTGTGGAAAATCCTAGCAGTTGCAGATGTTTTGCATCTTTGATGTGAAGTTTAAGTCTCTTTTGTATACCGTGTTGAATGCAAAATCATTACTATGTTTGTTCAATTTCAAACCTGGAATGCTGCATCATTTCTTAAAGTAGAAGAGGATTGGATCCATTATGATATGGGGCTCTTTGTCGATTTATAATACAGATCACATTAGAGCTATTGAAAGTTAAAATTTGTTGATGAGTGGAAACACAAGTTGTAATGAGATCTGGAATCGTTGGATGAATTGAAAGCTTTAAACATGGTAAATCATTCGTATAAAATATAACATATAAACTTCAGCGAGTTTACTGTATGTGTGTCCATGGGTCAAAGATATGAAGTGTTATTTCTAATGCACTTTTGAAACCTCTACCAATTCATAAGTTTTGACATGGGTTTAATCTGTGATTTTCATGAGCATTTTGAAAACAAAGCACATACTTGTCAATGTTTTGTAAGTTTTGAGTGTTACAGGGTATGTTAATTGCTTTAAGAAATTTCCAATTTGAAACTCATTTGTGCGAAACAAAATATTTTAAGTAGATCATAGTGTTTGTCATACAATGCTTGGATCCATTTTATTCTCTTTATAAAGAAACTAGATATGAAAGAAAACATGCGAGCAAGATTGTTTTGAATGGATTTTTATTATCATTGTAAACAATATTTAATATTTCATTGTTACAAGCCCTTGCTTTGAATTCGTTGTTATGGATTGTGGTAGATTAAAAGATTTTCCATAGGTTTTATTTTTACCAGGTTTTGATTGACTTTTCCTACTGAATTTATGAAAAATCTACACAGGTTTCTTGGGTCTTGAATTTGAAAAGATCCATTACATCTGGCACAAAGTATTGAATATATATTTCAAAGTAAATATATAAGCATTCTTTTCTACACATTTAATTTTGTTATAGAGTAGTTTTTAATGAGAGCCAGTGCTAGATTATAATAAACTTGGTTATTTTCTTTTGAGAGAATGAATGGTCCATTTTTTTTCCCTTTTGTCTTTGGCTTATTTAAGACGATCTTTATCTTCTTCTGAAGTATATGCTTAGGTTTCCAGGGTTTGCTTCTTTGTTTTTGATAAGTAGGGTTTGTTTTTTAATTGTTAGTTTTAAGGTTTGTATTTTTTTACTGGATAATAGTTAGGATTTTCTTTCTTGTTAGGTTTTTCTCATTCATTGCCATCAGTTAGGGTTTTATTTTTACCTGCCAATAATTAGGGTTTATTTTTTAATTTTCATTAATTTGGGTTTGATTTTCAATTGCCAAATAGTTAGGGTTTAATCTTTAATTGCTAATAATTAGTTTTTTTTCAATGTTGGTAGATTGTAGAATTAGTTTTTTATGGTTTCATTTCTAATGAATGTTTTTGAGGGCAAGATTAGAGCATGGATTTACTAGTGGAGGAATTCAAGGTGTGAGAAGTTTCTAGACAAAATAGGGTTTTGTTTTGCAGTTTCTTGAAGTCTTTCTCTAGAATTTCCAGTGTTGTGTCTAGAATTCCATAGACCTCATATTGAAAATTAGTTTTGGTCCATTAATATACCCTTTAATGTACCCAAAATTTTGGTTTCGGGGAGGTGCTTAGGGGATTGACCTTGGTAAACTACTGCAATTTGGTTTTCTCTTTACCTAGGTTTTATTACAAGTTTGTTTCTTTCCTGCACATTTTATTTTCATTTCTAGGGTGCTGTAAGGAACCCCATATATGTACATATACTCATCCATGTAATGAAAAAATATACCACAAGCTTGTTGAGAAGGGAAAGATGGATTTGGAGGGAACTTTTAATGAGGAGTTCAAGGATAATGGTTGAAGTTGCTACTGAGATACGAAAATCATAGAATGGAAAACTTATAAGTGCATAAATCAATATTTTGGTTGAAAGATTTAAAAATGATGTTATTTTCTCTCTTGGTTCACAATTGGATGATTTGTTGGAAGAACATATGCAACCTAAAATTGAAGAACCACTCCTGATCCTTTTCTTTGACTTTAGGAATAAGCCCTCCTTTAGAGAGTTCCCTAGTTTTGAGGAGGATCACTCAATAGAACCTAATATATGGTGTTGAGATGCTCCGGCGAGTTCCAAAATAACACTTCTCTTTAACGTATTATTTTGGAACTCTCTCGAGCATCTCAACACTATTTATTTTCCTTGTTAGATCAGTTCCTTCATATGTCCTGATGATGAACCCTAATAGTGGGTTCAAAATGTTGACACCAAATAATTGATATGTGATTATTTTGAAAGAAGTTACATATTCTCATATAATTTCTCAAATAGTTATTGGTCTCACTCTTACTACATTTATTTACCAACATCTGCATGCCCAAATACAAAGAAAAATTCCAAAATGACAGTGATTTACATATGTTGACAGGAAAAATATGCCAAAACACCCATAAAACCAAGACACAACCAACTGGCATCAAACATCATTATAATTTTCTAGAACATGGTGATAAGGGCCTCATCAAGGAGATAACGTGGGTTTGAATTCACAGTACACATGCCCCTCCATGTACACCAATTGCTTTTCCAAATGGCCCAACTCCTCTTGGATGCATTGATGTCCTCTCCATAGGCTTACAATCCTATCATATATCTCCCACATGTTTCATTGAATATGATTCATGAAGTCCATATTATCATTGTGGTTATCTTACCTAGCTTGATTGATATGGTCTAAGGAGTTGCTCATCTGCAACAAGAACTTGCAATGCAATTTGTTGCAAAGGAATTCTTTGAAAATGGAAAAGGGTGAAAAGTAAGAGGGTAAAAAGTCGTCCCTTGGCCCTATTGATTATGCTACCAACAAACATGCAAGGCTCATCCATCCATATCTTGGTGTAGCAAGACTCTCTGAAGAGGAAAATTTAACACCTAATTTTATTTTATTTTAATCTCTGAGAGAGCATGAAAAACCTTTCCTTCCAAAGCTAATGCAGGTTTTTAGAAATACCACCACAATCCCCCACAGAAACCACCCAGATTAGCTTAAGGAGAACCACTTCACCACACCCCTATATACCTTCTATAATGGTTATACTCCTCAGGCTCCCCAAAAGAGGTGAAGAGCACTCAAATTGACTGTAGTAGGCACCTAGAACTCTCGTAACCACTCTAACATTCAGTCAAATAATGTTACCCCTTCCTCACCAAAGACATAAACACCTTGGATCTAGGGAACCTGCAACATTCAATCACTAGAAACGATGATTCACCTTCTATCAGTAAGGTTCCAGATGCCTCGACTTCCCCAATGCAAGCAAATAAAACAATGCATAACTCCCCTTGATAACCAACCACTCTGTCCTGATAAACCTATCGATATATAAGAATACATACATAGAAAATGTCAGACCAGGAGGTATCTCCACAAATTGGATGATTGAATTTGATATAGGGTGCTCATGAATATATACATGGAGTTGAGACCATTGGGATTCATTTCCCAATGTCTCTGAGACTTCCTTATTTCCTAATTTATACTATTATACAATTTCACCCAATCACTTAGGATTAGGTTTCAACATTCCCCCCATTAATATGAATGGATGTTGGTGAGTCCAATCATCGTTCTAAATTTTTCAAACTTTTCTCTTCCAAGTGCTTTTTTGAAGATGTATGCAGTCTGCTCATTTGTGGAACAATGATGTAGATGGATAGTTTTGGCCTCAACATGATGTTGAATCATATGGTATTTCGTATTGATGTGCTTCGATTGATCATGGAAATTTGGGTTCTTGGACAACTTTATTGCATAATCGTTGTCGATCATGAGTGGTGTTGAATGCATTTGTTTCAACTACAAATATTCTAAGATTTTCCTGAGCCACACAATTTCCTTCGTCGATTCAATTGTTGCCACATATTCTACCTTAGCTATGGAATATTCTGGAACTTATTGTTTGCGTGATTTTCAAGAGACAACTTCTGATCTAAGAGTCATAGTATAACCTAAAGTAGACACTCCATTTTCTTTGTCTCCATCAAAGTCTGAATCAAAATATTTGATCAAGTTGAAGTTGCACACTTGTGTATATTTGAGTCCAAAGTCTTGAGTCCCCTTCAAGTACTTTAGAACTCTTTTTGCAGTAATCCAATGTCCTTCACAACATTTTTTCATAAACCTGCAGAGGATTCTAACAACAAATGAGATGTTTTGTCTGGTAGTAGTCAGGTAGATGAGACTTCCTACAAGTTTTCTATACTTCGTTGCATCCTCAAATTCCTTTCCTTCAATGGATGTGAGCTTCAAGTTTTGTTCCATTGGAGTGGTCAAAGGATTGCATTCATCCATGCCAAACTTGTTCAAAAGATATCCAATGTACTTCTTTTGAGAAAGGAATATGAATTTAGGATGTTGAGTTACTTCAATACCAAGAAAGTAGTGAACATATCCCAAATCAGTCACTTCAAAACCTTTCTTCAATTCCTTCTTTATGGATGCAATATAACTCTCATTGTTCCCTGTCATCAAAAGATCATCTACATACACCACAAGATATACAATTGTTTTCCCAACTTTCTTAACAAACAAAGTTGCATCATCAAGATCAAAATGTTTGAACTTAAGTTTCAGAAGATGCTCGGTTAATTTCTCATACCAGGCTCACGGTGCTTTCTTGAGGCCATACAAAGATTTTAGAAGCTTGCATACTTTGTGTTCTTGGCCCTTCACAACAAATCCTTCTGGTTGGGACATAAAAACATTATCCTTTAGATCTCCAATCAAAAAGGGTGTTTTAACATCCATTTGATGGAATTTCCAACACTTTTGAACTGCTTAGGAAAAGAGTGTCAAGATGGTGGCCCATTTTGTTGTGGGGGCAAAAATTTCCTCATAATTGATCCCTTATTTCTGTGAATTTTGTTTTACCATAGGCCTGGCTTTGTGCCTTTCAAGTGAGCAATTTTCTTTGTAATTTTTCTTGTAGATCCACTTGCAGCCAATTGGTTTGGTTCCCAATGGAATATCAACCAGCTTCCAAGTGCTATTATTTATCAAGGCATGATACTCATTTTGCATCGCTTCATTCCATTCATCATGAGAATCAAATTCTTTGAAAGAAGTTGGTTCAAGATCTGTAGACAAATTCAGTTTACAATTATAAGAAATATCCATATCAATAGGTGAATCAGAATTATCTACGTCACCTCCATATTTCCTGGTGGAACTTCTTGTTCCTGTCTTTCCAACCTCATCGGGACGAACAATTTCTAGTGTCTTTGTCAACCATTTTGGGGGACCTTTCTGAGATGGCCCAGGCTACTCATTTAATTGAGTTGGAATTGAAACAAGATTCAATCTCACAATTATGTCAATCACATCAATCAAGGAGTCATCCATGGTTGGTTCTTCATGTGGGAGAGAGAGTTCTTCGGAAGATGATTCCACAGATTGATTCATTATAGGAATCCCTCCTTCAAGATGTGGAATCTGATTATCAAATTCTTGAAATGAATTTGCATGTGCGAATCTATCCAAGCGATCAAGTTTCCTCTCAAAAACATTGTTAGTCTTGGAAGATTCAAGGAATATGATATCTCTAGATACTACAAAATTCTTATTGACTTCATCATAGAGACAATATCCTTTGGAGGTATTGGAATACCCCAATGATCAGAGGCTTAGTATTAAGCTCAAAAATTAAGGTTCTAAAAAATTCTCCAAGCTAGAACGAAAGCGAAGAGCTCATCGCCAGGAATCTGATGCAATTCGTTTCATAAAAAACCGACTCTGGATGAGGAAGTTATGACTTGCTGTTCGTTTTCCTAAACAACTAAAAAATTTGAAGAACAGTGACAGGTTGATGACATGGCATCCCATTCAGCATATCAGGCATATTCAAGGAATATTCTCCATTTTATACACAATGACATTATGACAAGTGTCACAACAGGATTCGCCAGTGAACTTTGGAGGTGAATTTTTTTTTTCCAGTTTATCCAAAGTTTGAATGCAATTTTTTTTTGGTTTGGAATGGTCCAACTAGAGCTAGATAGTGGTGCAGCCAGGGGCCACCATGTGCCCCCTGTGGTGGACCCACTCTAAGGGCTGCATTGAAGTTTAATGTTATATCACGTTTGAATTATATTTTTATAAACCAAGATTTGAAACCATGGACTGACACATATATGATTCGAGCGGATACATATTTTTTAATCCAAATTATTAACCTTTGGTATGGCAAATTCAATTGGAGCAAAACTTATGTGCAAGGGTCAGGGTCGAACCCACGACCTACCCCGAACTAACCGGGTGCCTTACCACTACTGGGTTTCCTCCTTTCTCCTTTTCTGCTCCTTCAGCTGCACCTATGCCCATATCCTCTATGGCTAGTGGATCAGCTTCTTTTGAAGGGTTCCCCTTTGGGAGTGGGCATATACCTCATTCGACCCCTTCCTTAGGATCTTTACCTTTTGCTTCTCAGACCTAGGGTTTCAATCCATGGTCTAGAGGCCAAAGTTCTTACACCTTTACAGGTTGGAACCCTATCTTTACAATGATAGGAGCGGGGAATTAGTTTCTCATTGGTGAGCAAGGGACTGCTCCTTTCCCTTCATCGAGTACTTCACAGGCCTTTTCCCCATTTGCAAATGCTTGGAACCCTTATCAAGGGGTTTCCTCTCCATTAACTACCTTAGTGGGGGGAAATGGTCCTGTTTATAGTAACTCCGTGTTTTGGGGGGGGTCCTTCTCCGAATGTTGGATCACAAGGATTTTCCTATGGCCCATCATTCTCTATGAACAACGTTTGGCAACCTGGTGCCTCAAAAAATCTAGGGTATTATTTTCATAATGTTGGGAATCCTTCCTTTGGAGGATGGAATTCCCAGGCTCCTCCTCATTTACCATTTCTGGCAACGTTAAACTTGCTAGACTTATCGAAATTGACTAACGATCTGATTCGATATAGTCTAGGATGGCCTCTGGTCCCCACCAAACTCCCTTCAAACACTCCAAAGTTTGAAGGGAATAATGGAGAGGATCCGACAGATCACATCACCACTTTCCATTTATGGTGTTCATCCAACTCCCTGATTGATCATTCTATTAGTTTGACGTTATTTCAACGCACCTTAACTGGAAATGCAGCCAAGTGGTATATTGAGTTAACTGGGAGTAGTTTTGCCACTTTTGGAGATTTGGCT
The DNA here is from genome assembly GCA_034641835.2 of Pinus albicaulis. Taxonomy (NCBI): domain Eukaryota; kingdom Viridiplantae; phylum Streptophyta; class Pinopsida; order Pinales; family Pinaceae; genus Pinus; species Pinus albicaulis. Next base: position 247,488,349 of record CM076579.1, read on the forward strand.
ACCATGTTCCTAAACCACTTTCAGTTACCTATCCGTTATGACGCCTAAATTGACCTCCTAGCTAATTTTCAGTAGGATAAGGCAACTCACATTTCTAACCATATTCAAGAATGGCGCAGAAGGAAGAGGCTCATTAAAGCCCATATTCCGAATGAATTCCTTCTGGAATGGTTTTTGAAGTCTTTGCAGCTAGATATTTCTAAAGATGTATCCCTGTAAGGGGTATTTTCTGAAGAGCAGGATATTTTCAGGGTTCAGCGATTAGAACTTATTTATTCTCAGTCTGGGGTCCTCAATAAAATTTTGCCGAATGCTCCTCACTCCAAATTGGACTTGTCCAAAACTAAACTTGGTCCTCATGGTGATGGGCTTATTGGGTCGATCGATAGCAGTGAAGCTAACCTGCTTAGTCAATTGCAGCAGTTGTCTATACATTCTGCTTCTTCCGGTCAGGCTGTGCCTTCAGTACCTACCCCTTCTCAGTCCTTAGTAATTAATGTCATCCATAATTCCAAGCCCAAAGGAAATCAACAGTTCGATGGGAAGAAGAAAGGACAAAATAAAAAAAAGAAAGGCAAGGATGGAAAGGGTAATGCAAACAAAACCAACGATAATGTTGGAGAGGGTCAAAAGGATAATAAGAGGAAATTAAAGTTTCCATGCAAATTGTACACTAGAGACCATCTTACACACCTTTGCCCTAAAATTCAGGATGCACAACGCTTGTTAGCTCAACAGGGTTCTTCTAGTTCCTAGGTTGTGCTAACAAACCCTTTTCCCAAGGGCAGCAATTGATTGATGACGCAAATCAAAATACTAGGGCTCCCTCTAGGGGCAGCTAGGAAGGGGAAATTTCGTCAAACATATATATGATGAGTGCTCACACAAATATCGCTACGAGATCTCGTGATTATGGCAAAGTTGAGTCCTCGAAAACTAAGGGTACTCCTGATAGTACTGAACCACTTCATATTACGAAACCTACTATTGAGCCTATACCTCGGATGCCGAAGGCATCTTCAAAATTCACGAAGATCAATCCAAATGCCAAGGTTGCTCAAAACTACTCCATTGTAGAAGATCTAGCCCAAAGTCCTTGTGCTATGTCTGCATTAGAGGTGCTCCAGTCTTGTCCTGCTCAGCGAAGTTCTTTTCTCATTGCTATTGGGGTAGTAGATCTAAAAAAATCTCTTATGATTACAATTGATATGTCTAATTTTAAAAAGAGACTCCTTCATCATATGGCTTTCCATATTAGATTGAGTTATTGAAAATGTAATATTTTTCAAACAGGCATTGATGAAGGTGCCTCCATGTGTGTAATGTGTCTTGCATGCTGGAAGGCTATTGGATCTCCCGTAGTTGTTCCTTCAGCCACTCTTCTGACTGCGTTTGACAGTCATTCTCACAGGCCGCACAATATTGTTCCAGCTTTGCCCATCTGTGTTGGGGGAAAAACTATTGATATTGAAGTTGAGATAGTTGATGCAAGCTTAGACTGCAACCTTCTGTTGGGGAGAAACTGGATCTATGACATGGATGCGATCGCATCCTCTTTATTTCATATTGTTTGTTTCCCTCACGAAGGGAGAATCATCATAGTTGAGCAACTATATTGTTCTCTTATAGATCAAAATGAATCTTCTGACTCAACCATTCCTTTGGTGAATGATACCAAGGCACCTGTCAATAATTTGGGAGTTGGAATGTATTCTTCTTTGATGGGTACTTTTGATCTTCCACCTCCCTCGGTTCACATTAATGCAATTTCATCCTCCATTGCTCCCATTCGAAGAGAGTTCTTCAGAACTCATTATTTTTCGGACCCTTGGACCTTACCTTCTACAACCACCACATTAGCAGAAGGTAAAGTGGGTGGAATGGCATTTCCAATGTCTGTAGCTGAGATTGCTTATAGCTCTTTTGTTGACTCTGTAGAATCCATTCCAGTTTCTCTTTCACCAGAGGAATTGGATGGTGATGTGGCCCCGGTTTGGACTCTTAGTTCATCTTCAGCCCAAGATTGTCTTGATACCACTCTTCCATTTGAAGAGGCCATCCTGGAAGCAATGAATGGTGTATAGAGACCGTGGGGTGACTTGCATCATCAGTCTTACTTTCTACCAGATTTGAGCGAAGTTGAATCAAGTTTTCCTAGCCCTCAGTATTTTGTTCCTGTTCACCCAGTCCTGAACCCTTTAGCACCAACACAGGTGTTTGCTGAAGGGAACATGGTTGTGATTTCTCCTACTATTTTGGTGAACATTTCCAAAAATCCCAATGCTATAGAGAATATTTTCATCGGAGCTGAATGTTCCCTTGAAGAGGTTCAAGTTTATACCGATATCTTTCGAGAGTTTAGGGATGTGTTCGCTTGGTCTTATGAGTAAATTCTGGGTATGGATCCATCTATTGTCAAGCATGAGATCAAGTTGTACGAAAATGCTAAGCCAGTTAGGCAAAAGCTTCATCTGGTCAACCCTAGGAAGGTAGAAGCTATCAAATCTGAGGTGGAGAAGTTGCTTAAGGCAGGGTTCATTTTTCATGTTCCTTTGATAGAATGGGTTTTGAATCTAGTTCCTGTGGACAAGAAGCAAGGAACAATTCGAGTTTGCATCGATTTCAGGTACTAAAATAAAGCATGTCCTAAAGATAACTACCCCACACCGTTTATAGATCAGATTATCGATGAGTGTGTGGGAAATGAGATTTTCTCCTTCATGGACGGTTTCTCTTGATATAATTAGATTACTATCTGTCCTAAAGATCAACATAAGAATTTATTTATTTGTCCCTGGGGTACCTTTTCTTACAAGAAGATGCCTTTTGGCCTTAAAAATGCTGGAGCTACTTTTCAGCGAGCTATGTCTTATGCCTTCCATGACATCAAGCATATTATCGAGGCATACTTGGATGATTTAGCTGCTCATTATTATAAGAGAACTGATCATCCTTCTCATCTCCGTCAAGTATTTGAACGATGTCGATATTACAAAATCTGGTTGAATCCGAACAAGTGTGTTTTTACGGTCACATCTGGTTGGTTGTTGGGATTTATTGTGTCTACGTAAGGGATTCAGGTAGATCCCTTCAAGGTGGAGGCAATACTCCAGTTGCCTCCCTCGTCTTCAGTTCATTAACTTCAAAGTCTGCAAGGAAAATTTAATTTTCTACTGATATTTATCATAAATTATGTCGAGATTACGAAAGGGTTTATGAGATTATTAAAGAAAAGAGTTCCCTTCTTTTGGGATGGCTTTTCTCAGCGCTTATTCGATGATTTGAAAAAAGCATTGACCTCTGCTCCTCTATTGAGTCCACCTTATTATAGCATGGATTTCCTTTTGTATCTCGCGAAATCAAAATCTACCATTGGTATGGTTCTGGTTTAGGAAGACGATGCTCTTTCAGAGCATGTTATTTACTACCTTAGTCAAGGCCTGGTAGGACCTAAACTCCGGTACTCTCCGAAAGAAAATCTTGATGTGGTAGCTTACCATGTTGTACAATGGCTCAGACATTACATTCTTCTTCGAAAAACTTATCTTTTGGCAGCAGTCAATCCATTTCATTTTGTTCTTATTAGGCGAGTGATTGGGGGCAAACACAATCAATGGATTGTAATTTTGCAGGAATTTGATCTTGAATTTATGTCTCCCAAGTCCAAGAAATCATTGATTTTTACGGAATTGATCTCTGAGTTGCCCTATGGAGAGGAGATGGTTTATAATGAATCCTTTTTGAATGAGTATCTTTTTCTCATTTCTTCACAGGATCCTTGGTATGGGGACCTCATATTATATCTCCAGACTGTGAAGTTTCCCTCGACTTTTTCGAAATATGAGCATCGTAAGTTACGTCACCTAGCTAAAAGTTACTTGATCATTGGTGACACTTTATATCGTCGTGGGGTTGATTCAATCCTTAGGTGGTGCTTAACTCTCGAAGAAGCTGAGGTTGTGCTGAATGATTTCCACAGTGGAGCTTGTGGTGATCATTTATCTGGGCTTTCTATAGCCCAAAAAATCTTGCGTGCAGGATATTTTTGGCCTTCAATTTTCAAAGATTGTATGGAAGCGGTCAAAAAGTGTCATCCATGTCAAGTCTATACTCGAAAGATGTGCACTCATCCAGCTCCACTCTTTCTTGTCCTCACTGTCAGCCCCTTTACAAAGTACATTATTGTAGCTGTAGACTACTTTACGAAGTGGGTCAAGGCTATGCCTACTTTTGGGAATGATGGCGAGACAAAAACCTTTTTCCTTTTCAATCAAGTCATTTCTCGCTATTCCCAAAGAGATTGTCACTGATCATGGTAGTCATTTTCAGAACAGTATGATGGCTAAATTGGCTCTAAAATCAGGTTTCTAGCATGATCACTCGTCTCCATATTATCCTCAAGCCAATGGGTAGGTGGAGGACGTAAAAAAATCCTTGAAGACCATTCTTCAACGGACATTTGATAAAGCCCGATCCAATTGGCACATTATTTTGTGTTCTGTGCTTTGGGCATACCGGATGTCAGTCAAAACTGCAACTAGTTTTACTCCGTTTCAACTAGCTTATGGGTTGGAATCTATTTTTCCTATTGAATGTGAAATTCCTTCTCTTAAGTTAGTTGTAGAGCTTCTTCCTGACACCTCCAATCTTGAATAACATCTCCTTCATCTGGAACATCTCGATGAGCAGCGTCGAGATGCCACCACGATGAATGAGGCACATAAGAAACGGATAAAGGTTCAGTACAATAAAACCGTCAAACCTAGGGTTTTTTCTGAACGAGACCTTGTCTTGGTTTATGCCCAAGAGAAGGATGCCCTAGGAGAAGGCAAGTTTAAATCTATGTGGTATGGCCCCTTCATCGTAAAAAAGGTCCTCAAAAAAGGAGCTTATGTCGTGGTTGATTTTGAGGGAAATGAGTTGGTGGAGCCTCGAAATGGGCTCTATTTGAAAAAGTATTATGCCTAGGCTTTGGCCTAGCATCTTGCTTTTTGTATATATATATATATTTGTACATATCTAAGCTTTTGGTTTTTTGATGTGATTATGATGCATTTGATCTGCTTTAGTAGATCGTGTTGGATGTCATGAGTCATTTTAGTTTCACTGATGGTGCTAATAGAAATACCTGGAACTTGGCTTCCGCGGCTTGGGTACTTCATTATCCATCCGGTCAGTTGTTGGTTTTAAGAGGTGTCTGCATTGGTCCTGCTTCAAACAATGTAGCAGAATACACTGTAGTACTTTATCTACTCTCGGAAGAAATATCTTCGAGTGTTGTTTCGTTAGTATTATTCTTGGACTCCCAGCTGGTGGTTTCGCAGTTGAACAACACATATCGAGTTTGAGACCCATTTTTGCACTGATTTCTTTTTAGGGTTCATTTTTTATAGAGATCATTTCAATTTATAACATTCATTCACATTCCTTGAGCAGATAATTGGATGGCAAACTTATTAGCTAATCAAGCAATTGATTGGCATATTCATCATTCAACATTTTAATCAATATATCAAATAAATCATTCATTTTTCATACATTTGAGACGTCACATCATATAAATCGTTGTATATATATATATATATATATATATATATATATATATATCATCAGAGTGTTCAAAAATATACAAAATATAGACCCATCTATCCTACAAAATTAGGGCTTATGCCCGATCATGTTCAGTATCAAAAAATATATTACAGTCATTCGGAAAAATCTATATATCTAATCCTATGGTCCCTTCCCAACATTCGTGTTCTTATAGAACACGATAGCAGTCACTACATGGCGGAATAACTGCACCCAGTATCATGGTACTCCAACTACTCGTCTCTGGATAGCCTCTGGTAAGTCCTCTACTGTAGACATAAGCATTTGGCAAGTTAAACTCTCCAAGTTTCTCTGGACTACATGGAGGGTCCTACCTAGGTCTTCAGCGTCCGCCTCACCTCTGCGGTGCTTATGCCTTCGGTATCCCTCAGGTCTGACTGGTCCCATATCTGTATCATGATCATCAATAATATTGTAAGTCATTTGAGTTCAATCAAAAATATTTTTTCATTATCATATTTTGAAAAAATCCAAAAAATAATATAATCAAAAAATAAAAAATTGCAATCTCACCAATTGCACCCCATGCTGCACTGGGTGGAAGGACTAGATCTGGATCACCGCAAAAATCCATCCCAGAATAGGGATAATCTTCCACAGTGATAACTTGTTCCTCCTACCATTGGAAGAACTCGTCATCCCATGTGGTTCGGGGAACTTCACTTCCCCCTAATCTCTTCATCAAGTCAACCCACAGGGCTATTCTTGGATCTCTAGGGCTGTTGATGGTAGAGATCACTTTGGGTCAAAGCCCTGGAATCCTCTCAAAGAAGAATGTCAGTAAAATGGTTCCATACCCAAAATTTTTAGTTTTACCCTTCCAGATCGAAGTTAACTGTCTTTTCATATTTCTTAGCAATCTTGTGCACCAATCAAAGAGGTGAATCAAGCATTCTACTGAAATGCTCATCTGAGTTCTGGATGCCTGATGTAGGGAAGCAGATCCTTCTACCCTATCGATGGTAAAAATGAGAATCTTCATGTATAATTCTTTCAAATCTTTGATTGCAATCTTAGTCCCTACTTTTTGAGACCCTCTACATAGTAGACTTGGACGTAGTCTTCCATAGTAAGCCCTCCCAAAGGCTTTCCGTGAAAATCTACTAGATCTCCTCTCCGAGAGAGTCCAGTAATAAAATATATGTCTTCCACCTCTATGCGTATAGGCATTTGATCTATCATGAATCAGTCTTCCTTTGGTTCCCACTGATCTACCAACATTTGGAGAAACCAGACATTACTTTTCATATTTGGCATTTGAAGAATTTGAGCAATCCACAATTTCGAAGGATATTGAGCGAATTTGGATCCTCCATCACTTCATTATCGATGGCACTATGTTCACGCTCCCTCCAGCTAATAGACATCCTGCAAAAATCCATCAAATCATTCATTAGGTTCACATTTTAAATTTTTGTTCTGCACATACATGGCTTCCTTTACACACAGTCGTGTATCATACACAGGTTCATCCACATGAACCCACGTATGCGCAAAGGGTTTCATCAAAACAAAGTTTTCCTACAGTCAAATTTCCAAATTTTTCTCTTAAAATGAAACAAAATTGATGGCAAAGATGAATTAAGAGCTTACCTCACTGATTCAGAGTGATTTGATGGATGATTTCTCCTATTCTGAGAAGGGGAATTTTTTCTCCAAAAGTTCCTCCTCCACTTCTGCAATGTGAAAATGATCCAAATATGAGGTAAATGGTCTATTTATACCCAGAATTTGAAATTTTTTTGCCAAATTTCTTTGTGCTTATTTTTCAAATCTATTTAAGGCTGTATAACCGTGTTTCTTGTAAGTGTTGGGAAAGGTATTTTTCAGGGACATTTTACTGAAGTTGAGATTTTTCCAGTTTCTTCAAATCCATGACCATTGACCTATCATCGTAGGTATATGATTATGAACTGGCATATAGGTTAGGGAATCCACTTCAGTTGCATTTTGCATACTAGCCTCCATTCTGATCACTTTCCATAAGGTCGATCCCATCTTGTCATGAGTACTTAACCCATTTTCACTTGCTGATTTTTTAATCATGACTTGATGGTAGAGCCTTCCTTTACATGGGCTTCCTAGTTAGTTCCTCGCTAGCATTTGTTACCCATGCTGCAATTGATGTAGGCTCGGGAGTCCTCTTTAGTTCCGCCTTGACATATACATTGAAGCTTCATTCTTCTTCTTCTTCGCTATCATTTTTCTGGCCATTACCCCAGAGGCTCCCTTTTTGGTTGTCAAGTTGTATTTCTGCATTGCATATTGACTACTTGTTTATCTTGGCCTTTAGTCGGCTTCATTTGGACTCAATGTTTAAGCCATATTTTGACCTTGACTCTCTGTACAAGTTAACCATGCAATCACTTAGCTACCACGACTTGACACCTTGTTACCCATGGATGGAACACTCCTTTGAGTATCACTTACCAGTTTCTGCCATCTTGCATTGAGCATAGGATTGTTCCTATCCCCGGAACTAGTGCATCTATTTTATGATACTTGTTCTATCCATTGTATTATAGCATTCTTTTATTCCTTTTCAGGCTTTGAATATGAAAAATACAAAAAAAAAAAAATATGTGACAAAGAGTGGGAACGAGATATTACTTCATATTGTGATGGCAGCTACAGTGTCATTTTTTTTGCCCTTGAACAAAGCACAAAAAACTATGTCTTTCCTTCATTTGGGATGGTTTTAGTTTTGACTTAAGAGAAGCCATAACCTTGTCACATGCATCAGTTCTCCCCTGGTTGGTTATCTCTTCCAATCATATGGAGGTTTTTTTCGTGCCTCCTACATGACAAACTTATACAAAGTTATCATTTGCTACCATAATCAACATGAGTTATGCTTTTGTTCAAGGGAAGTTAACCTGAGTCCGCCTATCTGCGGTGTCTCTTGACTCATTTTTCAGTATGCCTTCCTAATCTTTTTAGTGTCTTGTTATATCACATCAGATGTTTAGTCCTATGCTCGTGCTGGTTTGAGAAGGTCTCCATTGAATTCTTGCTGGTTGGTTTGTCTCTTATCGACTATGACATATTGCTCTAAGAGAAAACCTAGATTTTCACCATGGCCCTATTTACATTATCGATAGGTGACCTTGTGCTCAGAATTTGATCATCATCATGGGTCTTTGACTGAGTGGTTTCCCTTGTGTTCGAAATCAGCCTAAATTATGACACCTGGGATTTGTGCAGTACCTGGATTTCCATTTGACCCTATCGGTGGATATCTCGCCTCTTTGTCAGCTTTCATTATTGGTTGGTTCAGAGGGTTTCTGTCGTGTGCTAGCTTCATTTTGTGCATGCCAGAAACGTACTTCGGGTTGGTTACTTCACTCTACTTCGTCTGATTCCTTCCAAATCTTGGCCTACGGGTTACACTCGCACTGGAATGATGTGGGATGCCTTAATGCCTTCCTTCCAGCAGATCGTTTCCCAACGACTCCGACTCATTGCTTTGGGAATAAGGTCTAGAGTCCTTTTGTCAGTACCTTAGGGTTTGCAGTCATTAGTGGAAGATTCTTCACCATCGACAATGAGGATACATCATTGCCTCATGATTGGTGGATTTTTTTAAGTGTTCGACTTCAACTCATTTATTCACACTTTTTGGATTGTACTGGGGCACCTTGACACTCATTATCATTATCGATGGGTTGTCTCACGTTTGTTAACGGTATACATCAATGAACGGTAATAAAACTATTTCTCACATGGTCGACTTCAGCTCATGTATTCCCATTGTGTAGAATTGTACCATAGTGATCGGTGAAGACCTTGGGTTTGCATCAGCATGATTTGGTTCACTTAGACAGTTTCTTCAGTTTTTTGCCAGTGACACCATACACTCTTATATGTTGCAGTTTCACCACAACAACATCTTATATGTTGACTCCCGAGTTGTGTGTTGTACCATTTGTTCCACCACTTATGATTTGGTACCTGGAGATTCAATTGTGACTTTTGTGATTAGATATCTATTTGTAGCATCATTGATCTGTCTTATATATGTGATACTTGGACCTGATTTTGACTTGTAGTTCCGGGCAGTGATCAGCGGTCAGATGATTCATTATGTACTTTACATTTTGTCAGCTATACTTGTATACATTTTAGATCCGCTCTATATTTCATATGTGGACATGCTTTTTCTTTCACTAAGAACGGGTATGCCCGCCTCAAACATGAGTTATCTCTTTGATTTCTCTCACTGGTTTTTTTTGGCAAGCTGAAATCTAGTGAAGTCCTCTCTAGTCCTTGCAAGGTTCTTTCTATGCACGTAATACATTTTGGCCATCATGTACCCCTTCTGACCTCATATATTAGGGGGCATCTATTATAGTTTTATTTATCACCTTCATGTACTTGATGATTTACACTTTTGCCTTGGGCACCCTTTCCCCCAGACTTAAATATTTTCTCAAAAAACAATATCTTAAAACCCATATGCGAGTCTGCCCAGACTTTTCTGCGTATACACGTGAGTCAATTCATAGAGATCTGGGTATAACTTTTTAATTATTAAAAAATATTTATATTTGAGGCTTTTTTGATGGTTATTCCAGTAATTCAACCACCCCAGCCCGTGGCCTAACTTCTCCTAACTGCAGAAACTAATTTTGAGAGAGTATAAAAGCCCCTCAAAGGTATGGCCTAAGAGAGAGAGAAAATATATAGATATTATACTCTGTTGGAGCCCTATTCAAGTCTGATATTCCCATGCCTCCTGCACTTTCTAGGTATATTTAGGAAACCCTTGTTTCCTTGAGATGTTCATCATCCTATATGACATCTATTATGCACACATCTTGGAAGAATTCTTGCGAGGCTAGGGTTGGACAGATCCAGAGGGCGGTATGCTCGAAAGGCTATGGTAGGATTCAGGTGATCTCTCCACGTTTTGATTACTGTATGTGTCATTCATAATAAGAAGAGTCATCTTGTTCCCGATATTTATGTGTTAATGATGCTTTATACATGTGTGATAATCATTAATTGAACATTTCATATTGTTTTCATGATATTATTCATGGTTTTCATAACATCTAGGAACTATATACACTGTACAACTAGGTTTTTGTGTCTGTTATTTGTGGATTTACAGGTTTCGGAGCACAAAGTGTTGTAGGGGGTTTGCACCCCGCGGGATCTACATCAACCGAGGGACTTACGGGTAAGTTCTGCAACCAATAGAATTTAGTTTTCAGTATAAAGGTTGGTTAGAGTCCTTCTTGAATGGCATGTCCCTGATCTGTGAAGGTTGTTAACCCAAGAAATTTAGGGTATTATTTCCAAAAACAGATGTTCTTGAGGCTTGCAGCTTCGCTCTGTGAAAATTTCATCTTCTGAACCCGCGTAGAAAAAAATTTATAGTGCAAATTCCACGCTGACCTGTTTAGGTTAAATTCAAGAGCCTGCAAAAATCCCTAACTTGCACAGATCATATCTCCGAAATTATTGCGAACCAAGATCTAAAATTTTTCCATGATGTTCCTCAGGATTTCATCTTCGCTCTGTAAAAATTTCAGCTTTTGAACCTTCATAGAAAAAAAGTTACATATATAAACAATAAATACATACATACATACATACATACATACATACATGTATACATATATAAATACATACATACATACATACATGTATACATATATAAATACATACATACATACATACATACATACATACATGTATACATATATAAATACATACATACATACATACATGTATACATATATAAATACATACATACATACATACATGTATCAGACAATAAATACATACATACATACATACATGTATACATATATAAACACCAACATAATAATGAGCACAACATAATTACCAGATAAGATAAGGTCAAGGTTAAGAGAAAGAACTTTATCTGTGCACAACATGCATAACATTGAGAACCACAGTCCCCAACTTAGCCAAGGAATCTAACAACTCAGATCCTTTTTATTTACCTTTTATATTTCCTTTCTCATGTCTATACTGCCACCGCCCATTTACCACAATGGACCCAACCAGTCCAATGAAATGTCATATTCTACCCTTCTGTTGCGCTTACTCATGCACTAAGCTTCATTTGTGTCTTACATTACCTTTTGGGTACCATACAACTCTCCCCGAGCTCCATTAACTTCCTCTTTTCCAAACCAATCTACAAGACTCTCAAAACATAAAAGGAAAGAACAAGAGAAAGTAAGAAGGAGACCATGAAAATCCATAAGCAATATGTAATATTCCAAATTTTTCCTACAATAATTTGGAATATTAATTTTTTCTGATTTTACATAGGAGGAGAATAAATGGGTAAGGAGACCCATGCATAATGATATTATCAATAAAATCCCTCATAGTATAAAAGGGGATCATCATTGGAGCTGGTTTTCACACCCTCATGTGTGAATAGGTTTATTTGCAAGTGGACAAGGTTAGGTTTGACCAAGTCAACAGTGCTGCCATAGGAGGAGTGGCTTACTTTGGAAGACAACGCAGTGTGAATGAGGAAGGGAATATTTGGTGGAGGAAACCCTAATTTATGGGGCCAATGGATAAAGAGCTTTCACTTGTTTAAAAGGAGGGCAAGGCAACCATTGTTTCGGATGCTTGTATTATTCATCTCATTGTCTATTCAGACAATTGTGCATTCTTTGTTGTTTAGCAAGAGTTGCCGGGAGGAATTATTGTTTAGGATTCCTTCTCCTTCTTGAGAGGCCTCTTGAGGGATTGCATTGATTTTCCTCACATCTAGGCTTGAGGCCAAGCATCCTCCACCAAGACAGTGTTATTTCTGCAACAGAATAATGTTGTGTTGTTGGGTGTTGCAGTGAGGGTTCACTACACCACCTCCATCAGCTATTTTTCAGAGGAGGAGTCTCTCTTCCCTTTAGGAGAGCAGTTTGGAGACATTCCAGAGCTTATTTCAGACTTTGGCATCAAGGCCAACTCATTCCTTAGCCCTACAGCGCAGTTTCATCCAGTGACTGCGTTATTTTAGTGGAGCATTTGCAGTGGGGATTTGCAGATATCTTTGGAGGGTGAGATCTTAGGTGAGAGGATTAGCCTTTCATTCTAGAGATCCATTGGAGGAGATCTTGCCATTGGTTATAGAATCTTTAGTCTTCTCCATCCAGTTCTATTTCTGAGTTGCAGCTGCTACCCAGCAACTTTGACATTTTGCACATTTTGTATTTTACAGCCAATCCTTCTAGGATTGACATGAGGTAGCCTTTGGGAGCTGAGATCTTCACTCCCAATGTTTTATTGGGCCATATAATTGTATATCTATGTATTTGACATATGTAGCATGCAGTTTCTCTATAAAACTGCACTGTCATAGCTTAGACACCTTTGTGTAGCAGTGGTTTCATCATGAGTTATGTACTTGTCTCTTGAGGCTGAGTATTGCTTAACTTGAGTAGCATTTTCCTCAAGATCTTGTATTCATTTTTTGCTGCTATTATCTAATAAGATAGCTATGGATTTCTCTCATGTTTTTATGAGTTTAGTGTTGTTGCTGCTCCATTTTTGTGTTTGCATATTGCTGCAGCTCCAACTTTAGAATATCTTGAGATATTCTCATTGGTGTAGCATTTTCCTAATTTGGAATATTAAAGTGGTATCAAAGCATGATCCTTGGCTCAGCCAGTGGATCTCAACCATCATGCTATCAAGGAGAGAGAAGATGAAGACTCCACTATGTGGAGAGAAAAAGGAAGATAAGCTTACCAAGCTTCTTCCAACATCTATACAGAGCATTCATGAAGAATTTTAGAAGATAAGGAGGGAGATATGTACGGGATCTCCAAGAGGGTTTGAAAATGAGTCAAACTCTAGTTTTTCTTATAGGGAGTGTGAGCATGCAGCCACACACTATGAGGCACAATGCAGTTACATGGCCAACTTTTCCATAAGAAGAAAATAAGAAGGAGGAATGTCGAAGAAGGGAACTCTTAGTGGTTTCTTGTATGAATATGAATCTTAAACTCAAAAGTTTAGAGATCCTATTACCTTTCCAGAGTTTTGCAAGATCATGGTGAGGAGGAGCAAGCAGCTTAATATGGATATATTTCTTCTATCTATCTTTGATGGTTCCTCTACTTTTTCAGCCAGCGGTTGGATAAAAGAGCTAGACACCTTTCTACAGCAGCATCAGATTTTCGAATATGAAGCCATCAGAATAGTAGCACTGCACTTTGGAGGTAAGGTCTATGCATGGTGGTTATTTGAGTCATTTAATTTGAAAAATGTAAATACCTCTTCCTATGCAATGTTCATTAGAACTTTGATGGAGAGATTTGGTAGAAATAATTCTGAAACACATGTGGAGGAAAAAAACACATCTAAACAAACAAAACCCTTGCATGTGATGGAGGAAACCATAGACTTAGAATCACTTCAGAGAGCCATGAAGGAGGCTGATATCTTGCATGATAATTTATTAGAGGCAAGACCTTCATTTTGTATTTTTGCACAAGAAGCAAAGGGATTCCTTTTCCAAAAGAGGATCCAATCATTGGAGGGCTGCCCACTCATGTTGAGGAGGCTAAGGGAAACAACGTTGTCATTTCTAAAGTTGATCTAGCACCTCATGTAGAGGGGGGAGGAGCTCTTGCTCCCACTATAGGGATTCTTGCAGCTTTTCAAGGAAGTCCCCAGGATATCATACATGGAGGTCCAAGCACAATTAGAGAGCAGCATGATTGTGCAACATTGCAACTGGAAGGAGAAGGAAGGGAGGAAGAGCAGTATCATGTGATGAGAGGCACACACCCTTCTCTATTTCAGAGAGATAGTGCAAAGAGGAGGTAGACTATATTGCGTTGTGAGAGCAAGGGCAAGGTTTCCCAATCATATGTACAGTCCACTCTTGACATTGATGTCTCACTGCATAGAGGCATTCCACCAAGGAGGCCACCAAATCTACCATTGATGAGAGACATTTTGTCTTTGGACTCACCACTCTTGGATTTTGGAGAGGTGAAGATTTTGGAGGAGAAATTTGGCATGGGGGATGTCAAAGTAGCAGACGGAAGCAGGAGGAGAGCTTCACATGCCAGATCACCAACGCTGTCTCTTAGGAGGATTGATCCTTACTGGAAATCTCAGTTCTTGGTGGACTAATCCAAGGATCTTGATGCATGCATGATTCTTGATGACTTGGATGGAGATGACAGATACATGGTAGATGATATGGTCATCTATTCACATGACAGAGTCTTCTTGACTAGAGATTCTAGTCTCAAGGAGAAGTTGTTGCATGCAGTACAAGAGGACTTATTTTCCATGAATTCTGATGCCTATCTTGCCTTGGAAGAGGAGTTCAATTGGGAGGGCATCCAACAGGACATACATCAGCATATGGAGAGATGCAGAGCCTAGATGATGATGGAGAGGATTTCACAGCCACCTTCCTACTCATTGAGAGTAAGGGAGCCTTTTCAGTTGAGCCATTTCAGCTCAAGTCTTCGAGTACATAATGGAGAATCTACAATTTCACCTTATGTTTTGTACTTCTTGTCTTTTTATAAGCAGCATATTGTACCAAGGAGGGTTATTCCTTCTTGCATATTGTATACTGGAAGCCATTTGTAGCATTGAGATTGGCTATCTCATTAGTGGTTTGTGGGGAAAGCCACATGACTTTTGGTGTGCACCATTGACACCTTTTTGTACTTCCATGTCTATATCTTGTAAAATGATTGTGCCAGCAAAAAAGTGGCTGGAAGACCACTTGTTTTTTTTTGATTTGATGCAGGCAAGAGATGCACTGTGCTGGTTCCATGGGTGGAACTATGATTCACTCTTCGGTTGTCATTTGGCAACTTGTTCTTATTGTACTATGCTTCCATGTACTACTGATATGTTTATGTTTATGGAGAGCTTTTATTGGAGAGTGGTCTTGAGACTGAGGATACCCATTGGGAGCATGATTCTCCCTACTATACATGTTGTACATTTTAGGAGAAACCATGGGCCAACCATGAATGCCACATTACATTTATTTCCTTCTTGTGGGAGGAACCACTTGAAGAACTTGAGAAGGCACTCCATGGATCATGAGAGGATGGATTAGTTAGCACAATCAAATATTTTCCCTTTGAGGATGAGGGGAGACTCATCTATGAGCCACTCCATTTATATGAGCAAAACATATGGTAAGAGTGTTGTTGACTTGCATAGTGATTTGTCTATATATATGCATCTCTTAACCATATATGTGCAGGGATTTGCTCAAAGGAGGAATATTCTTCCTTCTAGATTTGGTGGTCTACATAAGGCCATTATGGATGATCACTCCCTAAGTGGATATGGGGAGGAGATTTCTTAGGGAGAATATACTCACATTGCATATTATAACATTCACTATCTCCATATTGGTGAAGAGATTAGGGCAGCAAGAAAATGGTGGGGAGGCCACACATCATTTTATTTTCTATGGCAGTGGAGAGTCAAACTGCGTTGGCTACATTTGAGGGACCATTGTCCTTCTCCTTTAATTCACATGGCAGCCAACATGATTCTCCTTATGGTTCCCTTGATTGAGATTGTTGGAGATTTCCTTGGGAGCATGATTGGAGGGGAGACACATTGGGTGAATGTGTCCTTGGAGGGAGAAAAATCCCACACACTTTGCACTACATGTTCTAGAGGGAGCATGGGAGATGGTGTGGCCACTACAGCAGCTCATTTATTTCCTTATGAGGTGAGCCATATGAGGAAAATTATTCCATATGATGATGACTTCCAACTCATCACATATGAGATGATTTGGGCCAACATGTTTCATAGCGTTGGAGGAGAGATCCTTAGAGGTCTAATCTCCATCTTGCCATTTGAGGGCAATGTCATTGTAGCCTAGGATCAACATACACTCTACACTTATCCTAAGTGGAGAGGAGGAAAACATGGGGTAGGCTATTTTGTCTACCAGGATAATATTTTCAGCCCACCTACATTGCCGGAGCCAGAGGTGGAAGATGAATTTCAGGAGTTGCCATGTTGGGGGGTAACTCATGTTGCATGGTTGATTGCTTGGGGATGGAGGATCCACATGAGGAAGATATTCCTCAATACATCATAGAATCCGTGCCTTGAGAGGAGGCTTTCCAGTTCTATCCTTGCAGTTGCTTGAGGACAAGCAACATTTGGGAGGGGAGGACTGTAATATTCCAAAATTTTCCTACAATAATTTGGAATATTAATTTTTTCTAATTTCACCTAGGAGGAGAATAAATGGGTAAGGAGACCCATGCATAATGATATTCTCAATAAAATTCCTCATAGTATGGAAGGGGATCATCATTGGAGCTGGTTTTCACACCCTCATGTGGGAACAGGGTTATTTGCAAGTGGACAAGGTCAGGTTTGACCAAGTCAACGGCTTCTGAGGGGGGTGTGCGGTGTAGATGAGAAGAGATAACTGGTGGATGCAGATGGATGGGGCCCATGGAGAAAGAGCTTTCACTTGTTTAAAAGGAGGGCAAGGCAACCATTGTTTCAGATGCTTATATATATATCTCATTGTCTATTCAGAAAACTGTGCATTCTTTGTTGTTTAGCAAGAGTTGCTAGGAGGAATTACTGTTTAGGATTCCTTCTCCTTCTTGAGAGGCATCTTGAGGGATTGCACTAATTTTCCTCACATCTAGGCTTGAGGCCAAGCATCCTCCACCAAGACAACGTTATTTCTGCAGCAGAATAATGTTGTTTTGCTAGGTGTTGCAGTGAGGGTTCACTACACCACCTCCATCAGCTATTTTTCAAAGGAGGAGTCTCTCTTCCCTTTGGGAGATAAATTTGGAGGCATTCCAGAGCTTATTGCAGACTTTGGCATCAAGGCCAACTCATTCCCTAGCCCTACAGTGCAGTTTCATCTAGTGACTGCGTTATTTTAGTGAAGCATTTGCAATGGGGCTTTGTAGATATCTTTGGAGGGTGAGATCTTAGGTGAGAGGATTAGCCTTTCATTCTAGAGATCCATTGGAGGAGATCTTGTCATTGGTTGTAGCATCTTTAGTCTTCTCCATCCAGTTCTATTTCTGAGTTGCAGCTGCTACCCAGCAACTTCGACATTTTGCACATTTTGTATTTTACAGCCAATCCTTCTAGGATTGACATGAGGTAGCCTTTGGGAGCTGAGATATTCACTCCTAATGTTGTATTGGTCCATATAATTGTATATCTATGTATTTTGCATATGTAGCATGCAGTTTCTCTATAAAACTGCACTGTCATAGCTTGGACACCTTTGTGTAGCAGTGGTTTCATCATGATTTATGTACTTGTCTCTTGAGGCTGAGTATTGCTTATCTTGAGTAGCATTTTCCTCAAGATCTTGTATTCATTTCTTGCTACTATTATATAATAAGATAGCTATTGATTTCTCTCATGTTTTTATGAGTTGAGTGTTGCTGCTGCTCCATTGTTGTGTTTTCATAATGCTGCAACTCCAACTTTAGAATATCTTGAGATATTCTCATTGTTGTAGCATTTTCCTAATTTGGAATATTGCACAATACGAAACTACAACAACGTGGCATGGCCATGCACTAGACACAATCAAGACCGAAAACCTAGCGCGACAAATCACAAGATACCAAAAGCACAAGACTAGCAACAAGCACCATGAATCAATCCCCATGGTTCCCAATACTTCCAAATGAAAGATAAACCCAAGATTTCTTTCAGATTTCATGGTAGTCTCTTGCCATGCAATCCCCTGCATCATACTGCCATAACCTGTAATATTCCAAATGGAAAATTTACAATGATAACAAAGACATGAAAATAAATAAACACATAAATTTTCAGAATCTCATACACATTAACCACAAATTTCTCCAAATCCACAAACTAGACAAGATTTTATTAATAATGATGTTGAGGTACAAGTAAGTTAGAGAAAATGCACCTAGGCTTGCATAAGGCAAGCTGCAAGCATCGGGTGATGAGTACAAGCAAATCCAACAAATCCAATAACAAGCTCCTTTAGAAAACTGTGTTGTTGCTCCAAAACTGCAATGCTTCCTAACTTCAGCCGGTAATTTACCTACTGGAAACTACTTAGAAAATTATAGTAATTTGGAAAAGTGATCCTTGCCCAAAACCAAGAAAAACTTAGAAAGAGTTTCCTATAATTCCAACATTCAAAAACTAACCCTTTGTAGCTTGGCCCTCTTCCAATTTCATTTTCTGACACTGGAGTTGCTATTTTCAATCACTTCTCTCCAAAATCCCAGCAAACCTCCTCAAATGGACCTCTAATCAACCCCCCAACACCTTAGCTCCAAAACCCCTCCAAGGAAGCTGCCACAAAAGAGCCTCCTCCAATGACTGCCTAAGCCCTTATAACCAAAATAAATATGATGAAATATGGTCTCCAAGATTATCTATTGCACTCCTATGCTAGCCCTCTAAAATAAAATAAAACTATACTACTAAGCTCTCCTATGAATTCTGGATGAATCCACCAAGGGGAGATGGGTACTTGCCCAATCTCACTAAATCACCTGAGGGTTTCTGCCTTGGGGCTACCGATGGAGTAGAGAACTAGGTTCTCAACCTCTTATACAATAAACAATACTAAATCCAATATGTTCTCTAAAGGCCCTTCCTCCTCTTTATTTTATTATTATTTTAATCACTGAGCACATTCCCCTTAATTAAAATATTATTTTTAATGTAAAAAGTGGTCAATTGGACACCATGCCTCCTCAGGTCACTAAAAATCACTCTTAACCATCCCATCCTATAGATAATCTCAATCTGGTTCCAAAAAAGTATTACAGTAAGGTGCTCCGCCAATAATTCCTCCCAAAATGGCACCTTAGGCGTAATTAATTGAGTTAGGCCCATTAATAACTCAATTTTTTGAAATTTGTTGGAATGCAACATAACGAAAGGAAAATTGTGCAGATGGTGGAATATACCAAGAGAATGCCATCAGACCTCATAAGAACTCCGCAAAACCCCTCCAAAATCCCCCAGGGCCCGTCGACGATGCCAACCTACACTTGTGACCTGTCTTCCCCCAACTCTGAAAGTCCATCCTAACCATGCCATAAGGAATACTAGGAAAAGGAACATTACATAACCACATGACTGTCAACGCATAAATAAATATAGCAATATACCATTTATCTTACCTTTTTATGCTAGACACACTGTCTTGTATCTGAACACATACATATATCATCTCTTAATGGAATCCAATTCCCTTGATGGACCTAGCTATAACTAGAAACCAACTGTTATACTTGTAAAATACACGTTCATAAATATAACACGTGTCCACATAATGGAAGACAAGATTAGGGTTAAGAAGAATTCATGTTTCCATGCAAAGTGCTCATTCATTTGGAATTAGGGTTTCCAATCATAGCCAAAGGAATTCTTACTCAATTCCTTTCTTTTACCATTTTCCTTGCTGTAATTGAATATTTATTGTGTGCTATCACATCACTCAGTTGTTATTTATATAAGAAATCAACCCAAAGTCATAAGCCATAATACATACTGCTACAACTATCACCTACTCACAGTCAAGTACATATCAGCTATCTCAACACATATAATGTTACTACATCTGTCATAAAACAAGATCATTCCTTCATACAATATTATATACACATGCTCATATCATGCAGTTAAATAAACATTCAAACAACAGATAGATGACATAATAGACACCAAACACTCAAACACAAAATAGACAACCTAATCAAACATTCAAGCACCAAGTATATGAAATAATCAAACTCATACCTTAATGTATCTTAGGGGAGACTATCTTATTTGAAAAATCAATCTAGATTAGCATGATATAACTTCACAACACATCACCCAAACATAAATAAGGTTAGTATATTCATGACAATAAATAGGTAACATGTTCACATCATAACCTCACTAACAATTTTCATTCATGCATAACGGTCACGCATGCATAGTCAGTCTAGATTAATACAAAACGTTATCATAAATAGGTCAACTCATACCTGAATGTCATAACCTTAACTAACTTCATAGGCCAATCCAAATTAGTATGATACATATAACATCAACATCTTAACACAATAACCCTAATCATCAAATTAACTAACATATAACAACTACAAGTTAATCATATAACATAATCGTCAACAACATATAACATAATCATCAAGTTAATACCATGGCTAACTAGCTAACAAATGTACATACGATCACACTATTTAGCTAACATATACCGTCTATGTCGCCATAACATCAATGGAATGAAAGGCATACACATAACCAAAATTCATATGACTAAACTGATCAACTAGAATTTTTCATACATGCAGGGAAAAATTTAAGGATGGAAAATAATATTGGAGTTTAAAACATTGGCGGAACTCACTAGACCCTAATATGAAAACTATAAAATGTTTATTGATGTGTTTGTAAAATTATTCAAATTTATAATGATTTTATATATACTCTCTATATAATGTTGGCGATTTTTAAGGTAAAATAATTTTATATTGTAAAATTTGGGTGAATCATTTTTATGAAAAAATGGAAATTGGCGAATCTTTTTTTGGAAAAACTATGGAAAATTATCCCACCCACAAATATTAGCCCCTAAAATTTTCCATGCATACATGTAACCACAACAAAAATAAGATTAAAAACATGTATATAACCCTAATGCTTATAACAACCATTAACCAACATACCTACATTCCAATCATACAATACCTGTATGACGATCTGCTCTTACCCCAAAGTTTAGTGCTGCAACTTCACTTCGATGATCTGCATCTCATAGTATATCTCAACCAACCCATGAGCATCATAACATACCAAAAGCACCAGGATGACCTAAAATTCATACAATGAGCTCATGGACAACAACTATAACCATGACGATGCATGCATAACAACATATAGACTCTCACATTTATAACAAATGTGTAACCCACATGCACTCATGACGATCACATCAAAAAAAAAACACCATCAAATTCCACATGGAAACACAATTGCAACAATGACCACCATCATGCATACATAACAAGCACATAGAACTAAAGGATTATTAACACACGTGTGACTGACATGAATTCGTGACCAACACACACTGCCTATCCAGTCCAAGGGGTGAACCATGCTATGATACCACTCTATAACATCCTCCTCCCAAATATACCCAAGTAACCAATCAACTGGGGTAAATAAGCGACGAGAGGCTACTATGATGAGATTCAACCTCCTAGGTGACCTTAAGGAGGTGGAATTGAGAAAAACATTTCATACAAACATTGTACATCGACAATAACACCCCCTGGATCCAACCAAACCATTAAGGGATCCTGCCCCTAGCTCCCACTGACCTTTTGAGCTCTTAAACCTTTGGACGCATGCATAAGCCTCAATGTATGCATCTGGGAGGATATGGGTGCATGCACAAACCTGCATGCCAATGTCTAGGGACTAAATTACCCAGTATTGTGCCAACGTCTCCTATATTTGAGCTACTTTTTTAGACCCAAAATCCAGTTCATTTCCCATAACTTCATGACAAGTTCAAAGATGATTTGAAACCCTGGAAAAATGATGCAAAATAAAACACACCAACAAGGACTCAATTGGACCCCTAATAGCCATGATAGTCATTTCGTTAAATATGTCACAAACATGGAAACTACCCGTGTAAACAACATATCTGACCATAGGGGTCTCATACTTATCTGAGAATTGCTAAGAAGCATTGTTCCTATACATTATTAGCCGTGTTACCATCTATTTTCAAATAGATACATTGTGCATTCATTTACAAGTAAAAACATGGGGAGAGCCATACATCATCATTTTCATAATACATGCTTATAACCAACATAAATTCAAGGATAAAACAAGCATAAAATCCACATATAAGCTAGTACATTTCCTCATCAAATACCAAGAAAATAAACCTCTCAATAATGAATGTAAAAACCAACTGTAGATGGGACTACCATGTTCCACCCGACCATAGATTGGTTGAACCAAATCTCTCTTCATCCAATCACCCCCATGCCATATTCCAAGCATGAATGTGGGACTCAAACTGAAATAACCAACAAGGGCATCCCGAGGATAAACCACCTCACCCTCATCAATAGGAATCATGATTTACCATAATCCACATTGGATCACTAGGCCAAAAAAATGAACATGTCATGATAGGCTTTACCATGATCTCCACCCAATCACTAGGAAAAAAAATGCATTTATTCCATTGGATTTCTCCACCTACACCATAAGGAATTTTCATGTCTCCTAGTCTCTCAGGATTTATGCCAATCCACAGTCCGATATAGGGATTACTAGTCCCTAAACTGAGACATATTCTCTAGGATTTACTATATATCCCAACCCAAGATTCCTAGGTCTAATGGAGAGAACCCACCTCTCAGGATTTACCACAATCCATACCAGATCACTAGGCCCTAAATAGAGGCAACACACTATCCATATTTACCGTAACCGACAGTCTAGTTTAGGGGTTACTAGGCCATGTGTGATATCATTTCAGAGATCCACCTCACTCAATTTTGAATCTATATGGAAATCCAGCTCAACCAAAACATGAGAACTCCACCACACCATGAATATCCGAAAATGGAAATGCTAGGCTGAAAACACTGTCACACCTGGAAAACCCATGCCATGATAGAAAATAACCACATGCAATTCCATGCATTCCAAATCTAGGAAGGAAATCACACATGCAAATCGATACCTGCAAAGAATCCTGTTGTAGTTGCTTGATCTTTCTCTTCCTTAATTTCTCCTTCCGTCATATTGCCTTCTTTTCCTTTCTTCATCCAATGCCAAAGTGATCCAAGAAAACTCTAAGTGTCCAAGTGTGTGTGTGTATGTGTGTGAGAGAGAGAGAGAGAGATATAGAGAGAAAGAATAACGAGAGAGATCAAAAACTGAATTGACAAAAAGGTAAGCCAACCAAAAGATTCCCAACTGATCCTCATAAGAATTTTTATCAATGAGGCCTCTATTTTCTTCATTCTCCATTATTTTCCTTCATTTTCCTCCTCACATGCAACCTTTGACCTTTCACCTTCATTTTATCCTATTTTCCATTATTGGGTTATACATGGTGTCACCTATCATTAAATGACATCTTACTTGCTTCTATAATAGACTTCATGTATAACCCAATATATGGAAATGTGGAGTTTGACAATAGTTGGATTTCATGCTCCACTTCCCTCTTGGGTGGTAAACCTTTAGGCTCTCAGAATGCATCCGTATATGCCTATACTAACTCTTCCGGTTTTTTTTAGTACACCCTTCTAGGAATGCCTTACCTCTTATAGACTCTTCTATAAAATAATTTTCTCTTAAAAATAATAAAATACACTTCTTGCTATAATTGATCAATTTTTTGGCTCGATTGGTACTTACTAGTGAAAAAATTGACTTGCCTTTGTGCACATTGATGATAATTTATTTTCCATACTGATGAGCTAGTATTCGTTGGATCTATGCATGAATATTGCATCTCGCATGTACATGTAGGGACTTCCAAAAACAACTTTGCATAAATCAAGGGGAATCACATATAGTTCTACTTCAACAATAAAATCATCACTAATAACATATCTAATTTTGCACTATTTTTTTACCTTTAACTCTACATCCTTATTTACCCATCCTAATGGATATGGGCTTGGATGATCATGAACTCCCAATCCCAATTTGTTGACCAAATCTACTCTAATGATATTCTCCTGTGATCCATAGTCAAATAGAGTATCAATCATTGTCTTCTTGACCTATATGTTTATGTGGAAGAGTTTGGTCATTTCTTTCTCTTCATGTTTCTAAAGGCTACTTAGATTAACCTCCTTCTACACTAATGTACATAAAATATTCTCATGTGTGTCTGAGGTGATTTCAACTTGGTTTCTTGAATTGGTGGCCATGGATTTATTCCTCTTATTATCTTTCTTTTTATTCTTTGGGTTAAGCTATAGATGCAACTTACAACACTTCTCCTCTGTATAGACATCAATGTTGCAGTGGTTGCTAGGATATTTAAATTGGTGTGCTATGGCTGTTGTATTTTTATCTTTTCCCCATTTCCACTTCTTCTTCCCCTCCTTAGAAGCATCTTTTTGCTCCTTATTCTTGGATCCACTTTATTTCCCTTTTTTCAAGCCTATTTTCTCCAATTAAAGTGCTTGTACATAATCCTTGTCTACCAATATAGGCTTGAACATATGATCAATTTCTTTTCTAGACGGATGTGTAGACCCCCCCAGATATTTGAGGAGTAAATATGAGTTCTTTGGGGAGACACCCATCATTATGTCCATCTTTCTGAACTCTATGGTGTACTTCTGTAGGTTGTGCCCTTGATTTTTCCATAAGTAGTGACACCAAATCCATTAGTACTCTACATACCAAGTAGGGTAAAATTATGAATTTATAAGGGTTTTGAAGTCCTCCCACTTAGTCAGTGGAGGTTCTCCCTCCAACCTCAGGGTCTCTATATGCCTTTTCCACTGAGTTAGGGCATGGACATCTAATTTCAACTATGCAAATAAAATCTTATGTTCTTCCTCAACATTATGGACACTGAAATAAACCTCTAATTGCTACAAAATAGTGATTAGATTTTGAGCATCGATCTCACCTTGCTACGACTTGATATCGACCTTTTCTTTCATTCTGAATAGGGAGTGTGAATGGTTCATGGCACTTGAACTAGGTTTATCTTTTCTGGGTCCTTCATTCCACTGGTTCTCTGTTTCTTCTTAATCTCTTGATCTCCCTTCTAATCTGCCCTCTGGATTAGAACCCCCATATTTTATAACTGTCCTGAGCTTATTGCTCAAGGTTGAAATGAGGATATTTATATTATGACTTATATAAAAATAAATTTCTTCTAGCTATGAAAACCTCCCCTTTGTAGGATCATGAGGGTCATTCATATATTCATCGCCCGTTATTAGGGTTTTACAACTTTTGGCCTAGATGATCTAAATCCTTTGCAAATTTACGATCTATACTGATAAAACTATAACTAAAATTTTGAAATCTACACTATTAGGGTTTTATTCCTCTTCATATTTCCATATTATTATTAATTATGTACACATGTAAATTAAAATTATGCAAAAAATAGAGAACAATGAAATAAAATATCACAAACTACGATTTGACACAAGATATGACCTGGGAAACCATTTTGGAAGAAAACCCCACTAGAAGATGAGGCTCCTATTCTCTCTTTTTCTAAATATAAAATGGCCTAGTTGATCTCGATCCTCTTCAAATTTACGATCTAGATCTCAAAAAAATATATCTAAAAATATGAAATATACACTATTATGGTTTTATTCCTCTTTATATTTCTAGATTTGTAGATTACTATTAATTTTTCATGCATGAAAATTAAAATTATGCAAAAAATAAAGAATAGTGAAATAAAAAATAAAAAACCACGCTTTGACACAAGATATGACCCGAGAAACCCTTTTAGGAGAAAAACCAACTGGAAGGTGAGGTTGCTCCTTTTATGAGGGTTTTAAAGTCCTCCCACTTAGTCAGTGGAGATTCTTCCTCCAACCTTAGGGTATTTGTGTGGTTTTCCCACTAAGACTTGAGCGCATGGCCCTCTAATTTCAGCTGTGCAAATAAAATTTTATGTTATTCCTCAACATGATGGACATTGAAATAAACCTCTAATTGCTGCAACTAGCGATTTAACTTTAGAGCACCATTCTTACCTTGGTACAACTTGATATCGACCTTTGATTTCATTTTGAACAGTGATTGTGAATGATTCATGGCACTTGAACTGGGTTTATATTTTTCGGTTCCTTTCTTTGGCTGGTTCACTGTTTCTTCCAAATCTCCTGATCTCCCCTCGATTAGAACCCCCGTATTTTCCAAATATTGCTCGGGGCTGAAATAAGGAGATTAATATTATGACTTATATCTACAAACTGTGATTTCAATTGTGAAAACCTATCCTATGTAGTATCATGATGGTCATTTATAGATTCATTGGTCATGATTAGGGTTTTATGACTTTTGGCCTAGTTGATTTAGATCCTCTACAAATTACCACAAAAATCCTACAAAATTCCAAATTTTCAAAAATATGAAATCTACACTATTAGGGTATGCATGAAAATTAAAATTATGCAAAATATAGAGAAAAATGAAACAAAAAATTATAAACCATGATTTGACACAAGATTTGACATGAGAAACCCTTTTAGGAGAAAACCCAACTGGAAGGTGAGGTTGCTCCGCTCTCTTTCTCTAAATATAATATGGTTGAGAGTACAAAGAAGTATGGCATGTGGCCCATGGGCTATTATAGTGCACACATCCTCTCTGTATGTTCTATCTCCTATCCCTCTCATCTATTTTTGCTCATTTTTGGAACAAAATCACTTGAAAGAATGAAACCCCTTTTCGTCCTAGTGGCCTCGTTATAACATAGCTCGATAGACAACTAGTGGTTAGGTTTGACTACCTCGACTCTTAAAAATAGTTACAATATGGACTCTTTTAGAGCCTTCTTCATCATAATCACGTTGTCTAGCTCTTTTCCCATGAATAATGGGGCTGACATGGTATACTCTCAAATTATGATGGTGACAATAGGAAGGTTAACTTCTGAGTGACATAAATTTTCCATATGAACACTGATTGATATGATTCTTGTGTGGTTGCAAAGGGTTATACATGTAGAATATGAATAAAATGTGTGATGCTAAAGCGACACATTTTTTAACCCAAAAAAATGTTGTTTGATACCTCAAAATTCTCCTAAAGGTATGCTAAACTCGGCCCCATCGGTAAAAATGTTCATATTAGCTTATTCCTCCACTTTTTACACTCTAAATGTATTGTGATGGATGAAAAAAAATATAATGATCGAATCTAGGTCACAGACGGAGGGGGGAAGAGATGGAAGAAGAAAGAGGCACAGAAAAACAATTACAGTTATTATATAGTATTATATAATATTGAACATTATTAAACATAGAGGAAGAGGAGGTAAGACTTTTACAAAAGGTAAAAGGAGTTGGATTTAGAAATCCATGAATATTTTGGTTTTTCATTGAAATAGATGCATTGATTTCAATGTAGATGTTGATTCCTAATCCTATTTGATTCTTTGCACTAGATGCATTGATTTCAGTGTATTTAATAATTTCTAATCCTATTTGATTGATTGCACTAGATTCATTGATTTTATTATAGATTTTGATTTCCAATCCTATTTGATTCTTTGCACTAGATACATTGATTTCAATATAGATGTTGATTGCTAATCCTATTTGATTTCTTGCACCAAATATATTCATTTCAATGTAAATATTGATTTCTAATCATATTTGATTACTTGCACTAGATGCATTGATTTTAGTGTAGACATTAGAGGAAATTTAAGCTTAAAAGTGCCCATGAAATTTTTACGTACTTTCCATGTCATAATATGTAAAACAATCAAAATATTTTAAATTTAAAAAGAGGTACATGTTGTAAATGATTTTAAATTTTTTAATTTTGGCATCCGTTAAATATTTTATTATTAATTTAGGTATCAATCAAATATTTTATTATTAATTTGGGCATTGGTGAAATATTTTATTAATGTTATTTACCTTAGCGAAAAAATATACATTAAAATATGGGCTCTAGTCAGCTTAGATGTTTACTATGAAGTAGTTATTATTCCCATGCTAGGATCTGACCACTGGCTGATAAGCATAGAAATAGATATCAAAGAAGGTCCAAAGAATCGGCCCTTCAGATTTGAACTATTCTGGTTAAGAGACCCCACATTCTTGGATAAAGCTAAACAATGGTGGGAAACTAACCAGATTGAAGGCAGAAATAGAATGCACTCCTTCCAACTCAGGTTGAAAAAACTCAAGACAAAAATAAAAAAATGGAACAAAATAGAGTTTGGAAATATTCAACAAGATCAGGAAAGACTGAAAGGAAAGATGAAGAATGTTCAACAAAAAATGATTTTAAATAGTAGAATGGAGGCACTAGCCTTAGAAGAAAGAAATATTCTAAGCCAACTGGAAGAACGAAGTAAGCAAGAAGAAATTCTATGGAAGAAAAAATCGAGGGTGCAATGGCTTAAGGAAGGGGAGAAAAACACAAACTTTTTCCATAAAACATTGATTCAAAGGAGACAACATATTAGAATCTTTTCGTTAAAAGACCAAAATGGAAATTCCGTGCTACAACATGAAGATATGGAAAACATGTTAGTAGACCACTTTAAAGATATTCTTACGGAAACAAATCATAATCGACAGGAAGAAATTGATATAATAACCAACAACATCCCATCTCTTGTTAGTAGAGACCAGAACCTGGCCTTAATGCGAGAAATCACCATGGAGGAGGTTGAAGAAGTGGTTAAAAACATGCCTAAAAACAAGGCTCCTAGTCCAGATGGATTTACAGCAGAATTTTTTAAAGCTACCTGGAACTTCATGGGCCACCTGGAACTTCATGGGCCATGACATCTGGGAATTGGCAGAGGAATCTAGGCGGATCCGAAATGTATATCCAGCTCTCAATGCTACATTCATATCTCTCATCCCAAAACATGACAATACAGATACTCCTGCAGGCTTCTGGCCAATAGCTTTGTGCAATGTCATCTATAAGATATTGTCGACGATCATGGTAAATAGACTAAAGCCTCTCCTCCCCACTCTGATATCTCTGGAACAAACAGGCTTTGTGAAGGGGAGACAAATTCTGGATGGCATTGTCACAGCTTAAGAGGAAATTCACCTTTTACGAACGCTTAAAGTAAAAGGTATGTTAATCAAACTGGACCTCTCTAAAGCATATGATCGAATAAGCTGGCCCTACTTGATAGTCGTTCTCAAAGCTTTTGGTTTTGAAAATAGATGGATACAATGGATAATGACGTTCATTTCATCCCCAAATTTTTCTATACTCCTGAATGGAGTCCCATCTCTTCCATTTAATGTATCTAGAGGTCTCCGTCAAGGGGCCCTCTTTCACCTTTTTTGTTTATATTAGTAGCTGAGGTTATTGGTTGATTAATCAAAGATTAGTTAAAAAGAGGAAAACTTAAAGGAATGAACCTCTGGGGACCAGATTTAACTCTCACGCATCAACAATTTGTAGATGACATCCTGTTGTTTTGTTAGGCATCTGTGAGGGAAGCAAAGTCTATATTAAATATTTTGAAAATATTCATGGAGGCATCAGGAACTCTGGTTAATAATGATAAATCAAATGTCTATTTCTTTAACATTAATGATGCTACACAGAGACTCCTGGCTCAGATGCTAGGCTTCATTTTCTGTAAATTCCCCATGAAATATTTGGGTTTCCCACTAAGTACAACCTCACTCAGAGTCTCAGGATGGAAGGACCTCCTTAATCTTCTGCAGAAAAGATTACAAAATTGGGCACTTCGAGCCTTGAATGCCCCTAGTTGAGTAATATTGCTAAAATCCGTTCTTCAAGCAATACTAGTTTATCAATTGTCAGGGAGGGCAGCCCCAAAGACAAGATGTAATAATATGGTGAAGATCTTCAAGAAATTTCTCTAGCAAGGGGCCTAAGAAGCTCGTAAATGGGCTCTCCTCTCATGGGAAAAACTCATAAAACTAAAAACAGCAAGAGGTCTGGGCCTTCGAGATCAGTATGTGTTAAATCGGGTTATGGGAGTGAAATTATGGTGCATATGTCTACAAGAAGGTCAGGATCTCTGGAAATCGATATGGGAGAGAAAATATGATATGCCCAGGACATTAGTAGGTAAAATGAAAGTAGACATCACCCCCAAAGGGTCCAATATTTGGAATTTAGTAGCCATCAACATAGATCTAATTAGGCTACACAGTTTCTAGGAAGTACGAGAGGGAAGGATGGCTCTGTTTTTGGAGGATTCATGGCAACAGAGAGAGAAAATATTCAGCCAACTTGACCTTGGGGAAATCTTCCTCTTCACAAACATACCGAATAAGAGAACTATAAAATAACTATTGGTGCCAACAAGATGACAAACAATGGAGAAAATGGAAAGAAAAAAGACATTGGCAACAAACCCCAAAGACAATACAATGGAATAATCTTGAAAAGGAACTGAAACCCAGGAAAGTGGTTGTAGCAACAGGGGAAGATATGCTGAGGTGCGGTTACCATAGTAAAGGTATGTTTACCATACAAGAAGGATACTATGTCAAAACTCACAGTCTTCACAATATAGCAGTACCTATATGGAAAAAAATATGGTCACTCAAACATTGGCCAAAAGTGGAACACTTCCTTTGGCTACTAAGTCATCGTAAGATCCTTACTTGGGACCAGTTACAGCGGAAAGGAATGCATGGACCCTTACTTTTTCAAATGTGTAACAGGCACGCAGAAACCGTAGAACATTTACTAAATACCCATGTAATGGTAGAGACTCTATGGCGAAATAATGCAATGGTATTCCAACAAACAGACAGAGATAATACAAGTGTCAATGAGACAATCATTAAATGGAGAAAAGGGGGATACAAATATGAATTCTTGAACAGAGCCTGGAGGTTTTCAATGGGATTTATAATATGGGGCATCTGGAAAGAAAGAAATCATTGCATATTCCGGGGAGAAGTCCGAGATATAACTCAAATATGGCAAGGGATCATTGAAAATATCCAAGAGACTATATTGGTAGAGAAATGGACAGAAGAAGACTAGAAGATAACAGGAATAGAAGGCCATATACTAGCCAAGTTGAATTTAAAACCACAAATGCTGGCAAAAACACTATGGAAATTTAATCCCCCCAGGAAAAACACAAGTGATACTTTCCAACTACCACAATATGGATTCATCAAACTCAATTATGATGGGGCATCAAAAGGAAATCCAGGCCAGGAAGGGGTAGGAGGAATATTTATAAATTCATGTAGAAATTTATTAATACTGATGTATTACCAGATTCTCCTGATCTAATAATATTTATCTTCTTGCTAAATATAGAATCCTTCCACTGTTAAACTTGTGGAAATTTAAAACTCAATTGCAAACATGTGAATAAATTCAATCGCACATAACACATTTGTTTAACGGGAAAGCTTGAAGCTAAAAACCCCAACTATCATATATTATGTATATCAATGTAATCATGTAATAATCTCATACAAATCTTAGTACATCAAGCTCTCAGTATAATCAACAATCATCACACACCGTCTTGCAAAAATTTGCATATCTATGCACCAATTTCTTGCCTCCTGACAGCCTGCCTCCACTGCGCAATCCTTGCTAAAGAAGACCCTTGAATGAATTCGAATTGGCCTTTCCTTGACTGCGCAATCCTCATTGGAAACTCCAATGTGTGTTAGATGCATTGAATGCATCACTATAGTCACAACAAATAGTCCATCTCACCCTTTCACCTATCTCTCCACTGGGTCTCCACTGGAACTGACATGCACTGTAGTTAACTGATATATTTGTTCATTTGTTAGTGAGCTATTAGTTGTGAATTAATTAACTAATTAATTCACTTAACTCTCACTAGTGTATCTTTCAGTTAGACTAGATGCAACTAGCTCAACTGAGTTTAACTCCATTAACTGAGTTAAACTAAATAACAACACCTGTAAATACTCTTCCAACTCTGTCATAACTTTGCCACTTGAGTTCTAACTGAGTCCTCCATGCATGAGCCACCAATAACCCTAGGAATTGCGTAATTCATTTAGCCCACTGATTTGCCAAATATGTTCACTGAAATAAAGTGTTCCAAGAGAATAAGTTGATGTTTATTGTCAGATTATTATTAAGGGTTAATAATAATCGACATGCACCTATTTTTAGATTGACGATCTATAAATATACTTCGCCCAATATTCTAAAAATAGAATTTCATCTATTTTCCACATTTGACCAACCATCTACAAATAGCATCCCGCAACTTATAGAATATGCTCACCATGTCTAAAAATAGGCATACACCTAAAAATAGCCTGCGGGCCCCACTTAGTGAAGGTGCTTACTTTTCACTAAGCTCATCATCTTGTTGAATCTCAACAATTCGCATGGAATATATTGCAGGGTCTATGCAATGGACATTGCATTTTCTACGAATAATGAAGCCGAGTTAACAACAATTAAATAGGGGCTTATAATAGCAATTCGCAGAAACTACCATCGTCTAATTGTTGAAGGGGATTCAGAAATGGTCACAGGGGTGCTAAGAAAGCTGCAACAAGGGATGCCCTGGGAAAAAATAAGTAAAATTTGGAGGAAAACACATCTTATTCAAGAGATAGGCTTACCCATACAGGAAGTTGATTATCTTATACCCTCACATGTTTGCAGAACAGGAAATGAAGTTGCAGACTATTTAGCGAACTAGGGATGTAGCAATGAGGGGCGACAACTTGATGTGAATCAAGGATATAGGCTATGGGACAAAGAATTACACTCCCTACAAATTATAACAGAGCGAGATAAAGACAAAGGCCGAGACCCACGATCAGGGTGCCCAGTGGCAAATGCAACGCGACAGGTGGAGGAGGGTAGACAACTGGAGGTACGTGATGACAACGTGGCCCAACCTGCCATCATTCATTAAGCCTGCAGTGAGAGAAGGATGACACTTTGCATATCGGTTCATAATGGCAGCAAAGGAATGCCAACTAACCATGTTAGAGCGACATTGGAAAAAGCAGCAGAGGAGTTTAAGGAAAGATGAAAAGGCTCGAAGGCTGAACATTCTTCTTGGCAGGAGCATTTGCGGAGGATTGGAAGGACTTTCTCCAGGCCACGCCCCGCCAAAACTTAAATGGTCACGCTCTCAAGTCCAGTGGTATGTAATGGATCCGGTTCCCATCCTTGTTAATTTACCAACCAGTTTCTGTATAGGAAGGGTAGACGACATGCATCTGTGTTGTGGTGGAAATGGTAGGATAAATTATCACTCTGCTCTCAAGCATTTGCATGTAATATCTGGCATTGATTTCGCTTGTAGCATGTTTAAAAAATAGAACTTGTTTATCCCTCTGAAGGCCATTGAGCCCTGTTTTAGCACACCTTGTAGGATTTGAATTTTGCGGCTGCTCATTCAAAGTTTCTTGGCTTATTTTCTTCATGCCCCAGTGATAAGTCATGGTTGGGCGTCTCAATTTTATGAAGTCTCCTGTATGCAACACCATGACAAAATGAAAGGTGTCTATTAGGGTTCTAAAACCAGTAATTTTCATAGTTGGGTCAGTCATTATCCTATGTATGTTTTCCTTCAAGTCAAGTGGGTAAATACTATCTGCGGTAAGGTAGATAGGGAGATTTATACTTGTACTGATAACTTTGGCTATTTGCATTTGTCAATCTGTCTCTATAAAATGATATGCATGCATATCTCCTTTGTTTACTCCACTATGGCGGGAGGACACTTTGCATTTCCTGGGTTCTTAGTTACTAATTTACCACCTTCTACAGACCCTCTGAAAATATCTGCAGGTTTAGTTCAGCAGTTGTTTGAGCTCAGCCCAATTATAACAACGGTGAAAGGGAAATTAGCAAAGCATCAGCCCAGAGGTAAAGGAAAGCATAAGCTTTCAAAAAACATGGCTGAGCTAAGCAAGCGAGGCAGAAAGACGAAGAAAGAGATAATGGAGAATCTCTTGGAAGTTTACTCTGCAGGCAATCCTCCACAGATTCGAAATGTAATTCAGGGATGGGAGAGAGAAAGTAATAGCAAGGAAGAAGATATAGAGGCCCAGGAGGAAAACATGGATTTTTTTGTTGATCCTAGGACTACAAGAGGATGTATCTCTTTCTTTCATCAATCCATCCACACATATTGGACTCTGAAATGTGTGCTGGCCAAAGCGCTGCAAAGCTTACAGCCAAGTGAAAGTCGTCCTGAAGTGATCTCAATACTTCAGGAAATTAAAAAATAAATTCAAGATATTAGGGTGTCATAGTATCATGCTACAACTTGAATTGGCAGAATCAAAAGGCAGCTTCAACAGATGCAGCAAGTGGACATGCCCAGCTCAACAACAAAAGATCCGGCACCGATTGACTCTTCAGATGGTTAAAATATCATGCTCTAAGTTTTTAGGATTTTTGCGGATAGCTTTTATGTTTCCTGTTGTCAAATAGACTTTGTTTCAAATAGTAAAATGGACATAGTAGCTAGTAGATGAAAGAAACAATTTCAATTTTGGATGGCATTTAATGCTTTAAGGTGGCCAACAAACCTGGTTTCCTCCGGGCAGGTTGAGGCCACCAAATATGTATATGTTGCAACCTACTCTCCTTTTTTTGATAAATAGAAAATGGTAAGGAACTACTAAATTTACAAAAAAAAAAACATTAATAATCATGGCAAAAAAAACAACAAAAAATTAGTTAAATATAAAATATATATAAATAGTTAAATAATTAAAAGGTAGTTAAATAAAAAATGTAAAATATAAATTTATTAAATCGTTAAAAATAAAATATAGTTAAATAGTTAAATAACGTATTCCAGAAAGGAAAAATTATTGGATTCCAACCAAAAATATAAAATATATAGTTAAATATAGATAAATCTATTTCGGAATAATAACATCATTTGGATTTGGTCTACCTTTCTAACCATGTAATGTGGTTCATCATCAGGACCACATAGTCTTGATGATGAACCACATTAGATGGTTCTAAGTTTCTAACCATGTATTCTGGTTCATCATCAGGACTACATAGTCCTGATGATGAACCACATTACATGATTCGAAACGTTGACCAAATCCAAATGATGTGATTATTGAGAAAGACATTTATCTACAATATGGATCACAAAATTATTAGATCTAACATAGTTAAATATAAAATAGTTAAAAAAACGTATTCCAAAAATTACAAATTACCAATTCCAGCCAAAAATATAAAATATATAGTAAATAGTTAAATATAATTAAATATAAAATAGTTAAAAAACGTATTCCAAAAATGACAAATTACCAGATTCCACCTAAAAATATAAAATATATAGTTAAATATAAAATATATATACACAATTAAATATAAAAAATATAAATATAGATAATTTTATTTAAATATAATATATTTGTGGTGAAATTGTGACTTACAATATAATTTTAGAAAAACATCAAAAAAATTGTTAAATATAAACTATATATTCATAATTAAATATAAAAAATATAAATATAGATAGTTTTATATAAATATAAAATATATATAGAAATTTTTTTAATAAAAGTGTAACATCCCTGTAAACCGTTGGAATCAGTTTTAATCAAGAATTAGTTATGGTTTTAGTTAGTTAGAAACTACCCCATAATATCTTTCCCGTACACATATTTAATTTACATATGCATACTATTGTTTTGGGGGTACTCTCTCGGCGGAAAGGAAAACAAATTTGATTCATGGCTGCTGATGGAGAGAGGATTGTGTTTATTTAGCTATCCAAATTCCTTCACACACACTTTTCTTGCAGACTCACAGGGAGACTGATATATGGTTAGAGAGGATGATTACTTTTAGAAGATGTTCTCTTCGATGATTTCTTTTTGAAGATGCTCTGCTGGATCTTCTTCTGACTGAAGAATCGTTTCCTTCACACACGCTTTTCTTGCAGTATATTATTTCTTGCAGACTCACAGGGAGACCGATATATGGTTAGAGAGGATGATTACTTTTAGAATATGTTCTCTTCGATGATTGTTTTTTGAAGATGCTCTGATGGATCTTCTTCTGACTGAAGAATCGTTAGTATGGAGACTGGTGCCATAAAAAGATAAGTAATGTTTTTTGTTTATATCCGGTGTTTGATTATTTTCAAAATATTTTTCCATGTTTATATGGAAAACTAGATTTTACTTAAAAAAAATCTACTATGCTATATTTCTTGGAAAAGAAATACTTTTTCCATGCACAAAGATTAGATGATTATGTTGAAATTATGGAAAGAAATATATAAATATTTATATAATATTGTATACGCAAGAAAATAGTAGATACATGCCCTTTATTTTAAAAGGTATTTTCTTGAATAGATTAAAGAGGGTAACTCTTTAATATAAATATTTATATAATATTGTATAAGCAAGAAAATAGAAGATGCATGCTCTTTATTTTAAAAGGGATTTTCTTGAATAGATTCAAATAGGGTAACTCTTTAATATAAATATTTATATAATATTATATAACAAGAAAATAGAATATGAATGCTCTTTATTTTAAAAGAGATTTTCTTGAATAGATTAAAGAGGGTAACTCTTGAAATATTTTCATGTGTAGTGAAGAATAAAAGAGAAGTTTCTCACATTAATATTCTATACATTAATCATGTTGTAAATATTAGTTATTTAATAAACCATGGATAGTAATTACTTAATAAATCCATGGATAGTTTACCATGATATTGGTAAATATTAATGAATTAATAAAGCCATGGATAGTTTACCATGGTGTTGGTAGTTAATTACTTAATAAATCCATGGATAGTTTACCATGGTATTGGTAAATATTAATGAATTAATAAATCCATGGATAATTTACCATGGTGTTGGTAGAGATTAATTATTTCATAAATCCATGGGTAGATTACCATGGTGTTTGTAAATATTAGTTATTCATAAATCCATGAATAGATTACCATGGTGTTGGTAAAGATTAGTTATTTAATAAATCCTCGGATAAGGAACTATTCAGTTATATTTCTTTAGATGAACAATCTGTGTGATTACTTTTATATTATCATGATTATGATGTTAATTTTTGGAAGAAGATCATGCATAGGCATGCAATATATTTATTAAATTTCATTGGAAAGAATATACATATTTGTATGTGGGAAAGATAGCATGTTGTATTAAACTACATTGGAAATTATTGTTAGTATAATCTTTGAAAAAGAAGACATGTATATGTATGCTTAATTGCATAGTTTTACAGAAAAGAAAACATATGTTTGCATGCTCACATGTGTTGAGATTTTCTTTGGGAAGACTCGTGAAGGAAGCTATGTGCTTCGTTGAGTAAGCACTCCTTTGGGGAGACTCTTTTGGAATATATATGCATTTGCATGCATGGGAGAAACATTTGTTATGTTATTTTGCATTTCATGCACTAAAAGTAATAGCTTAAGGGTTATCTATTTTGATTAAATTTATGTAAATCACATGCACGAAAATCGTAACTAATGTATCAGTTTATTTAAATATATGCTGGGGAGATGTAGCTATTGTCTTGCAGGAATGTGTGCCTATG
This sequence comes from Pinus albicaulis, assembly GCA_034641835.2. NCBI lineage: Eukaryota > Viridiplantae > Streptophyta > Pinopsida > Pinales > Pinaceae > Pinus > Pinus albicaulis. The sequence goes on from CM076579.1 coordinate 247,526,263, forward strand.
CGAGAGAAACATTAGCTAATGTGATTACTTATAACTAGCACATATGTAGTATGTTTTGTTAAAGAGAGAATGTCAAGGTATTTTTACTTTCATGTCATGAATATACAAGAGTAGATGGAGAAGCCTCTATAGTATTGATATATGAAATGGTTGATTAATACTTTATGAATCTTGACATCAATGTATGTTGGAGGCATCATTAGCAGGGAATGATGGTGACATGTACAAAGGAATATTATGCTTATCCTGGTGGCAGGTAAATGATTATGGTTCATGCAGATGAGTGCGAACTACCAGATGATTCGGTGTACGATGGTCCATTGTAGGTACATCCATGCCATCAAGATATGAATATATGAAGATATGAAGACTAGAGGGTAAATGCTATCATATTTATTGTAAGATTTATAAACGATGGTTAAGGGATGGTCTCCCTTATAAGCCATTGAGTGAGGGCTGATCACCCTCACGAGCATTTAATAATAAATTAAATGTTTGCTGGTTTTCACCCTACGGGGTTTCCAGGGTATATTGGTGTTCAATGATGTGATTGATTATTGTGTCAAGATGATGATGTTGATTCCTTTCTTGTTGTGAAGTTCATAATGGAAAGTATGTGATGACTACATAAATAATGAAATGAGTGGAAGGTTACATCATACAGTATTATGTTAATGTACTGTAATGGAGGTTGTTAATGGTTAAGGAGCTTACTATTCTTATTCTAAAGTTACACTATGAACTGGTAAACATTCTATGTAGTGATGAGTAAGGAATATTTAATAGTGAATGGATAGTTACCCGTGAGTAACTTGTATAAAAAAATTTAACTCCTTACATTTCCATGTGAAGTTATCGGTGTATGTTACAAGTAGTATCAAAGCTAAAGGTTGCAACACTGGTGCCTTTGGGATTTGTTAAGCGAAAATAAATTGAGGTATGTTATAAACTGATTCTAAAGAGATCCAAGATGAAATGCACATCTGTGAAGGAAAACATCACATCTCTAATCCAGGTTGAACAAAGAGTTTCAAGAGATAAGTATTATTATTTTTCTTTTCTTGAAACAATAGTTATTGCATTTATGGAAAATAGAATGCGTACAAAAATAAATAGCAATGAAGTTAGAGTTTCTTTAAAAAGGATATATCTTTTCCATGTACGTAAGAATTCCATTGTTATGTTGAAGTTTTCATGAAAGGAGATGGGAATTTGGTTTCTTGAAAATGAAACATGTGCGTGTTTTTCTTGAAAATTTAAACTAATATACATTTGATTTTTTCTGGGAGAGAAATATGTATATTTTGAAATAATTCTTGCATGTGAATCTTGCAACTAAAAGAGAAAAATATAGAGTAAAACGTGGTTTTACTTAATATGCAATATTGTGCTAGTTCTTTTGGAAAGTAATAAAGCATTGCTAATATGATAATATTTTAGAAAGATATACCATGGTAAAAGGAAAACTTATTGTGTTGGTTTTTTCTGAAAATAATCCATGTCTTCTCTTCTAGAAAACATAATTATTATGTTAAATATTTCTATTATGTTATAGTATTTCATGATGATAGAATTCTAAGAAGGGAATATGTGTTTCCTACAGTAAAGGAAGAGCTATCTCACTTTCATGCACAAGGAGGGAGAGTTATCTTTCTTGCATGCACAAAGAATAGCCATTGTGTTATAGAGGTATATTCAAGGCATGGTCTGTGCATGTGCATGTTGATTTCCTTTAAAAAGGAATTGTTATATATGTAAAAAAAATGGCATTGCATGAGATTAGCTTCTATTCCAAAGAATTCTTAAAAATATGCATGCTATTATAATATACTTTTTCTGCATAAGAATATGCATATGAGATTAATATGTGTATTATGCTTTATTTCTTTAGGAAAGAAAATATAAAAAGCATGAAAGAAAAATAGTTACTTTTCATTTGAGTTTGAAAATAAGTAATTGTTTTTGCATGCAATAAAATTTCTAAAGTTACCATGCACTACTTGAAAAATATGAATGTGTATAGTAATGGTGTGTGAAACTAATGCATGAATGCAAAAGATGAGGAAAGTCCTTATATAAGATGATAGAGTGTTAAAATTAAATTGAATAAAGCCTCTTAATGGGTCAAGTTGTGAGACTTGACTATAATGACTAGTTGACTGACTAGTTTTTGCATAAATCGTCATGAATGCATTAAGATTATTAGTGGCATGGAATGACTAGTTTTAGAGTGACTCGTGTCATGGATGCATTAAAATTATTAACAAAATTGATTAGTTATGAATGAATAACTAATGAAAGTTATATGCACACATCGATTTTGACTAAAGCTATTTGAAAGTTGTGAACAAGTGATTATGATAATTACTTCATGTGTCAGTCTGTTGGAACAAAACAATATGGGAATTGGAAATGTTTTCACTCATACCCTAATCATTATTGACACATACGCATTAATGAATATTTGCATGACGACATTGTGTGCATGACAACATTTTATGCAGGAACTTAAAATGATTGCGTCAGATAATATGTGCTTAAGAAATGCATGGGTAGCTTAATGGAAACAAAAAATCTGTGAAAATAAAAAATCGCAAACATTGCAATGTGAATTGCAACAGTAAATGTTAAAGTATCATGTTTTAATGTGCATGATTTTGTTATTTTGGAAATAATAATTTACAACACATGTATGTTACTTCCAGGGGGGAAAGTTGTGACAGCTTCATTAAAGTTAACTAGTATTAACTAGTTAAAGACAATTTGTTTAATTTTCTTTTATCTGGCAAGAAAAACTTAAATCATCACTATTGATAAAGCAAATTATTTATTTTTCTGAAATTAATTAATGAAAAGAAAATATTTTTAAGCTGATGGTAAAAATGTTTCCAAGAATAGGAGGTGGTTGGGGACAGCTGGAAAGACAGTTACCTACTCCTCTAAAGATAAAGCTGAATCCCATAGGAGTAGGCGTTTTGTGCAAAATGGTAAGGGGAGTATTTTCTAGAGCTGGTTGTGATCAGTTGAAAATAACTCATAGCAACCCTTGTAAAGTCATAATTTCTGAGTTTGATTGGATTGGCCATCCCGAGGTCATAACAGAAAGAGAATTATTTCCACTGTTAACCCGTGGCACCGTCCAGATTCTAGAACTAGGGGGCAAGTGGAGGATGTAATAGCCTCCCTTGATGGTTGGGAGGACCACAGCCTGAAAGAATAAATTTCCAGTTAAGTATAAATACCTTTTAGTGTGCTGTGCTATTTTGAATTAATATGGAAAGATTGACTGTCTGGATGTGAAAATGACTCGAATTGGTTGTAGAAACCAACTCCCATGGGTTGGGAGGAGCATTTTGTTTACCATTGTGGTTCTCATAATGAAACAACTTAAATAAAAAGCTATATGTTATATTAAAACAAATTTTTATATGATTGAGTAAATATTTTATGTAGATATTAAGAGGAAAGGAGCTTGGCGCTTAGAAAATGAATTATTGAATGTATAAGTTCATTTATTTTATTACTAATTTTTTTGAATGACTTAGTAGAGGCTAGGATATGCCTATGGTGCATTGATTGACCATTGGTACGAATAGAAAACTAGGTTCTTTCTGAGTACTTTTTGAAGTACTATGTGGATGTCTTTTGCAGGAGCTAAGATGGTGTGCACGTGATGCATTGATTAGAGAGTTGGTGCTCTCTGAGTACTTGTGGAAGTACTTTGATTAAAACATCTCTTTATATCGCACGAATGTTTGATAGTTGCAAGTATTTTCATTTGATTGAAACTATGTGACTAATGTGAATGAATGGTTAGTCATACATTATAGGCTCTTTCCAGGAAGTGTTGATGGGTGTTCAACCATTCTTAGAGAGCTTGCGTAAAAGCCATCAATTCTTCCGTTAGTAAATGGTAAATAATGGTAAGTTCATATAGAGATTTTTCTATATTTTTATGAATTGAATAAGGGGTAAGCAGTTAGAAATGGAAATGAAATATTCTTTGTGCTATACATGCTTATGACTATGGATAAAAAAATTATTGTTTAAATTAATGGCATTTAAGGAAAAGAAAGTGTTTCATTGTGAAAGGGAAGGACCCATTTGGGTTGTTTATATTATTATATCATAAGTTTAAATTTCAGTGAGAGAAGCACACTAAGGACGATGTTCTCTTAAGGGGGGGAGTATGTAACATCCCTGTAAACCGTTGGAATCAGTTTTAATCAAGAATTAGTTATGGTTTTAGTTAGTTAGAAACTACTCCATAATATCTTTCCCGTACACATATTTCATTTACATATGCATACTATTGTTTTGGGGGTACTCTCTCGGCGGAAAGGAAAACAAATTTGATTCATGGCTGCTGATGGAGAGAGGACTGTGTTTATTTAGATATCCAATTCCTTCACACACATTTTTCTTGCAGTATATTATTTCTTGCAGACTCACAGGGAGACCGATATATGGTTATAGAGGATGATTACTTTTAGAAGATGCTATCTTCAATGATTTCTTTTTGAAGATGCTCTGCTGGATCTTCTTCTGACTAAAGAATCTTTAGTATGGAGACTAGTGCCATAAAAAGATAAGTAATGTTTTTTGTTTATATCTGGTGTTTGATTATTTTAAAAATATTTTTCCATGTTTATACGGAAAACTAGATTTTACTAAAAAAAAATCTACTATGCTATATTTCTTGGAAAAGAAATACTTTTTCCATGCACAAAGATTAGATGATTATGTTGAAATTATGGAAAGAAATATATAAATATTTATATAATATTGTATATGCAAGAAAATAGTAGATACATGCGCTTTATTTTAAAAGGTATTTTCTTGAATAGATTAAAGAGGGTAACTCTTTAATATAAATATTTATATAATATTGTATAAGCAAGAAAATAGAAGATGCATGCTCTTTATTTTAAAGGGGATTTCCTTGAATAGATTCAAATAGGGTAACTCTTTAATATAAATATTTATATAATATTGTATAACAAGAAAATAGAATATGCATGCTCTTTATTTTAAAAGAGATTTTCTTGAATAGATTAAAGAGGGTAACTCTTTAATATAAATATTTACATAATATTGTATAAGCAAGAAAATAGAAGATGCATGGTCTTTATTTTAAAAGGGATTTTGTACTCATTTAGTTTAGGAAATGAGAACAAATCCAAGGTATTTTCTTGAGAATGAATATAGAGGGTAAATCTTGAAATATTTTCATGTGTAGTGAAGAAGAAAAGACAAGTTTCTCACATTAATATTCTATGCATTAATCATGTTGTAAATATTAGTTATTTAATAAACCATGGATAGTAATTACTTAATAAATCCATGGATAATTTACCATGGTATTGGTAAATATTAATGAATTAATAAATCCATGGATAGTTTACCATGGTGTTGGTAGAGATTAATTACTTAATAAATCCATGGATAATTTACCATGGTATTGGTAAATATTAATGAATTAATAAATCCATGGATAGTTTACCATGGTGTTGGTAGAGATTAATTATTTCATAAATCCATGGGTAGATTGCCATGGTGTTTGTAAATATTAGTTATTCATAAATCCATGAATAGATTACCATGGTGTTGGTAAAGATTAGTTATTTAATAAATCCTTGGATAAGGAACTATCAGTTATATTTCTTTAGATGAACAAACTGTGTGATTACTTTTATATTATCATGATTATGATGTTAATTTTTGGAAGAAGATCATGCATAGGCATGCAATATATTTATTAACTTTCATTGGAAATAATATACATATTTGTATGTGGGAAAGATAGCATGTTGTATTAAACTACATTGGAAATTATTGTTAGTATAATCTTTGAAAAAGAAGACATGTATTTGTATGCTTAATTGCATAGTTTTACAGAAAACAAAACATATGTTTACATGCTCACTTGTGTTGAGATTTTCTTTGGGAAGACTCGTGAAGGAAGCTATGTGCTTCGTTGAGTAAGCACTCCTTTGGGGAGACTCTTTTGGAATCTATATGCATTTGCATGCATGGGAGCAACATTTGTTATGTTAGCTTGCATTTCATGCACTAAAAGTAATAGCTTAAGGGTTAGCTATTTTGATTAAATTTATGTAAATCGCATGCATGAAAATCGTAACTAATGTATCAGTTTATTTTAAATATATGCTGGGGAGATGTAGCTATTGTCTTGCAGGAATGTGTGCCTATGTGAGAGAAACATTAGCTAATGTGATTACTTATAACTAGCACATTTGTAGTATGTTTTGTTAAAGAGAAAATGTTAAGGTATTTTTACTTTCATGTCATGAATATACAAGAGTAGATGGAGAAACCTCTATAGTATATATATATGAAATGGTTGATTAATACTTTATGAATCTTGACATCAATGTATGTTGGAGGCATCATTAGTAGGGAATGATGGTGACATGTACAAAGGAATATTATGCTTATCCTGGTGGCAGGTAAATGATTATGGTTTATGCAGATGAGTGCAAACTACCGGATGATTCGGTGTACGATGGTCCATTGTAGGTACATCCATGCCATCAAGATATGAAGATTTGAAGATATGAAGACCAGAGGGTAAATGCTATCATATTTATTTTAATGGTTTCAAGCTAGATATTTTTATATTTCCTTGTAAGATTTATAAATGATGGTTAAGGGATGGTCTCCCTTATAAGCCATTGAGTGAGGGCTGATCACCCTCACGAGCGTTTAATAATAAAATTAAATGTTTGCTGGTTTTCACCCTACGGGGTTTCCAGGGTATTTTGGTGTTCAATGATGTGATTGATTATTGTGTCAAGATGATGATGTTGATTCCTTTCTTGTTGTGAAGTTCATAATTGCAAGTATGTGATGACTACATGAATAATGAAATGAGTGGAAGGTTACATCATACAATATTATGTTAATGTATTGTAATGGAGGTTGTTAATGGTTAAGGAGCTTACTGTTCTTATTCTAAATTTACACTATGAATTGGTAAACATTCTATGTAGTGATGAGTAAGGAATATTTAATAGTGAATGGATAGTTACCCGTGAGTAACTTGTATAAAAAAATTTAACTCCTTACATTTCCATGTGAAGTTATCGGTGTATGTTACAAAAAGTGCCATATATTTAGGGATTTCGATAAAAGTAAAAAATTAGAAATAATATATTAAAAAAATTTATTGAATCTTGTGCTAATAAATATTGTGGAGCATAGATAAAAGTAAATTAAAATTAAAAAAATGTCTACATCTCATTTTTTATTAATTTCTCGATTTAAGATCACTTTTAAACTAAAATTTCCTCTATGATTGGATGTAACTAGATGTATGATGTTCATTATTACAAATTAATTAATTATATTAATAGTGCACATTGGTTTCAATGTAAGCACAAAAAATTTATTGATGATGTGCATTGATTCAACCATAAATAAAATACTTGAATTTTCATCTTAAAATGTTCACTTACCTGAAATGATTGCTTCGTGAAATTGTAAACTATTTGTAATTGAATACATTCTTATTATTCCCATCTTCCATCATTCAACAATGTTAGTTATTTTGCATTCAAATGAGGTAATAAGAAACAACTACTTCGGGTTTAACACTCCATAAGTCACAATGATTGATTTTGGAGAAAACTACTATTAATATTGGAAAGCAAGAGAGACAAGATATAACATTTACTACAATAACTTGAGTTAAATATTTGAATGGTCTACCATTTCAAATACCTTTTAGTACAATCGATATGAAAATATGGCAAAACTAAAAGGTGATACTTAGAGATTGATCACAATGAAGGGTATTCTTATTTTTCACATTTTCTATCATTTGACACCATTAAATAGTCACTTTGGGTTCAAAATTTTTATTTCATCATTTTTCATCATTCAAGTTATTAACAGTCTCTATCATCTCAACAAACGAAGGTAACTTAGAAAATTTAAAAATAAAATGACTAGATTAATCTTACACACATTTAGCTTATTTAAAATGATCAAAATAATTAGATGTTTAAGAAATTTTGTGTCACTGTGCATGATTAAACCCACCCGGATCCATCTTAATCACATATGTATCAAGCACCGAGAGGGATTAAATCTCTTGAAGTTCAAACCTTTTGCACCTTGACAAATTTTATGATGAATCTAGGATGGTTAATATTTACAATTAATTTTTTTATCACTAAATATAAATATGAATATTCATATTATAAAAGCATATTTGCCTGACATCTCATGAGCTAATTAGTATTATATAAAATATATATTTTTTCATTCATAATAATAATTACTACAAATTTAACATTATATCCACAATTATTACAAATTTCACATAAACATTTACATAATTTATATAACATTCTAGTTATTATAATTTTTTTTGTGAATATTCTCTTAAACTTATTGTATTAGCTGGATCAACATGTGAAGGTCATAATATGATAATTACAATGAGTATATTTATAACTATACAAAAATATATTTTTCCATTCATAATAATAACTAAAACTTCAACATCATATCCATAATTATTATATATTTCAGATAAATATTTAAATAATCTATACATTAAGAGTTTACTTATTACAATTTTTTTTTTAAATATTTATAAATTATAAATTAGAAAATTAAATTATAACTTTCCCATATAGATAGTTAATACAAGAAGATTAAGCCAATACTCACATTGACATAAATTATAGTTTATAAATATTAACAAAAATATAAAACTATAATTAATATTATGAATAGAAAAATATTATATAATTATTATAATTATAATTAGCATATAAATGAAATCTCATGAACTAATTATAATTATATAAAAATAATTTTTTCCATTCATAATAATAATTGCAATTTTATATTTTTGTTATTTATAAACTATAAATTGTATACGTGAATATTATGTTAAATTTCTTTATATTTTTGTTAATATTTATAAACTTTAAATTGTATATGTAAATATTATGTTAAATTTCTCAAGTATTATCTAGATCTACATGCAAAAGTCATAATATAATTTTCTAATAGTTACAAATCTACACCAAATATATTTATAATTATAAAAGTATCCATTTATAATAATAATTACAATTTCAACATCATATTTGTAATCTATATAGATTTTAGATAAATATTTAAATAATCTATATATGTTAATGTTTATAACTATAAATTTTGTTAATATTTACTTATAATTATATAAAAGTACATTTTCTTATTCATTATATATATATAGTCATGGGAATAGATGAGAGAATGACACCATGTTGTGTTCAAAACTCTATGGGAAACAATCCAACCACAACCACAATCCAACTAGACTAAAAGTATGACATCACTCAATATAATTTTTGATAATATTTATTATAAATTTAGATAATCCACACCCTAATTTAATTGTTATATATTTTTGTGTTAATACTTATAATTATAAATTGTATAACTAAATATGTGAATATACTTATGAAAAACATAAATTCATTATATACTTATAATTACTATATATATATTTTTGAATTCATATTTATAATAATAACTACATCTTCAACATCATATTTATAATTATTATAAAATTTAAGTAAATATTTAAATAATACAAATTGCATCATTTATTAAAATTGATTAAATTTAAATAATTTATATAATATTTTAATTACTCTAGCTCTTTGTTAATATTATTAAATTTAAATAATTCATATAATATTTTGATTACTCTAACTTTTTGTTAATATTTGTATTATAGTTATCACAAACAGATCTCAAACAACATATGCATGGCTATTCTATGAACTAATTATATAATTATACTTACAGATAAGTATGTTGGCTATTACAACTTCAACATTATATTCATGATTATTATAAATTTAAATAAATATTTAAATAGTTTATAGATATAAATTTTGTTATTATAATTTTTATTTTAAAATAATTAAAATAAATATGATTTTTTTTTTAAATTCTTTGTATTAGTTACATGTGCATGTGAAAGTCATAATATTATTGATTTCTAATGGTTTAGAAATAGATATTAATAAAGTACAACTGAGTTTTTATTGAATTTATTATTCATGCATATAATCAATCTATCTATAAATAGAAAAAAGTCAAATGCTATTTTAAAACTCTTTATTGTTCCCAATAGTCAATAGTCATGCATGTAGTGAGTGAACTATATAAAATTTTGGTTCGGGCCGGTATTCATACATACATTATAAATTTAGGATTTCCTGTACATCAGTTCATAGTCTTCATTAACATGTTCTGAAGAAAGGCGAAAGTGGAAAGTGTATCAATAATGGAAATAGAAACAAGGGATCCTAGCGAGTGCTTAGATTTAGCTCAGGGTTTGTGGGATAAGCTAGAGGAAGATTTGCAATTAGAAATATTAGCTCGTCTTTCTGTGAAAAGTATTTATAAGTTTAGATGTGTATGTAAGAAATGGAAGACCTTGTTTTCCAGCAAATTCATAAGTGATATATGGGCGAAAACCCCAGTGAACAAGAATCCATGGCTAATTGTATGTGATGTATTATCTAATACTCCTTGCATGGCTTATTGCTTCTATACAAAAAGTTGGAAACACTGTTTCTCCATATCCAAAAAACCAAACATATTTAAAGCCTTTCATTATCGTGGATCGACAGCAGGCCTATTGTTACTAGACAAGATACCTAGTGAAGGTTGTTGTCCGTCATACGTATACAATCCTTACAGCTGGGCGTGCATCAAACTTCCCTGCATGTTATTCATAAGCAACATCCTTGGCAGCAAAGGTATTGTGCAAAGTAGCAGCGAGTGCATCAATAAGCGGAAAAACTGCTACAAAGTTGTGGCTGTGGGTACTGCTAAGTTTAATGACGGTGGAGGATCAGTAGTGGAAATCTACGAATCGTGTACCAAGTCATGGAGAATCGCGGAACATCTCCCAAAGGAGTTCGTTATAAAGCATGACTTGGTTTTCTTGGACGGTACCTGCTACTGTTTGGTGATGCAATATACGGAGCGGGCCATGGGAATTTTATGTTTTAGCCTTAGCGCATCAGGGGGAACGCCTTTGTTTTTTGTAGAGTTACCCAAACTACTCAGCAATTCATGCACCACTCGCTTAATGATGTGCGGTTCGCGGATTCTGGTGGCGGCGAGCATAGCCGTGCAAGATGGGGTGGAAGGGCAGGATGCGAGGAGGACTATTAGTATTTGGGAGCTTGAAAAAGATGACCGCCTCGGCTCCTCTAGTTGTTGGAAGGAGATAACCAGGATGCCTCCATCGTTATACCAAGAAGATTTTACGGGGCCTGCGTGCGTTTGGTTCGACTGCGTGGGTGTGGGTGAGACGTGGGCCTGCTTCAAATCCGTTGTTGGGAATCTAGCCACAGGTTTGGTATTTGCATATAATGCCAGCAACAACTCATGGAGCCGGCTTCCACCCTGTCCAACGACAAGCCAATGGAACCGTCGAAATCTGTTGGCGTTTCAACCGAGACCGGACATGACCGTTGAGTGAAACATTGCTTTGGCTCGTGTGAATATCCTTTAGCTTGCATGTGGTATGTTTCTGAAATCATCCAAGGTTTCTTTTCTATTTATGCTTATTGAAAATTTCCTCTCTCCGGCCTCATGTTCATGTAAAGTTAAATTGCAAATTCGTTACATCTTTTTCATTAGTAAATATGGGAAAAATAATGTTTGATAAAACATATTGTGCAATGCTGGGTCAAAAACCAGATAAAAATAAGATAAAAATGCTTTTCAGATTGGTGAGACCAGTCATGTTTCAGTTTTTTATTTATTTTTATTTTATCAAGAAAATTGTATATATATAATATAGTTATATTTATAGATATGCTAATTTTGAAAAAAATATTTTTATAATTTTAATTTAATTATTAAATATTGATAATTAAATAATAGAGTTATATATATAGATTTAAAAGTAATAGAGTTATATGTATAGATTTAATTAACCAATTTTCAATTAAAATTAAAAAATAATATAATTATTTTCAAGATAAACTTCAACTTTTAATTTGTAATTATTAGTAAAAATATGTCAAAGAGGTTAAATTTTTACCATTTACTAGATAAAACATTGAAGAATTTCTATAGTTAAGAATTTTGTTAAATATTATATATGTGTGTGTGTGTGTTGGAAGTAAGTTTTTTGATTACAAGTAATTTACTTTATAGAGAAACTCTAGTTTACTCACTATGTTGTGGACTACTTTATAACACAGATTATATTGTTTTCTTTTTTTTTTGCATTTGTTTTTGTGATTAATTTCATATGGTGCATTTAAGATTTTTTTTTATCACAATTTTTTTTATCTTAATTTCTAAATTGTATTAATATTTTATAATTTTTTTAATTACCTATGTCTATAACGGGTTTCTAAAATATTAATTTAATTATCAATAATTATTAGGTGAATAGCATGGATTTAATATGAATAAAATATTCTAGAATATTCTTAATAGTATACATAAATCAAACATTAAGATTTATCTTCAAAGTAGTAATGTCATTTTTTCCTTTTAATTAAATTCATAAAATAAAAATTTGTCATATGAACAAGTGTAATATGAAATGATTTATGATTTTTTGTGCATGTTGTATTGATAATCCATATATTGTAACAAAGTCTTTTTACAAATTAAAAATATCCATAATAAAATGGAGTGAATCTCAATGGTTAAGAATCTTGTTACATGTTGTTGAAAAATCATAGCTCAAGCAATATGAAACATGTTTTTTTGTTTTTAATGGTGGTTGATTCAAATCTCCTATACCAAAGTTACCAATTTCTTTAAGTGAATCATAACCATTTCATCTAAAAAATTACGTGTAACTATATGTTTCTTTCTATCCTTAATAATACTAATAGTAATAACTATAATAATTTTAAATAAAATTATAATTTAATTGACTTTTTATGGTTTTCTAAATTTTAAGAATACAAAATTTATACAATTTAATTTATATAATTATACTCATTTATATTTTAGTTAATATCTTTTGATATATGAAAAAAAAATATTTAATATTATATTATTATACATTTTTAATTAATAATTTATTTATATGTTAGTTATTATTATTTTCGCATAAGAATAATTTTTGTAAAAAAAAATCCAATTATTTTTACGACTTTGAAAAAATTAAGTCTTTGATTTTATGAGGGTTGAGAATGACAAGGAGCTAATGTTAATATAAACACCCCTTGTAAGAGTCTTTAGAACCTCCTTTGCAAATGTCAATGGTCTTACGAATAGCTCAATCAAGCAAGCACTTTTCATATAGTTATGCATATATGCTACAAGATGTCCTATCCATGCTACATGATGTAGTGGATAAGTGTAGCATTATGATTTGAGATTTTTTCTTTTTTAAATAATTTATTCGTTCATTCATGTTGTGTAGTGATAGTTTATGAATTATGGAACAACTTTTTATAATCTTCTCTTTAAAAATTATGATAAATAAAGGGTCTCCTCTCCATGTGTCATCTTAATATTCTCTTTAAAAATTATGATAAATAAAGGGTTATGATCTTCTCTTTAAAAATTATGATAAATAAAGGGTCTCCTCTCCATGTGTCATTTTAATATTTTATTGGGATGTTTTTTAATCTTTCTTTACCCATATATTGTATTAATGGCGTATATGAATAAGATATTGTTTTCAATATTTTGAGCATAATGCTTTTCTTTCTTTGTTGTTCGTGATTTAATACTTTGGTTGGATGATTTTAAGAGTTGTGTTATATTCCAAGGTTTTTATTCGTAAAGTTTGAAAGATTTTTCTAGCAATGCTTTAGTGAGGCAAGGAGGACCTGCGTAAGGAATGCATTGTTTATCTTTTATTATGAATTTTCTTTAATATCAATTTAGTGAATGTGTTTTAGTTCAGTTTTTTAAAATTTTAATTGTTTATATTTTGTATGTGAATGCATTGTAAAGATTATTTGGAGGAACATTAAATTGATTAAAAAATGTTTATTTAATTGTAAAACTTATAACTAGCAATTGCACCTAATGTTGCAAAGGAAACGCCGTAACTAGCAATTGCACCTAATGTTGCAAAGGAAACGCCGTAAGGAATATGGTAGAATGAGATTAGCTGTAATTATTTTGATATATATATGTCATTGGATATATGTATACAGAATATATGATGTTTGAAATAGACATTGCATTTTTATTGTTGAAAAGAAAGTTATATTATAATGTAATTGGAGATATGTATATAGAATGTATAATGTTTGAAATGGAGATTGCTTTTTAATGGTTGAAAAGAAATATGGCAATTTATTTCTATTACCTGAAATTTGTAGAATGTACAATGTTTGAAATGTAATTTTGAAGAGTTTGCAATTGTAGAAATGTACATTGCATGTTAGTATTTTGCAATGAAATTGTATTTTTTGTACAAGAGTACAAGTATATCATGAAGAGGATGATTGATGCTAAGGTTGGTGAAGAGGCAGGAGATACGCTGATGTAGTAAGGAACCTGCAAAGAATTTTTTTTTTTTGAGAAATTAGAGGAATATATATTTATTTGAAAATGTAGAATAACTTGTTCAAGTTGACTTCAATGAGGTTTTGTGTGAATTCTATTGTAGAGAAATTATATTGATGAGGAAGATCTTAGTGAATCTACAACCCAGCAATTTATTCTTATGGGTGCTTGAAAGACTAAGCATACAACAGTTGATCAAATCAGACAGCAAGCAAATCGAAACTGAAGCCAAAACCTATCACCAATAGTGGCATACAAGTATCACCAGCACAAGCATGAGCGTCTAATTGGATAACACTTCATTATGGTAAAATGGTTCTTTTTGATAAAAAATAAGACATTTAATGAAACAATTTATAACTTTTTTAAATAGAATGTAGAATCTTGGGTCATACCTATTCCATGCTAAAATCAGTGTCTAGATCTTTAAATACGAGCAATTGGCCTATACAGAATCTAGATTAATATAAATAACAGGCCATAGGCCATATAATCATTCAAGGATCATCATGAATCCAAAACTTCAAAGCTCTAGTGTACCTAAAGTTTTCAATAAAGCTTTCCACGAAAATCATCGACTTGTTATTGGTTTTTCTTGCTTAAGATCAAGCAACAAAAACCTCACAAGGTTAAACAATACCCAGGGAACAAAAGGGGGGCAGAAGAAAAAAATTAAGGAAACAATGACAATTAATTTTGTACGGATTCATGCTCCAGAGTCCAAGGTTGCAAAATTGGATTGTCTTCATTGTAGCTTCAGTGTCATCTAAAGAAACTCGTCTATTTATTTTGTTTCTGCTGAGATGACCCCTCCAATCAAGAAAAACTCATTTTTTTCTGTGGGTCCATGCTCTAGAAAACATTGATGCCTTTAAAATTGTGTTTTGCTAACCAGAGCTAGGTGATGTCATTAGAGGGTTATCAACTCTTAAGGTTGTCTTGAACATTTTTATTTTCACAGTCTGGCCGTGGAAATCTAATGAACTTTCTTTGAAATCTATGCTATATACAAAAGAATTATTCCACATCTGTTTCCCTTTCTGTACGAATCCATTGTAAGTGAAAGTAGACCCCCTCTGCATTGGCCAAAAGTTTTCAATAATGGTCCAAGAGATATAGGTTTACATACATATATAAATCTATTAAGCCTATTAAAACTACTTATTTTTGTGATGGATTACTAAGCTTTCCACGAAAATCATCGAGTTGTTATTGGTTTTTCATGCTTAATGGTTGTTGGATTTCTATAGTGCACAAAAAATTTACAGAATTAGTTATAATTTCTCTCCACAGCTACTACATTAGGTATAGCTATATATGGTTGGCGTTCATGCAATGAACTGTTTTTATTTTGACCAGAATTGCCAGGATTACATCTCCAGGATTGAGTTACATACTCAATCTGCATAGGTAAAAAATAGAGATATAATTTCCATAAAAATGAAATTATTCCAATGGGCATTTATGGTTGATTTTTACCATATTGCTTTTACAAATCTCCTGCATAGGTCAAAAACAGAGGAAAATGTGACTTCTCAGAAACAAAGAAACTTTATGAAATGAAAGCAGGTCCATGCACTCATTCTAGGTCATTACAAGGATTTCAAATTTAAGGTTCAATTTTAAGGATTGAGACATCTAATTCAAAGCCACTTCTCAAGAGCTTTGACTAACACCGAACTCAAAATGAACGAATATTAAGAGTGGGGCATATTTTGTTTTTTAAGTTCTATTATTTTGCTTTTAAACATCTGTATTGCTCGAATTCAATTACTCTGCTGCTAGAAATAACATTATTTTATCCTTTTTTATCTTATACTATTTTGACTTTCCTTACTATTGAGTGCAAATACTAATATGTTGCCAGGAAAGCTCTTTAAGCATCAGTTTTAACTTTTAACATCATATAAAAATTATTTTGCTAACATGCTTAGCCAAAAACCAATGGAGTTGCAAATAATCTAAGAAAAACAAAAACAAACAGTTCAAGTTCCAAAGCCACAAAAAATGGAAACAAACTATTCAAATTTCAAGAAATATTAGAACTGATCACTTAATGTTGATCTGAATTTAGCCTAATCAGCACCTTTTGTTTCAGGGTTGTGAGAGAAAACTGTAACCCTTCCAAAATTGTATGGAGTTCATCCGCAAAATAAATATGCTCCTGCAATGAGGAGATATTATCCTCCGATGAAAAATGACTAGGTAAAGGAAGCACTTAACTGTTTCATAGAATAAATTGTACAGCTAAGACAACAATAGAGAAGTGTTGCTTGCATATAATTATATGCCCAGTTAGAACTAAGCTGCAGGAAACATTTGGCCCCCTCCTATGTTTCAGTATCAGAAACGTTTTACAAAACAAATGCCCCTGAAATACTCGGAAACATTTCTGATCCATTCCTTGGTTGTTTCCTATTTGGAAACATTTCAGGGTGTTTCTAGCCTGGAAGGTGCATTTCCAACCCCTAGATTGTTGGGGCCATGGGAGACCCACACGGCCTCTACAAATTAATAAGGGAAAACACACACTGTCAATAGAAAGAAAGACTAATAACAAGAAAAAATTGCAAATTTTTTATGAAAGTAAATATACAAAGAAACTCTACAAGTTAATATTTTCTTGCAATTTTAACCTCTTTCCTTCATCTATACACTCCATGTGCCACAACCTGTAATAACTACCACTGTGGTTTGCAGATAAGGACAACAATTTTGCATATTTTGGCATAAATCAGCCCCTCACTATAGCATCCTTCACAATAAGGTAGGAAGTTTAGAGTAGAAGGATATTTCACGAAATTTCAGGAAATTTTAACTGTAAGTTGCAGGAAATTCCTTGTCGGCATAACCATAAGTTTTATGTCTTCACTGCTTCAATATTTTTAAAGCCAGGTGAATTTTTTATAGCTCAGTTTATATTATGGCATAGATAGTTTATACCCTTATGTATATATAAATTAAAAAAGGGTTGTCAGCCATCAACCATCAGGGACCAAGTGTGGTAACAGAGTATTGTTGAGAGCCAAGAGATGCCAAGGGAGTCGGGCAACAGGAGTTCCAACTGCTGGCAATTTGGTTAGCGCACAAGGGGTGTCAGTGAGCATCTGCAAACGGTAGCATCAAGAAAATAGCCGAGCTATAGCACACGGAGATCAAGGTGAAGTAGTGGGTTGGCAAGAGCAAGAAATATTAGAACTGATCACTTAATGTTGATCTGAATTTAGCCTAATCAGCACCTTTTGTTTCAGGGTTGTGAGAGAAAACTGTAACCCTTCCAAAATTGTATGGAGTTCATCCTCAAAATAAATATGCTCTTGCAATGAGGAGATATTATCCTCCAATGAAAAATGACTAGGTAAAGGAAGCACTTAACTGTAAAGGTGTCCTTCACAAATGTAAACTTTTGTAGATGTTCTATGCTTGGAGCAACTTTACTTTTCTCACAGCAATCATACAAATAGTTAAGTAAAATGCAGATAGAACATATAAGTGGATCTTATAGAAGACAAATCAGAAACAGGAAAAATGTGGTGGTGCGTTACGGCGGTCAACAGGATGCTTCAACCAGCGAAGTCTCCTTGGTCAGCCAACCCAGAATGTGTCACAACAGTCCTCCAATCAGCAAATGAGTCAACCCAAGTCAACTCCACAAAAGTCAACGCTGTCCTGAAAAAGTCAACGCAGGGCAGCAAGCTAAAAGTCAACGCAGCAGCAGATTGGTCAACCCTTTGACCTCGATTTCTGTGCCAAACAGTACGGCCTTCCAAAATCGAATTTCTCACCAAATTTCAGCCCATTCGGACCATGCGTTGACCAAAGTCAACGCTGGTCAAACTTCCAGCAAAACCCTAGCTGCAGCAACTCGTCCTTCAGCTCAGCCGTACAGAAATTCGTCCTTCTTCTTCACACGTGTGGGCTGGAAATGTCTTCTAAGGAGCTCGTACTACATCAGATGAATGAAGAAGATGTGTGTTGTGTTGTAATGAAATGCTCTCCAACTTTGCCTGTATTTATATCCATCATTGGGGTGTGTGACACATCTGCTGGGGGTGTGAAACCTTAAGGCCGACCTGCACATATATTTTATTATGAATAATAAATTCAAAATAAATGTTCTGCTCATCGGATTAAGACATATTATATATGGATTTTACACCTCTCCGAAAGAGGAATCCAACAAAAATATTAGCCTCTTAATCTGAGCATCATAACATGGAGTTTGGACATAGTTGTACAAATTTAACACTCCCTCTCAACTAGGGAGAACTCCATCCATCAGTGTAATCAAACATCGTGCGTCATCCCGCCGTAACTTGCTTTGATGGCCTCTTTATTTCAGAACAGAAGTGGGTCAGTCACAAAGACATCATCCCCCGACTGACATAATCAGTCCAGAGGTTCGAAACCTCTATCAAACTCAAAAAGAGTATCCAACCAACCCAAAGTTGGTTCATCTGACCCGAAGTCAGGCAGAGGTCCCAGACCTCACTAAAATTTATCCCAGATCAAGTGGTTGGACCGTGCCATCCTAGATAGAGAGTACGGCAATCTCTGATGCGTCCATCAGTCTTTGCTAATAGTCTCTAGCTTTTCCCACCTCATTGGCCAAATGAGAGGTACTTCCCATGAGCCATGAACTCAATGGGTAGGATGCATACGGGGCACAGATAAATGAGAGGCGAACCAGCTCAATAATCACAAAGGTGGGGCAGAAGCATTATGAGTGCTTATAGCTCCGAGAAGCTATCCCCAAAGCCCCCCAGAGCTCCCAGAGCTCATCGTCCAACAGGACCCACATCATAGGGTCGTTCCACGATACCAAGACTCTCACGGAAGGTTAGGAACTTGACCTTCCCCAGGGGCTTAGTGAGAATATCCGCGACCTGCTCATCGGTTCCTATATGATCGAGCCTTACGGCGCCTCGCTGTACCATATCCCGGATAAAGTGGTACCTGATATCAATATGCTTGGATCGGTCGTGGAACACAGGATTCTCAGTCATACGAATCCCACTCTGATTATCACAGAGTATCACAGTGGTATCTAACACATGTCCAAACAGCTCACTAAAGAGCTTCCGCAACCAAACTGCTTCACAACAGGCCATACTAGTAGCAATGTATTCGGCCTCCGCGGTGCTCAAAGCCACCGACTTCTGCTTCCTGCTCATCCATGAGATCGAAGCAGAACCAAGATTGAAGCAGCATCCAGATGTGCTCTTACGATCCACCACACTGCCAGCCCAATCGGCATCAGTATATCCATGGAGTATCACACTCCCGGCAGTGTATCTCAGCCCATGGTTTATCGTGCCCCGAAGATATCTCAGAAGATTCTTGGCACCAACCCAGTGAAAGTGATGAGGCTCAACCATCTGTTGACTCAAAGTGTTCACTGCAAAACATATATCCGGTTGGGTGTTCACTAAGAACATCAAAGCTCCTATGAGTTGACGATACTCAGTAGGATTGGCCAAGATAGGCCCAGCAGCGCTGCCACTCAACTTCTTAAAGTTGAGTTCCATCGGTGTCGACACGGACTTGCAGTCCACCATCCCAAATCTTTCCAGAAGCTTCACAATATATTTTCCTTGAGAAAGGAAAATCTCTCCAGGTCTCTGCCAGACCTCCAGGCCTAGGAAATAGTGCATCAGTCCTAGGTCCTTCATCTCGAACTCGGCAGCGAGCTCCCTCTTACATTGATGAATGAGAGGGTCATCACCTGTCAGGAAGAGGTCGTCCACATACAGCACTAGAATGAGAGGCTTCCCTTCCACAACCTTGAAGTAAAGGTTTGGATCAGCATTGCTTCGAGTGAAGCCCAACTTCATCAAGTAACTATCCATCCTCTCGTACCAAGCTCTGGGTGCTTGCTTTAACCCATAGAGGGCTTTCTTCAACCTGCAGACATAAGTGTCTCGATCTTGAACTTCAAATCCCGGAGGTTGTTCTACATACACCTCTTCCTTTATTGCACCATGCAGAAAAGCGGTCTTGACATCCATCTGATGAAGACTCCATCCTTGCGTAGCAGCAAGGGCTATGATTGATCGAATGGTGATATATCGTGCCACAGGTGCAAATATGTCATCATAGTCAATTCCTTCCTTTTGAGAGAAGCCACGGGCAACAAACCTTGCCTTGAACTTTTCAGCACTCCCATCAGATCCATGTTTGATCTTGTAGAGCCATTTTGCGGTGACAACAGATTTGTCCTTCGGTCTCGGGACCACATCCCGGACATCATTCTTCATTATGGACTCATATTCTTCGTGCATAGCATCCTTCCAGACTTGATGCTTTACGGCTTCCTCAAAAGATCCAGGTTCAGATTGTACAATAGTACTCATGGCAGCTAGATACCCTTGGTATCTACATGACTTCTTGCTTTCTCGGAATGTCCCCCTTGGGGCAGCATGACCCTCAGCATCTTCGAGGGTGTCCCTGAGCCATGATGGTCTCTTTCCCAGTGAAGGAGATGGATCGATAGGGTCCATTGGTCCTTCAATATCAGGCATTGTCTCATCCTGCGGTTCTTCCAGATTTCCAGGCCTTTCTTCATGATTTTCTCCAGATCTTGGAAGATCTACTACTTTCTTCAGGGAAGCATCTTCGTCAAAAGTGACATCATGGCTTATCTCTACTTCCCTTTGAACAGGTACATAGACTCTATATGCCTTAGAAGTCTCACTGTAGCCCACAAACATTCCTTTCTTCCCAGTAGCATCCAGCTTACTTCTCTTTTCTTTCGGCACATGGAAATAGACAGGACATCCAAAAATTCTAAAATGTGAGACATCAGGTTTCTTACTAGAGAAAACCTCTTCGGGAGTTTTGGAGTCCAGAGCGGAATGAGGGCATCGGTTTTGAATGTACACAGCAGTATTTGCAGCTTCTCCCCACAGAAACTTTGGTAGACCCTGGTCACATAGCATGGCACGAGCAGCTTCCACAATAGTCCTATTCTTGCGTTCAGCAACACCATTCTGCTCAGGAGTATATGCAGTGGTAGTCTCCCTCTTAATGCCAGCTTCTCTGCAAAAGTCTTTGAACTCATTTGACTCATATTCAGTGCCATTGTCAGTCCTCAAAATCTTGATCTTCTTTACGGTCATATTTTCCACCAAGGCTTTGAAGGTACGGAACCACATGAAAGCCTCATCCTTCTTCTTCAAGAAGTATATCCAGGTTTTGCGAGAGAAGTCATCAGTAAATGTCATATAGTAAGAACATCCCCCCAGGGATGTTACGGGCAACATACCAGATAGATCAGAATGGACTAGTTGCAATATATCAGATGTCTTTGTGACACTTGAGGGGAAAGGTCCCCTTGTGTGTTTTCCTTCAGCACAGCCCTTACATACACCTTCATGATTATTTCCAAAGTCAGCCATCCCTGTCACCACCTTCCTTGCTTCGGGAAGGGCCTTGTAATGAAGGTGTCCAAATCTTCGGTGCCATAGTTCGGTTTGTCGGATAGTATCACAAGTCATAGCTCCCAACGGACTCCCTCCAACCTGGTAGAGTGTACCAACACTAAAACCAATTGAGATAGCTTCATTGAAGCTCTCCTTCCACATGAGCACCTTTCCATCATAGAAAGTTACATTGAATCCTTTGTCTTCCATGGCAGATACAGACACAAGGTTCTTCTTCAATTTAGGTACATAGAGTACATCTTGCAAACGTAGGACTTGTCCTTGAGACAAGTGGAGGGTCATAGTCCCTGTCCCTTTCACGGGATATGTGGCATTATCCCCAAGGATAATTTCTAGATTAGGATCCCTTTCAACCATGTCAGAGAGTGCTCCCTTGAATCCGGTGATGTGTCCTGAGGCACCACTATCGATTAGCCAGACATCCATAGTGTCGGGCGGAGATGTAGCAGAGAGAGCAGATACAAGAATATACTCATTTCTTTTATCAACAACATTAGACTCCTCATACCTGGTATTTCTAGACCTTTTAGAAAGTTGATTGTTTCCATCAAAGTGAGCCTTCCTCTTTCCTTTGGATTTGTCATTACTTCGATTCCCATTCCTTCGGTTGTTGTTGTTATCATCACTATCGGGAGAATCCTTCTTGAAGGGGCATTCTCTAGCATAGTGACCAGGCCTATGGCAAGTGAAACACTTGCCCTTCTTTTCTTGAGTCTTCGTTCTTCCTTTGTCCTTAGGACCACCAGAGTTCTTCTTTCGAGAATGAGCACCATAGGCAACATTTCTGTCATTATCGAATTCCTTCATCCTTGTTTCTTCTTGCATACATCTAGACAGAAGCTCATCAAAGTTAGGAATGGTATTATTGTTGAGAATGGTAGTTGTGAATACTTGCCATTCATATGGAAGTCCTCCAAGTGCGGTGAGAACCATCTCACGATCGGCTATTGTCTCCCCAATAGCTAGCAGATTGTTCCTTGTTTCGGTCAATTTCAGAAAGTAAGTTTGAATAGACTCATCCCGGCCCTTCTTCATATTCTTCAACTTGTTCTTGAGGAATAGCACTTGGTTCACATTGTTCACCTTGAACATAAGGATCAATTTGTCATACATCTCCTTGGATGTGCCTAGTTCAGATATATAGGCAACCAGGCTCTTATGTATGGATTCCCTGATCATCAGCTTTGCTTTGATCTCACCCTTCTTATACTTGTTTCTAACAGCGGCGGTAGCATTGGATGGAGGTTCTTGAATCTTACCCAGCACATGATCCAAGAGATCATGGTCTTCCAATTTGAGATCTAATATCATCTTCCAGGCATGGAAGTCATCCCTTCCAGTCAGCTTGTCATTCTCCTTGAATTCAAGACTAGTGGAACCCATTTCTTCCGGTGATGATTGCTAAAGATAGAGTTTGTCTTCACCTCGGCTCCGATACCATGTAAATTTTTGTAGATGTTCTATGCTAGGAGCAATTTTACTTTTCTCACAGCAATCATACAAATAGTTAAGCAAAATGCAGATAGAACATATAAGTGGATCTTACAGAAGACAAATCAGAAACAGGAAAAATGTGGTGGTTCGTTACGGCGGTCAACAGGATGCTTCAAGCAGCAAAGTCTCCTTGGTCAGCCAACCCAGCATGTGTCACAACAGTCCTCCAATCAGTAAACGAGTCAACCCAAGTCAACTCCAAAAAAGTCAACGCTGTCCTGAAAAAGTCAACGCAGGGCAGCAAGCTAAAAGTCAATGCAGCAGCAGATTGGTCAACCCTTTGACCTCGATTTCTGTGCCAAACAGTACGGCCTTCCAAAATCGAACTTCTCACCAAATTTCAGCCCATTCGGACCATGCGTTGACCAAAGTCAACGCTGGTCAAACTTCCAGCAAAACCCTAGCTGCAGCAACTCGTCCTTCGGCTCAGCCGTACAAAAATTCGTCCTTCTTCTTCACACGTGTGGGCTGGAAATGTCTTCTAAGGAGCTCGTACTACATCAGATGAAAGAAGAAGATGTGTGTTGTGTTGTGATGAAATGCTCTCCAACTTTGCCTGTATTTATATCCGTCATTGGGGTGTGTGACACATCTGCTGGGGGTGTGAAACCTTAAGGCCGACCTGCACATATAATTTATTATGAATAATAAATTCAAAATAAATGTTCTGCTCATCGGATTAAGACATATTATATATGGATTTTACACCTCTCCGAAAGAGGAATCCAAAAAAAATATTAGCCTCTTAATCTGAGCATCATAACATGGAGTTTGGACCTAGTTGTCCAAATTTAACAACAAAGGAGCAGTTTGTCAGGCTCTCCAACGCTGGAAAAATGTCCAACAGATTCTGAACAGATATTGCATATGCTTCTGCTTCATCAAATTGACTCTGTGTTAGGTACTTCCCTTCACTATTGCATTTTGCAGTATCATTTTCTGAACATTTGAAGCTCTCCAGTAACTGGAAGAAGAGGATGTAAGTTTCCACAACACATCAATGCATAGTCAGAATTGGTAAAATGTTCCAGTTACTTACTTGAGGAATAAATCCGATTTGAATGGTACCATTAGAACAGACATCTGGCGTATATTCATACTTTGGTGGTCCAGAAAATGGATCACACACATAAGGAACATTTAGTGACTGGATATTTAGTGCCTGCAACCTAGAGATGTTTTTGTTCAACTGCAAATAACAAAAGATTAAATAAGCAATTGAAGCTTCCAGTAGAGTCAAATAATGTAGAATTCAATGTCCTTGATCATATTAGATCAAAGACTATAGATAATCAAGAAAATGGATAAAATATGTTTGAAGCTGATAGATGTTGTGGTTAACCCAAGGTGTTAACTCAACCGGTTAGTTGCCAGTGTTGTTGGACATTTGGCTGGTTCTATGCGAACAGGGGCTGCTGATTAAAATTAAGAAAGTAGTACATTCCTTTTAATTTTGAGTTGCCTAGGCTACATTCAAAGATCAAATGTGACTCTGTTTATTAGAGAACCACTTTCTTACCATGGATTAAAAGGTTCACACCTTATTGATCAACATAAATTAACCATACCTCGCTTATCAGAAGATGTACTTCTTGCCGAACCTCTGCAAGGCTGGAATCTGCTGCTTGCAAATCAACACAAGGAAGAATTGAATTCAAAGTGGTGTTATACGAGTTGTTTTGGTAAGCTTTCAAAGCTATGCACGAGTCATCTGCAAATCTGAAAGGGCAGAACAAACATTCCTGAGCAACAAGAAATGAACAGACAAATAGGTATGCTCATACAAGGTTCCCACAATGGTATTCAATTTGTGGGAGGTGATCACTTACGTATGAATAGAAAAATAGACACCAAAAGCTAGCCAAGTGAGAGCTGTCAACAGACAGCAAATGAAAATAACTCTTCACAGGAAAAGAAATTTCAGTTCCAACCATAAGAAACAAAATGCAGAAGATACCATAAAACTTACAAGCTATTTTCCAGATTTTCTACCTACAGACCAGTCTCAAGCTCAAATACAATGTTCAAGTATATGTCTGTTTTACCCTAGCATAGTCCTATCTTAACCACTGATATATTAAGGACAGAGAGGGTCAAGAAAACCACAAACTTGCAACATCTAAGCTATCATGTATTTATATACAAACAAAGACACTAAGATCTCACCCTCCTCTAGAGTATCATGCTTATTTTGGTACAAGAACATTTTTTAAGTTCGATCAATGGCTTGCTAACTTTTATTATTAAGGCTACTTAAGACCATCTGTCATGACATGAAATGTAATTGCAAAAGTGTTGTTGTATAGGCTGTCAAGTGACTTACAAAAAAAATACATGACGCCAATGCAGGAGAAGTATAGCTGTATCAAAAGAAATTGTGTTGGCCTGTTAGTTAAAACATATTGAATTATTATATCTTAGAAAACAGGATAGGCAATATATACTACTTTGAGTTTAGAAATAAGATTAGTAAATTACACGAGGAGATAATTACCTATTGCCAAAATCACCAGAGCCAAAATGATTGATGCAAGAACAATAGTTACAATATTTCTGCAAAATGAATATACAAATTGTAATTCAATTACATAAAAACATAAATCAAACCATTGGTTTCATTGAAAAGATTCAATTATTTCCTAGGGAAATGGAAATTCAGAAATTTTTTGAAGCTGACAGATGCAAATCCATTTTTTTTTTAAGCTGAGAGAAAAAGAATCTGATAATATTCTTAAGCCAAACCTAAGAACTTTTTGGAGCTGAGAATAAAAGAATCTTACAGTACTCTTACGCCAATATCGATTGCTCGTTTTTTGTGAAAGACCTTATTATGTATGTTTGCTGCGTCCTTGTTAAGTGTTTCTGCTGTTGAATTCAAACGAAGATAAGCATTTTCATCATAAGGTTGCAACCGATCCTGCATTGTCTTCATAGAAGATGTGACATTATAGATCGTGTTGGTGGCCCTTTCAGCAGCCCCTACAATAGTTTTCTCCACCCTCTTTGCCCTTGTGTGGAATTTGATGTTTCCCCCAAGAACAACTCCAGAAGCAATACTGCAGTCAAGAGAAAAGTACTTGCGCAATAGAAACCTAATCATATGTCCCTTGATCTCCTGAATAAACTATTAAGAAAAATGCAGAAGCAGTAAACCCCTACTCCGACCCCTTCAAATTCATTAAAAATAGAAATATATCTCATATTGATATAAACAGGAGCTACAATACTCAGACTCTTCTCTAAAACAGTTAAGTTCTATGAAAGCAACGCAAACAATTCCTTTAAGAAGAGAAAATTGTTAAAATGTGTGAACCTTTAACTCTTCCGTAAGACCTAACACATTCTCGTTGCAAAATTCAGAAACCCTCTATAAGAGAAACACAAAGACTTTAACAGTAGCTTAAGGGTAATCAGAGATGCAAAGCTTACATGACAGCTATGGTGAGAAGGATGACAGCCAAGAATGGCCATACATAGTAGTGACTTGAATGAGGCTCGTATGAACCATTCGGTTCCAACTCGCTCATCTTCTCCACAGCCCGTTTTTCAATCTCGTCATTCTCGTGGCTCTTGCAGGCGTTGCGCAGTGTCTCCCAAACCATAACACTTGGCTTTGTTGGTATCTTACTGATGAACTGCTCTACTTCCTCCAACCGCCCAGCGCGACCCAGAAGATCAACCATGCACACATAATGCTGCATGGAGTACAGGAGTCTGTAGTCTTTATCCATCAATTCATAGTACCTCTGGCCTTCATCCACCAGTCCCAACCGTTTGCATGCCGAAAGCACCCCGAGGAAAGTGTTTCCATTCGGTCTCACACTTGCCTCTTTCATCTACCCAAACAACTGAATCGCATCTGCAAGGCCACTGTATGACAACCCGGAAATCATATAATTCCATGACGCACAATCTCATTCAGGCATTTTATCAAACACTTGGCGTGCTTCCTGCACGCACCCACATTTCCCATACATCTCAATGATTTTATTATCCACCAAAACATCTGGCCTAAATCCACTTCTAATAATGTGATCATACACCTCCCTCCCCTCTTCTAGCGCCTTCAAATCTGCACAACACTGTAGAATACAAACATAACTAATGGAATCCATGGGAATACCTTGCTTCTGTACGTTTCTGAAAAGTTCCATGGCTTCTCTCAGCTTTCCTTCCTTAGACGCAATCCTCAAATCCTCGATGGCGGCACTGGTTGCCCTGGTGCCTCCGCTGTAAGAGCTCCCCACGTGACCTCCGGCATAACTTGGGCTTTGGATTACTGGGTTTGCAGAGGCGCTAGGTTGTTTGATATACATGAATTTGGTTTTAAACCTAGGACAAAACTGGGCCTCTTTGGGCATCCTAGAGCTCAGAAACCTGAAAAACTGAACATGGGGTTCATCATAGGGAAGTCGCGTGTTCCTTACCTTGAATAGGGTTGTCAGGTATCACAACTTGTTCATGCCTGCGGCTCCCTGCATCATTGCCGTTTAACTCATCCCCTCCTGCGCTGCACGAATCCCCTCAACTAACTAAATATTTGCAACTACCATTGCTTTTTCATCGAACGGCTACATTTGTTTCAATCGTCTAACATATAATCTAACGGTTTCACATTATGACACGATGCACATCAACAAAGTTGTTTTCAAATAATAACGCCTTACGGCGTAATTAAAAGATTTTTTTATGAAAAGGAATTTTTAGAAGATGATAGTTTAAAAGAATTTAGAATTAATATTGTGTTGATTTCGTTAAATTGGATTTATTTTTTTTATACTTAATTTTTATTTTTTAAATTAATGATAGATAATTTGCAAAGTGATTTTTAGTAGTTAAGTTAGAAACTAGGATTTGTATATATTTTTCTTTACATGTCATAAGTTTACAAATTTGGATTGATAATTTAAATACAACCAAATTTTTAGACAATATAATTGATTGACATTTTGGTATTATGGCTAGGGAAGTATATAAAGGAGTTAGTTTCTAATGTAGGCATATAATTATTTGCATAAATAAATCATGATAAATAGGATGCATGAATAGGGAAAGAGATTCTAGAAGTAGAGTTGTTAGAGATAGCATTGATCCAACAATTTTCTCACTAGTCACCCGAACTAGTTCAACACGTGGTGTAGTAAGAACCACATCACACATCTCTACATTTGCAGGCAAAAGAAGATATCTTGAGGAAACTTCACAATCATGAGGAAAAGATGAAAATCACGAAGAGTCTTCAGCACAAGTAATTTTCTTTTATTCACATCCAAAAAGAAGGTATCTTGAGGAAACTTCACAATCATGAGGAAAAGATGAAAATCACGAAGAGTCTTCAACACAAGTATTTTTCTTTTATTCACATCCAATAGGAGAGACATTTAGTGGACACCAATTGGAAATACCAATTGAAGAAACTATAATGGAGGAAAGTTCACTAGAATAAAAACCAATTGAAGACAAACCATTTGAACAAAATCCAATTGAGGAATCAACGTACTCTCAGAAATTTGAAGAATAAATGAAAGATAATAGGAAAGAAGGCAGAAGAACAACTCACAAGACCATTTTTACCGATAGGATCCAGTTTGGTAAAACAAGGTCTGAAAGCTTCCAGTAGCATTTTGAGACATTAACCGATGTTTTTCGGGGCAAAACTTTACTAATTTGGCACCATATTTTTTTTACTACTCTACATACATATACCTTTTAAAAGACACAATTATCAATTGAAGTCTGTATATAGAAGTTATGCTACTCAGAAGTTGACCTTCCTCTTTTCACCACCATAGTTCTAGAGGATGCCATGTTAGCCCCCATTATTCATGAAAAATGGGCTATCCACATGATTATGATGAAGAATACTCTAGAAGATTCTATATTGTCACTTTGGTTAAGAGTTGAGGTAGTCAAACCTAACCACTAGTAGGCAAACACGTTTTGTTATAACCGAGCCACTACAAGGAAAATAGGTTCCATTATTTCGAGTGCATTTTTTCCATACCTGATAAAAATTAGCCGAGAGGGATAGGATATGGAGCACACAGAGAGGATTTATGCAATGTAGTATTCCACGGGCCACATTCCCAACTTCTTTGTACTCAACCATTTTCTATTCAGATAAAGAGAGCATAGAAACCTCACCTTCAAATGAGGTTTTTCTCCTTAAAGGGTTTCATAGGTCATATCTTGTGTCAAATGTGTTTGTTTTTTCCCTATTAAAATTATTGTTAATGATGTTTTTTCTCATGCACCTTAAACTTGAGAAAGAATCAAACAGGAGCATGAAACACATTTTTGGCCTATTCCTGCACCAAAAACAATTCGTATACTCATTTGGGATTCAACATATTGGCACACTTCTGGGAGAAAATCAAGACATGATTTGTGTCCAAAATGATTTTTTCATGCTCCCACATCAATCAAAATGCACCTAGGTCACACTTGTGGATTTCTAGAAGCTAATTAATGCTTCAACCCCAAATTTACAGCAATTTTCAAATTACCAACTTC
Organism: Pinus albicaulis; assembly: GCA_034641835.2. NCBI lineage: Eukaryota > Viridiplantae > Streptophyta > Pinopsida > Pinales > Pinaceae > Pinus > Pinus albicaulis. The sequence continues at coordinate 247,556,253 of CM076579.1, forward strand.
TTCCTCGATTTGTGTGTAGACGAGGAAAAATCTCAAAATTACGATCCATCAGTTTTTCTCGAAGTATAGGAAATTGAGTTAGGGGTAAGACATTTTCCAAAATTCACCATGATATGGGAGATAAAGAGTTTTTTTGAGAGAATATTTGTAAAAAAACACACTTTTTCAAAATTTTAGGATCATGCCAGATTTGTAGAAAATGCATTTCCTTGATTAGTTAATGGTTATACTCGACCTCCATTGATGGAAATTTGTTGTGATTCAACTATTCATATTGTTTGTAAAGGATTGGATTCTCTAGATCCAAATTTGTATTCTAAAGACTTATATAAAGTCAAACCATGACCCTGTGCCAAATATAGTGGCGATATTATTGGAATAAGCTTGACGGTTTAGATTCGGAGGAAGCTATATTTTGAGCGTTGGACATTGATCATTTGGATCATGATGTAAGGGACTGAGAAACATTCAATATATAAAATTTAATGCCAGGTTTTATGTTTTATTTTCTGCGTTTTATTGCTTCTCTGTAATTCAATTTTTTATAGGAGGCACGAGATGGTTGGAAGTGACCGCCAATCCAGCTCAATTCCTTCCTTTTTATGCATTTATTTAAATACCATATAGATTTTCTCTTTATTTCGGCACTTGAGGTGCTAATTTTTTCTATTGCTATGAGATCTGGAGTATTGTGGTGTGTTATTGGTGGCAGAGATCCTGTGTTTTTTTAATTAAGTCTTTAGTTTTACTCTTTTCATGAATATATGTATATATGGATTTGGACACGAAACCATTACAAGTGTGGAAAATCATAGCAGTTGCAGATGTTGTGCATCTTTGATGTGAAGTTTAACTCTCTTTTGTATACCGTGTTGAATGCAAAATCATTACTATGTTTGTTCAATTTCAAACCTGGAATGCTGCATCATTTCTTAAAGTAGAAGAGGATTGGATCCATTAGAATATGGGGCTCTTTGTCGATTTATAATACAAATCACATTAGAGCTATTGAAAGCTAAAATTCGTTGATGAGTGGAAACACAAGTTGTAATGAGATCTGGAATCGTTGGATGAATTGAAAGCTGTAAACATGGTAAATCATTCGTATAAAATACAACATATAAACTTTAGCGAGTTTACTGTATGTGTGTCCATGGGTCAAAGATCTGAAGATCTTTCTAATGCACTTTTGAAACATCTATTAATTCATAAATTTTGACATGGGTTTAATCTGTGATTTTCATGAGCATTTTGAAAACAAAGCATATACTTGTCAATGTTTTGAGTGTTATAGGGTATGTTAATTGCTTTAAGAAATTTCCAATTTGAAACTCATTTGTGCGAAACAAAATATTTCAAGTAGATCATAGTGTTTGTCATACAATGCTTGGATCCATTTTATTCTCTTTATAAAGAAACTAGATATGAAAGAAAACATGCGAGCAAGATTGTTTTGAATGGATTTTTATTATCATTGTAAACAATATTTAATATTTCATTGTTACAAGCCCTTTCTTTGAATTCGTTGTTATGGATTGTGATAGATTAAAAGATTTTCCATAGGTTTTATTTTCACCAGGTTTTGATTGACTTATCCTTATGAATTTATGAAAAATCTACACAGGTTTCTTGGGTCTTGAATTTGAAAAGATCCATTACATTGGCATAAAGTATTGAATATATATTTCAAAGTAAATATATAAGCATTCTTTTGAACACATTTAATTTTGTTATAGAGTAGTTTTTAATGAGAGCGAGTGCTAGATTATTATAAACTTGGTTATTTTCTTTTGAGAGAATGAATGGTCCATTTTTTTTCCCTTTTGTATTTGGCTTATTTAAGACGATCTTTATCTTTTTCTCAATTATATGCTTAGGTTTCCAGGGTTTGCTTCTTTGTTTTTGATAAGTAGGGTTTGTTTTTTAATTGTTAGTTTTAAGGTTTGTTTTTTTTACAGGTCAATAGTTAGGATTTTCTTTCTAGTGTTCACTTGTTAGGTTTTTCTTAGTTTATTTTTACTTGCCAATAATTAGGGTCTATTTTTTAATTTTCATTAATTTGGGTTTGATTTTCAATTGTTAAATAGTTAGGGTTTAATTTTTAATTGCTAATAATTAGTTTTTTTTCAATGTTGGTAGATTGTAGGATTAGTTTTTATGGTTTCATTTCTAATGAAAGTTTTTGAGCGCATGGATTTACTAGTGGAGGAATTCAAGGTGTGAGAAGTTTCTAGACAAAATAGGGTTTTGTTTTGCAGTTTCTTGAAGTCTTTCTCTGGAATTTCTAGTGTTGTGTCTCGAAGTCCATAGGCCTCAGATTGAAAATTAGTTTTGGTCTATTAATATACCTTTAATGTACCCAAAATTTTGGTTTCGTTGTCGGGGAGGTGCTTAGGGGATTGACCTTGGTAAACTACTACAATTTGGTTTTCTCTTTACCTAGTTTTTATTACAAGTTTGTTTCTTTCCTGCACATTTTATTTTCATTTCTAGGGTGCTATAAGGAACCCCATATATGTACATATACCCATCCATGTAATGAAAAAATGTTGTCAGGGAGGTGCTTAGGGGTTTGACCTTGGTAAACTACTGCAATTTGGTTTTCTCTTTACCTAGTTTTTATTACAAGTTTGTTTCTTTCCTCCACATTTTATTTTCATTTCTAGGGTGTTGTAAGGAGCCCCATATATGTACATATAATCATCCATGTAATGAAAAAAAACACCAGAAGCTTGTTGAGAAGGGAAAGATGGATTTGGAGGGAACTTTTAATGAAGAGTTCAAGGATAATGGTTGAAGTTGCTGCTGAGATACGAAAATCATCTAATGGAAAACTTATAAGTGCATAAATCAATATTTTAGTTGAAAGATTTAAAAATGATGCTATTTTACCTCTTAGTTCACAATTGGATGATTTGTTGGAAGAACATATGAAACCTAAAATTGAAGAACCACTCCTTATCCTTTTATTTGACTTTAGGAATAATCCCTCCTTAGAGAGTTCCCTAGTTGTGAGGAGGATCACTCAATAGAACCTAATATATGGTGTTGAGATGCTCCAGCAAGTTCAAAAATAATACATCTCTTTAATGTATTATTTTGGAACTCTCTGGAGCATCTCAATGCTATTTATTTTCCTTGTTAGATAAGTTCCTCCATATCTCTTGATGATGAACCCTAATAGTGGGTTCAAAACGTTGACACCAAATAATTGATATGTGATTATTTTGAAAGAAGTTACATATTCTCATATAATTTCTCAAATAGTTATTGATCTCACTCTTACTACATTTATTTACCAACATCTACATGCCCAAATATAAATAAAAATTCCAAAATGACAGTGATTTACATATGTTGACAGGAAAAATATGCCAAAACACACATAAAACCAAGACACAACCAACTGGCATCAAACATCATTATATTTTTCTAGAACATGGTGATAAGGGCCTCATCAAGGAGATAACGTGGGTTTAAATTCACAGTACACATGCCCCTCCATGTACACCAATTGCTTGTCCAAATGGTCCAACTCCTCTTGGATGCATTGATGTCCTCTCCATAGGCTTACAATCCTATCATATATCTCCCACATGTTTCGTTGAATATGATTCATGAAGTCCATATTATCATTGTGTTTATCTTACTTAGCTTGATTGAGATGGTCTAAGGAGTTGCTCATCTACAACAAGAACTTGCAATGCAATTTGCTGCAAAGGAATTCTTTGAAAATGGAAAAGGGTGAAAATTAAGAGGGTAAAAAGTCATCCCTTGGCCCTATTAATTATGCTACCAACAAACATTCAAGGCTCATCCATCCATAGCTTGGTGTAGCAAGACTCTCTGCAGAGGAAAATTTAACACCTAAATTTTTATTTTTTAATCTCTGAGAGAGCATGAAAAACCTTTCCTTCCAAAGCCAATGCAGATTTTTAGAAATACCACCACAATCCCCCACAGAAACCACCCAAATTAGCATAAGGAGAACCACTTAACCACACCCCTATATACCTACTATAATGGTTATACTCCTTAGGCTCCCCAAAATAGGTGAAGAGCACTCAAATTGACTATAGCAGGCACCTAGAACTCTCATAACCACTCTAATATTCAGTCAAATAATGTTACCCTTTCCTCACCAAAGACATAAACACCTTGGATCTACGGAACCTGTAACATTCAAGCACTAGAAGCAATGATTCACCTTCTATTAGTAAGGTTCCAGATGCCCCAACTTCCCCAACGCAAACAAATAAAAAAATGCATAACTCCCCTTGCTAACCAACCACTCTGTCCAGATAAACCAATCAATATATAAGAATACATACATAGAAAATGTCAGACCAGGAGGTATCTCCACAAATTGGATGATTGAATTTGATATAGGGTGCTCATGAATATATACATGGAGTTGAGACTATTGGGATTCATTTCCCAATGTCTTTGAGACTTCCTTATTTCCTAATTTACACTATTATACAATTTCACCCAATCCCTTAGGATTAGGTGTCAACATTCCCCCCATTAATATGAATGGATGTTGGTGAGTCCAATCATCATTCTAAATTTTTCAAACTTTTCTCTTCCAAGTGTTGTGTTGAAGATGTATGTAGTCTGGTCATTTGTGGAACAATGACGTAGATGGATAGTTTTGGCCTCAACATGATGTCGAATCAAATGGTATTTTGTATTGATGTGCTTCGTTCGATCATGGAACTTTGGGTTCTTGGCCAACTTTATTGCAGAATTGTTGTCGATCATGAGTGGTGTTGAATGCATTTGTTTCATCTACAAATATTCTAGGATTTTCCTGAGCCACACAATTTCCTTCATCGATTCAGTTGCTGCCACATATTTTACCTTAGCGGTGGAATCTTCTGGAACTTATTGTTTGAGTGATCTCCAAGAGACAAATTCTGATCCAAGACTCATAGTATAAACTGAAGTAGATATTTCATTTTCTTTATCTCCATCAAAGTCTGAATCAAAGTATTTGATCAAGTTGAAGTCGCCCACTTGTGTATATTTGAGTCCAAAGTCTTGAGTCCCCTTCAAGTACTTTAGAACTCTTTTTGTAGTAATCCAATGTCCTTCATAAGGTTTTTTCATAAACCTGGAGAGGATTCCAACAACAAATGAGATGTTTTGTCTGGTAGTAGTCAGGTAGATGAGACTTGCTACAAGTTTTCTATACTTCGTTGCATCCTCAAATTCCTTTCCTTCAATGGATGTGAGCTTCAAGTTTTTTTCCATTGGAGTGGTCAAAGGATTGCATTCATCCATGCCAAACTTGTTCAAAAGATATCTAATGTACTTCTTGTTTGGTCAATTTAGTGTGTCCTAAATTGCTAACATAAATTATCAACCAGGGATTCGTAAGCTGACGAAGTGTGGCGCACTATATGTGCAAGATAACCTATCTCTTACTTTTTGTCATTTTTGGATTTTTATGAAATTCTAAAAGACAAGTATGGTTATGGATATTCAAGGAAATGATGTCCTTTATAATGATTTACCAACTTGAAACTGAAAAAAGAATTTGAAACATACAATGACAAAACTTGAAAGGAAATGAAAATGTGCTACTGAAATGAAAAAGGTGCTGCTAATCTAATAAATCAAAACAATGAACTAGTGAGCATGAAACCAAATTATTCTTGCTGCTGTCTAAACACAAAAAAAAACTATGCTGAAAGAAATCCAAAAGTTGCAATAAAGTAAATCTAAATCAAATTACATCAACTTGTCTTCTGATCCCTCATCATTAGTCCAGCTATGATTTTCGGAAGTAACCATAAACAACTTGAGTAACTGATATCTAACTTGCAGAAAGGAAACTAATATCAAACTACACATCCATAATTCAATCCCTCACCATCAGTCCAGCTGTGGCTTTCGGAGGCAACTGAAGATGTTATGAGCAATTTAATATATCTAACTTGCAGAAAGAAAACTAATATCAAACTACACATTTCATAATTCAATCCCTCACCATCAGTCAAGCTGTGGCTTTCGGAGGCAACTGAAGATGTTATGAGCAATTTAATATATCTAACTTGCAGAAAGAAAACTAATATCAAACTACACATTTCATAATACAATCCCTCACCATCAGTCCAGCTGTGGCTTTCGGAGGCAACTGAAGATGTTATGAGTAGTTTAATATATCTAAATTTGCAGAAAGGAAACTAATATCAAACTACACATTCATACTTCAATCCCTCGCCATCAGTCCAGCTGTGGCTTTCGGAGGTAACTGAAAATGACATGAGCAATTTAATATATCTAATTCTAACTACTGAAACAAATGTGCAAGAATGAAATAAACAAAGCAGTGCTGGAATTAAACAAAAAACTAAGAAAAATAAATTAACAGCAGAACAATATTGATTCCATGTCATTAGTCAAAAGATATGCAAATGCCCGGGCTGCCATGAAAAATTATGTTAAAAGCTATGATTTCAAAAAGCAATCTAAGTAAGGAAATATGACAAAACAGAATTGAAAGCAACTTATCTAGAAAACATGTAAAAGTCTCCTTGGATAGCAGGGGCCCTCTACTACCAATTTGGTGTAGTCCTTAGCTCCTTGAAGATAAGATCACAATAGCATCAAAGAACTAAGCTTCTTTATTCAAAAACTCATAAATCTACATCCCATTCCATCTTGAACTTTGTTACAAATCTACTTCCTCATTACTTTCTCATTACTTCTTCATTACTTTCTCATTACCTATGATAGGAGAAAACTTCTCCTATTTATACAAAATATGAGGAGACATCTCATTAATGGGAGTCCATGAATCTCTCCTTCCATCTCTAGAGTTACAATCAAAATAGGAAATGATAAGACACATGTCTTTCTAGAGTTTTAACACAACTTGAGGAATGAGACACATATCCTCTTAGAGTTTCAATACAACAAGGAAGTGAGACACATATCATCTTGATCCCATAATCTTCTCCAACCAAATTCGAATTTGGCCTTAGAGTGCCACATAAGGGTCTTCTAGAAGTCTCCTTTTGACCTACACATGTCACAAAACTCATAACACATATATAGATATATGAAACTATGTTAATTTTCTAATTTCTAATCATAAATTCTCTTAAAATACATAAAATAAATAACTTTGGAAAACAAGGATCCTAACCCATATATTTATGAAAATGGTTACTTGATGTAAGGTTTTAGGTCAAATGGTTATGAAATAAGAGCTAAATGGTTATGACATAATGGAAATATGTATGAATATGGAGAACATTTTTGAGACTCAACATACCCCCCAACTGAAGTTGTTGCATGTCCTCATGCAACCATTGCAATGAGTCATTTGTCCATGAGTTGATCTTTTATGAGTTTTGACTCATATAGATTCATTCCAAACTTTGCTTCTTGATTTTTTCCTTTTTGGCAAAGTATAATACATTTGATTGCAACATTTTTTTTTTTTCAATGGTTGGTTCTTGTGTAACAACCATTTTTTTTTTCAATGGTTGGTTCTTGTGTAACAACCATTTTTTTTTGAAGCATTGGTTCTTGTGTAACAATGCTTTATTTTCTTTGTTGCATCAAAGTTCATGAAAACATTTAGAATCAATTACTTCATCAATGAATTGATCATTTGCAAGGCATGTAATCTTTTGGATCATGTTGCAACAATAGTTGGTTGGGAAGTATATGTGGGTGGAAATGAAATGAAAATGTGTGATAGTGTATGACATGTGGATATGAAATGATGTCCTTTCCCCCCAACTAAAGATATGACAATGTGAAAAAGGGAGTGAGGAATTTTTCCAAAATTACAATTTTAGCATTCTAATGAATTACATGACTAAAAATTAGAAAACAACATACCTTCACTTACCTTAAATGTGGATGAGTTGTGTATGTGTGGTGGCTGCAAAATTCTGATCATATTCTTCTTCAAGTGGCTGAACAAGAGGAGTCATGGATAAAGAGATAAGATGACTTTTTATTTCTTCTACTAAAACTTGTTGAATCTGCTCCAAAATGCTGAAAATAATAGTCTTCATGTCTTCAAAACTCATTGGCACAATTCCTACTATGTGAAAAGATGTTCTGATGTCGAACATAGTAGGAAATTGTTGACTTAGTAGCCATTAATGGATGCCACTAGTCAACACGAGAACTCTCACCATTGATGACAATGAGAGTCAAGATGCCCAAACACATCTTGCTAGGTACGAATGATTTTGCTGATGTCGAGTCACCTAGAAGATCTGACGAACAAGAGACATTAATGTATTCCCATTGTTTGTCAGCATGAGAACTTGCCATTAAGACATGCAAGCCTCAAGGTGTTTTTACAAAGAACTTCGACTCAAAGGACTATGGACTCAATAATTTGCATTGAAGCAGGGCTTATTTGCGGAATGAAAATGACAAGAAATGGAAAATGAAAATAGAAGATGGCAATGGAGAGTGGAAATGGAAAATGGGCAATAAGCATGTGAATGAGAAATGGCAATGGGAAATAAGCATGTGAATGAGCCTCTTGCTTTTATTTGTGGTTATGAATGGACAAAAAGAAATGGAAAGTGGATGTGAATGTAAATGGAAAATATGAAATGAAATGAGGTGAATGGTTTATTATGAGGTATGGATGTGATGGAGACAATAGTATCTGAAAGTTTTTCAAGTGTTTGGATCTGATTTTGCATCAACATATTTCCTCCTCTTTGTTGCTGATCATCCTCTTATGAAACAAATTGGTCTCTTAGAGAGACACCATTCTCTTGTAGTCATTTGTCCTTCCTCCTGGAACCTGCAAAAAAAACTAATACTTCTTCTGCAATGGAATGTAAGATTATCAAAGGAGAGAGGTGATCGATCTCTCTAGTTATGATATTTACACACAAAACTAAGAATTTGTATTAATGAAACAAGTTCTCAAAGGAAAAATCAAAAGAATTTATACCTGTTTTGGAATTAGTGCCTCAAGTTGAATGTTGCTTATTTTTAGCAATTTATTTCATTATTTACCATTTCAAACTCTAATGATGGATTTCTCATTGTATAGATCTTGTTGAGACCTTTCCAACGATACTTGAATCATCAAAATCTGATTTTGTATGAGAAAGTTAGGTTGATTTGAACAATGAGGTTTTTCAGCTGCGGAATTGCAGAACAGCTGCGGAATTGGACTTCAGCTGCGGAATTGGAGAACAGCTGCGGAATTGGACTTTAGCTGCGGAATGTCGACGGTTTCTGTAGCTAAAAATCTTGAATAAAAAGTTAGCCATTCATCATTCATCATCAGTTCAAATTTAATCAATACTTTCAGAAAAACGAGCAAATAACTTGTTCATTTCATTGATTCAAAATTATTCAATTTTTTTTTTTTTTTTTAACAATAAAAGAGAAATGCAAATTTTTTTTTTTAAGTTTCAACAAATGATGCTAAATAAAGCAAACTCAGTTACATTGACCAATCGTGACCTTGCAATGACCATAGAATGGTAAGTGAAGATCACATAAGATGAAAAATAATATATTGGTAAGCATTGAAGAACATAAAAGGCATGATTGCTATTTCAAAATATAATCTTTCATCTCTTCAAAAATTATTTTTGTATCTGTTTGATCCTTGAGGACTATCACAATCAGTAACCTTTCAGGACCACCCCCCTCAGTTGGAATTCCAATTGCCGCAGTTGCCATTACAGACACGTTCAATCTCAATTGAGCTTACCTTTATGCTACTAAGGTTCATTGTGTCATCTGCACGACCATGTGCTTGATAATATCCCCCTGTAGTTTGCTCAATTCATCCCCATGCCCTCTTAATGTCTTTCCATAGTGATGTGGCATCCCTTTGAAATAAACATCATAATGGTTGGTGTTTAATAATGTCATTGAAGCACCAAAAATTGTTGGGCAGATGATAAAGGAGATGTGAAATCCAACATTCAGAAAACGAAATTGAATTAAATTAAAAAATGAGTGGAATGTGCATTGAATGCCATGATAAGAGTTTGATTTTGATTAGAATTCCTCTTCCTAGAAATCAGGAAACCGAATTATCAATGCAGAGTGCCGTTTTCAAATTCTTCACTCAGAAAAAATCGTTTTTCCTCACGCGGCAGACAAAAATGGCCTTCAAAAAACCGAGAATTTCTCCCAGACCGCCACGAATTTCTTAAAACGGTTTCTGGGTTATCTATTTGACCATGTTGGCAAAAAAACCCATGTTTTATTTTTTCTAAATTCATCTCCGTTTGATCAGAAAACGTGTTTAAAAATGACGTGTTAATAAAAGTTGCGTTTTCTGAGTGTGCTGTAACAAAATCAATTCTCTGTTTTGCGTTTTTCTGTTTGTCTTAATGATTTCTTATTCTTCCCTATAACAGAAGGCTCCAATTCGTCACCATCCTTCAATGTCTCCAGAGTCTTCCTTACTGAATCTCCAAGATCCTCCTGTCTTCTTTCACTGCTGGCTACAGCAGTAGTGACAGCCCTTCTCCTGCTCTTTAAACTTGCCTTCACGCTTTAATGCAACGGCCCTCCTTTTATGTGCAAGCACCTGCATCTGCTCAGCACCAACAACAGATTCATTCCCTGTGTTTTTTATTTTCTGAGATTCACCGAGAGTTGATAGTTCACCCTCCAAATTCATCTTGCTTCGCTTTCTATCTGCATCCTGCAAATCTGCATCAGACCATCCCAGCTCTTTGAGTGCAATGGAAATATCATCTTTTTCATGGTTAAAAATTGTGTTTCGTATTGACCATTGTCAGGACTGATAGTTTTGCCATTATCTCCTGGCAAGTAAGTAGACTGAGGAAGATCCAGCTCTTGGAATCTACGCAGAACAGCGAGAACATCTTCTGCTCTAGGTCGCTGGTAATCATCTTGCATATACTTTCTAGCTGAAAACACTTCTCTGATATTTGAAGCACTGGCATGGCCAGACAATAAATGGTACTTCAAGGAGACAAACCACTTTCTCGTTCTAGGATCAACTAATGATTTTGCATTATGATTTGAGATATTTTTGTGGTGCCAACTTGAATATAACTCCCCTGAAATTTCATGACTGCAAGCATCCGACTTCCCAAAGCTTATTTTCTCTACAACATCACGAGACTTGGTCTGCTTCTTCTTTTCTAACTTCTTCTCTTGCTTCAATTTTGGCATGCACCATGGACCTCTTGATTTTATTTTTTTATCAAGGAGAGTTGCATTGTCTTAGGATGGCTTTGTTTATTGATTTGTTTTGTTTTTGTTTTTCAAATTTTTTTATTATTTTTTTTTTCGGTTAATAAAACTATATGTTATATTTTTAAAAATTAAAAATACACATATAAATTTTACTAAGCAAAATGATTTTGTTTTTTTTTATAAAATCACATGTTATATTTTTTTTTAAATTAAAAATACACATGTATATTTTACTAAACAAAATGATTTTTTTTTATATTTGTTTTGTTAATAAAATTACACATGTTGTATCTTGAAAAATAAAAAATATACATATGTAATTTACTAAACAAAACAATTTATTGAATTTTTTTTTTTTTTTAAATGATTTTGTTATTAAAATTATATATATATTTTCAAAAAAGTAAAAATATACATATATATCTTAGTAACAAAACAATTTAATTTTTTAATTTTTTAATTTTTTATTTTATTTTAATTTTAATTTTAATTGATTTGTTTAATAAAATTATGTATGTGATATTTTCAAAAATTTAAAAATACACATATATATTCATTAAACAAAAACAATTTATTGAAATCAAAGTTTTTCATGAAAACAAATTTATTTTTTTTAAATTGTTGAATCAATTGAAATGATGAAGTTTTATTTTGTCTCCTTTTTTTTTTTTTTTTTTCACATAACAATTCTTTTTCTGATCCTCCAGATCACACAAAGTGCAAGAGGAGAGCATACTCAAGAATTATTAAAATTTTTTTTACATAACAATCTTTTTTCTGATCCTCCAGATCACACAAAGTGCAGGAGGAGAGCATACTCAAGAATTATTAATTTTTTTTTTTGATGTAAGAAATAAGGCTACCTAGTTACACTTCCCCGGCAACGGCGCCAAAATGTTTGGTCAATTTAGTGTGTCCTAAATTGCTAACATAAATTATCAACCAGGGATTCGTAAACTGACGAAGTGTGGTGCACTATATGTGCAAGATAACCTATCTCTTACTTTTTGTCGTTTTTGGATTTTTTATGAAATTCTAAAAGACAAGTATGGTTATGGATATTCAAGGCAATGATGTCCTTTATAATGATTTACCAACTTGAAACTGAAAAAGGAATTTGAAACATATAATGACAAAACTTGAAAGGAAATGAAAATGTGCTACTGAAATGAAAAAGGTGCTGCTAATCTAATAAATCAAAACAGTGAACTAATGAGCATGAAACCAAACTATTCTTGCTGCTGTCTAAACACAAAAGAAACTATGCTGAAAGAAATCCAAAAGTTGCAATAAAGTAAATCTAAATCAAATTACATCAACTTGTCTTCTGATCCCTCATCATTAGTCCAGCTATGATTTTTGGAAGTAACCATAAACAATTTGAGTAACTGATATCTAACTTGCAGAAAGTGAACTAATATCAAACTACACTCCATAATTCAATCCCTCACCATCAGTCCAGCTATGGCTTTCAGAGGCAACTGAAGATGTTATGAGCAATTTAATATATCTAACTTGCAGAAAGGAAACTAATATCAAACTACCTCCTGGTCAATCCCTCACCGTCAGTCCAGTTGTGGCTTTCGGAGGCAACTGAAGATGTTATGAGCAATTTAATATATCTAACTTGGAGAAAGGAAACTAATATCAAACTACACATTTCATAATACAATCCCTCACCATCAGTCCAGCTGTGGCTTTCGGAGGCAACTGAAGATGTTATGAGCAGTTTAATATATCTAAATTTGCAGGAAAGAAACTAATATCAAACTACACATTTCATAATACAATCCCTCACCATCAGTCCAGCTGTGGCTTTCGGAGGTAACTGAAAATGACATGAGCAATTTAATATATCTAAATCTAACTACTGAAGCAAATGTGCAAGACTGAAATAAACAAAGCAATACTGGAATTAAACAAAAAACTAAGAAAAAATAAATTAACAGCAGAACAATATTGATTCCATGTCATTAGTCAAAAGATATGCAAATGCCCGGGCTGCCATGAAAAATTATTCTAAAAGCTATGATTTCAGAAAGCAATCTAAGTGAGGAAATATGACAAAACAGAATTGAAAGCAACTTATCTAGAAAACATGTAAAAGCCTCCTTGGATAGCAGGGGCCCTCTGCTACCAATTTTGTGAAGTCCTTCAGCTCCTTAAAGATAAGATCACAATAGCATCAAAGAACTAAGCTTCTTTATTCAAAAAACTCATAAATCTACATCCCATTCCATCTTGAACTTTGTTACAAATCTACTTCATCATTACTTCCTCATTACTTTCTCATTACCTATGATAGGAGAAAGCTTCTCCTATTTATACAAAATATGAGGAGTCATCTCATTAATGGGAGTCCATGAATCTCTCCTTCCATCTCTAGAGTTACAATCAAAATAGGAAATGATAAGACACATGTCTTTCTAGAGTTTCAACACAACTAAGAAATGAGACACATATCCTCTTAGAGTTTCAATACAACAAGAAAGTGAGACACATATCCTCTTGATCCCATAATCTTCTCCAACCAAATTCGAATTTGGCCTTAGAGTGCCACATAAGGGTCTTCTAGAAGTCTCCTTTTGACCTACACATGTCACAGAACTCATAACACATATATAGATATATGAAACTATGTTAATTTTCTAGTTTCTAATCATAAATTCACTTAAAATACATAAAATAAATAACTTTGGAAAACAAGGATCCTAACCCATATATTTATGAAAATGGTTACTTGATGTAGAGTTTTAGGTCAAATGGCTATGAAATAAGAGCTAAATGGTTATGACATAATGGAAATATGTATGAATATGGAGAACATTTTTGAGACTCAACACTTCTTTCGAGAAAGGAATATAAATTTAGGATGTTGAGTTACTTCAATACCAAGAAAGTAGTGAACATATCCCAAATCATTCATTTCAAAACCTTTCTTCAATTCCTTCTTTATGGATGCAATATGACTCTCATTTTTGCCTGTCACCAAAAGATCATCTACATACACCACAAGATATACAATTGTTTTCCCAAATTTCTTAACAAACAAAGTTGCATCATCAAGATCAAAATGTTTGAACTTAAGTTTCAGAAGATGCTCGGTTAATTTCTCATATCAGGCTCGTGGTGCTTTCTTGAGGCCATACAAAGATTTTAGAAGCTTGCATACTTTGTGTTCTTGGCCCTTCACAACAAATCCTTCTGGTTGGGACATAAAAAAATTCTCCTTTAGATCTCCAATCAAAAAGGTAGTTTTAATATTCATTTGATGAACTTTCCAACACTTTTGAATTGCTTAGGCAAAGAGTGTCCAGATGGTGGCCCATTTTGTTGTGGGGGAAAAATTTTCCTCATAATCGACCCCTTATTTCTGTGAATTTTTTTTTGCCACAAGCCTAGCTTTGTGCCTTTCAAGTGAGAAATCTGCTTTGTAATTGTTCTTGTAGATCCACTTGTAGCCAATTGGTTTGGTTCCTAATGGAAGATCAACCAACTTCCAAGTGCTATTGTTTATCAAGGCATCATACTCCTTTTGCATCGCTTCATTCCATTCATCATGAGAAGCAGATTCTTGAAAGAAGTTGGTTCAAGATATGTAGACAAATTCGGTTCACAATTATAAGAAATATCTATATCAATAGGTGAATCAGAATTATCTACGTCACCTCCATTTTTCCTGGTGGAACTTCTTGTTCCCGTCTTTCCAACCTCATCGGGACGAACAATTTCTAGTGTCTTTGTCAGCCATTTTGGGGGACCTTTCTGAGATGGTCCAGGCTACTCATTTAACTGAGTTGGAATTGAATCAAGATTCAATATCACAATTATGTCAATCACATCAATCAAGGAGTCATCCGTGGTTGGTTCTTCATGTGGGAGAGAGAGTTCTACGGAAGATGATTCCACAGATTGATTCATTATAGGAATCCCCCCGTAAAGATGTGGAATCTGATTATCAAATTCTTGAAATGACTTTGCATGTGTGAATCTATCCAAGCGATCAAGTTTCTGCTCAAAAACATTGTCAGTCTTGGAAGATTCAAGGAATATGATATCTCTAGATACTACAAAATTCTTATTGACTTCATCATAGAGACGATATCCTTTGGAGGTATTGGAATACCCCAATGATCATAGGCTTAGTATTAAGCTTAAAAATTAAGGTTTTCAAAAATTCTCCATGCTAGAACGAAAGCAAAGATCTCATCGCTCAGAATATGACGCAATTCGTTTCATAAAAAACTGACTCTGGATGAGGAAGTTATGACTTGCTATTCGTTTTCCTAAATAGTTAAAAATTTTGAAGAACAGTGACAGGTTGATGACATGGCATCCCAGTCATCATATCGGTATGTTCAGGGAATATTCTCCATTTTCTGCACAATGACATTGTGACAAGTGTCACAACAAGATTTTCTAGTGAACTTTGGATGTGAATTTTTTTTTCTTCAGTTTATCCAAAGTTTGAATGCGAATTTTTTTTTGGTTTGGAATGGTCCAACTAGAGCTAGATAGTGGTGCAGCCAGGGGCCACCACGTGCCCCGTCTGGTGGACCCACTCCAAGGGTTGCATTGAAGTTTCATGTTATATCAAGTTTGAATTATGTTTTTAAAAACCAAGATTTGAAACCATGGACTGATGCATATATGATTCGGGTGAATATATATTTTTTAATCCAAATTCTTAACCTTTCGTATGGCAATGTAAATTTGACAAAAACTTATGTGTAGGTGTCGGGGTCGAACCCACGACCTACCTCGAACTAACTGGGTGCCTTACCACCTTACCACTATGTTGGGTCTTAACCTTATAAGACTTCGAATTATATTTAAATTGGATTGGATTCGATGGTGGGGGTTTGGAGGTGGCCAGCCTCGCAGGCCATCCCCCTCCCCATACAAACTTGCTGCAATGACCATGGGCAGAGCAGAGTTAAATGATGAAGGTTAATTCTAATTACATATTAATTATTTTAAATCCGATGATTAAAGCTAATTAAACCATGTTTTATGAAATTCACTCAAGCACAGTTAAGATGCGCTTATCCACTGTTAAGCACAATATTACTGCCAATTAATCTAGATTTTAATGGCGACGAGTTTAGTAGACTCCACCAGTTTTGGCGAAATCCCCATTTTGTCAAAGCTAACTGGAGTATCCTCCAATGTTGGAGGAATTTCACTAGGAAAATTGGTTTCGATCATAATTGGAGCAATTTTCAACCAAGTTTGGCTCAGAAAGAGTCATTCCTAGTATATTTTGATGTTTTGGACACATTGGAGTAGGTTTTAGAGGTATCAGGAGAGTGTAAACATCAATGTTTGCAAAATTTTGATAATACAAAGGCCCAAGCCATGGAAGCTAGACCAAGGAGATGTAGCCCAGGAGGGCTGAACTCCTTCATCAAAACAATGTGTTAATGGATCAATTGTGATGGTTTGCTATGTTTTTTTTCTGCTATTCAACTTTTAGTTTCATTGTTTTTATGTTCAATAATTAAACATAATCTCCACACATTTACGTGTTAAACAATCATAAGCACTTCAATAAGCCCATGTACATGAAGCAAATATCAACATTTTTAATATAAATCTGAAGATGAAATTAGCACAAAAAAACTAACATTCAAATTCCGATCAATATGGTATCAGAGAAAAGGTTATTTGCTTGATTTTATTGAGCTTTTTGCAAGTAGGGTTTTAATGGTTGCAAATTTGTGATGCTTACAAGGTTGAGGTTGTAGAGAAGAAAGGGGAAACTATTGGTTGCTAGTTCTGAGGTTAGGACAAGAAGAAGGAGAGATACAATAGCACCATCTCCACCTAAAGTTTCACTCCTAATTACACTTTAAGCACCTCGAGTTTTATCTCCAGCCGATATTAAAGAGGTACAAGTTGCACCAGAAGTTGAGTTGATTGAAGAAGTAAAAGTTGCACCAGAAGCTGAGCTTGAATCCATAGTCATCATGTCAGGTGTAGGAGAGATTGAAGGTCTTTCATAAGAGGAAGCATTCAATAAGGATTTCTATGACCTAATTTAGAGGGTTAGGATCCTCTTTGAAGAGAGGAACACTAGGATGTTTGGAGAGAATTCTAAGTCTCCACATGGAGAGGGAACCTCAGAAGGCAAGAAGGATGAAGAGAAGGATTCAAAGGGAAGCAGAGGAAATCCTCCTCCATCTCCACCATCCTCGTCCTCATACTCATCATCTCCATCAACATCATCTTCCACTTCCACCACAAAAACCACCCATACTCATTCAAAAACCCCATAAGGAAAAACTCCCTTACTCAAATTGGACATTAAGTTTGAACCTCCCATGTACAATGGTGAGGTAAATGTAGAGAAGTTGGATAATTGGATCCATCAATTGAGGTTTATTGTAGAATTTAGAACCTACAAGAAGATTACATAAATATCTAGTTGGCTTCATTGAGGCTAGAAGGAGCAACACTAGTTTGGTGCGAAGCAAAGACTCAAGAGGAAGTGCGAATCCATGGTAAAATATCCATTTCTTGGGTTGAGTTTATTTCTTCAATTAAAAGATAGTTTTATCCTTTAGCTTACATGCAAAAATCTATTATGATTTGGGAAAACTTTAAGCAACTTAAGGGTCAAACAGTTCAAGAATTTACTCAAGAGTTTAGGAAAAGGGCTTTGTTGTTAGGAATAAAATTGAATTACCAAGACACACTCTTGAAACAAATTGGCGTTTTACATTCCTATTTGAGACATACTATACTTATGTTTAACCCAAGAAATTTAGATGAATTTTGTGTGCAATCCACACATCTTGAAGCAAGGGGAAAGAAAATTCAGGAAGAGGGTAGTAAGAAGAAGTCATTCAAGGGTAATGGAAAAGAGAAGGGAGGAAAAGGTAAGGGAAAAAAGAATGAAAGTGTTAAGAAAGAAGGGGAGAAAACTACATGCAAAGAGGGGCATGATGAAGCCCACTGTTGGAAATTACATCCCGAACTAAGGCCTAAGGAACCAAACAACAAGGGGAACAAAATATGAATACCACCACACAACATGATCTTGGATTTTATTCCAGTGATGAGACCAAGATTATAGCCGTGGTAAAAAAAGGAAAAGAATTCATAGCAAGTACTAGTTCCTCAAATTGTCACAACAACTCTCCAAATGAAGAAACAAGGATAGATGACAACAACAAATTGAATCCGGGAACTAAGGAGAGTTGGTCTCTCTTTTCCCGGTCTTTTTCATTTACTAAGGGAGCCTTCTTTTGTTTCTTCTTTTTAATTCATTAATCAAATTCATGGAATTTGATGAATGAATACTTTCTTCTAATCTGATATTTACCCAAATGTATAAGACCTTTGGTATCTTATATTCAGCATGCATAAGCCACATATATGTTTATCTGCCTTGTATTATAACCTTGGTCCATTTTCAATACAACGCTTAAATTATATCGAACTATGAGACCCTTGCTTCTTTAAAACAACGCGTCGACACTATATCTATCTTTTTCTATAAGTCTTGGTCTTACTAACAAGGCGCTTTAATAATGTTGAATCCCATACTTTGTATATTATATCAAATGTAATTCCCTGATGCTCAATCTTCTTAACCAACCCTCTAAGGCTTGAACAACATATAATAAAACACATTCATGTTCCGACCTTAGCACTTATAAAATAGTTCGATACCTTTAACCAATATGTCTGCGCTATAACTTTCCACTATGAATTATAAAATTAATACAACATTTTATTGCATAGTGTTTCACGGGCCCCACACATTTAACTAAACGTTGAATCAACCCAAACCACTGGTTCATACCTTGGTTTATCTCTCGTGCGACTTGTGGCACGACTACTGCTCGATCAACCAGCCTCCAGATCGAACGCTCCACAACAATATCGCATTATTTTTCTCACCTGCATTTAACACTTCAAACGAATGTGATGAGGGTGGTATTTCCCTGTCGACGTGGCTTCATTACATTGGATAGCGTTTTTCTTGAGTTGTTTTAGATCCGGCCAAAAGTGGCGCGATGTGAGTGGTATCAGTTTCACAAACCCACTCACGGTATTTACATAGTAATTAACCCAGGTCCGATAAAAATTTAACACTTTCCTTCGTTGTAACCCTTCATGTTAACTCCGGGGTTAAGCCTCTACACTATTGCTCCTTTTATGACAAAACTATGTTATGTCCCCAAATGAACAGAGGTTACTCTTCGATCGGGCTTATCTTTTCTCTGGGCAAGCAAGGTGTAATACTAGGTTCGCTCAGAATCCCACTCAACCTCTCACAGGATTCTATACAACTATAACCTATTTCAACTCGGCGCTGAGAGCACGAGCCCAAACAGACAGAGATAACAAAAGGATATTAGCACAGTATTATGCACAGAACCATGACTAGAAAGAATGAGTTCTTCAAAGGAATTCCAATACACAGGCAGACAATTGAACCCAAGAATTGTTCAATAGAGAATAATGCCTCTTTGATTCAATGATTCACTGCGAAAATCCCCCCTTCTCAAAGTAGCAGGGGTTACAATATATAACTCATACATGTCTCTTTAGTTCCTCTCTGAGGACCATTTTTATTCTAACCATCAAAGGCCTAATTACATAACATTCAAACAAAAGAAACTGAACAGGTGGACACAGACCAACCCATTCGACTCCTACAATTATTTAATTAATCCTATCAACTGAAATCAACAGATTGACACAGAGAAACTATCCAGCTTCTTCATTTATTAACTAATCTATCTTCCCTTAGCATAACAGACAACCAAGGTGTTGACACCTTGCTGGTACATCTCTGAAAATTTAGAACTCTTCTAGCCACAACATGTGGACAATCCTCCTACATTGTTGGCTAGTGTCTAATGCCCCTGCATCAGACTCCTGAGGGAAATTTTCTTCATGGACTCCTGTCCATGAGCTCTTTCACAGGACTGCCTATCTTCTGCAACATCACTTCAGTCATCCAAGTGGCATCTTCATCTGGCTGGTCCTTCCACTTGATTAGATACTAGAAATACTCTTGTCCTCTAGTCTTCTTGAACACTTTCTTGTCCAATATCTTCTCTGGCTGCAATGGCTGTGCTGGAGGTAACTGCTTTTCCCATTCAATCTGTTCTTTGTTTGCTGGTCCTTCTTCTGCACCATCATCTTCATACCTGTACAAGTCTGCAACATTAAATATGAGAGATATTCCAACATCAAGAGGTAGTTCAATCTCATAAGCATTAGCAAAAAACTTTCTAAGTATCTTGTATGGACCAATCTTTTTAAACTTCAATTTGTTATATTGCTTCTTGGGGAATCTTTCCCTCCTCAAATGTGCCAAAACTAAATCTCCAACTTTGAAATGGACTTCTCTTCTGCTCAAATATGCTCTGCCCTTGTATTTTATGCTGCTTCCTTGTAGCTACTGTTTCACTTATTCATGTATGGCTTGGATTTATGAAGCAAATTCTTCACCATTTGCACTCCTCAACTCTGCCTTTCCCGAATTTATTAACTCTGATATTCTTCTGGGGTGCATTCCATAAAAAATATGGAATGGGCTCTGCCCTATGCTTCTGTTTGGTGAATCATTGTATGCATATTCTACCCGGGGAAAAATATGATCCCACTGCTTGGGATGCTCCCTTGCAAGACTTCTCAATTGATTTCCAAGACTCCTATTTACTACCTTATTTTGCCCATCAGTCTGAGGATGATAAGCCGAGCTGAAACTCAGTTTGGTACCAAGTTTCTTCTACAGTGTCCTCCAAAAATGGCCCACAAACCTAGTATCTCTATCCGAAACAATACTCTTGGGCAACCCATGCAATCTAACAACTTCTTTGAAAAACAGGTTAGCAACATGGGTGGCATCACCAGTTTTATACCATGGGATAAAGTGTGCCATTTTGGAAAATTTGTCAACTACAACAAAGATTGCATCATTCCCTCTCTGAGTCTTGGGCAATCCTAGAACAAAATCCATACTCACCATGTCCCAAGGCCTATCTGGAATAGGCAATGGAATGTACAATCCTGCATTCTGGCTCCTTCCTTTGGCATATTGACAGATTTTTCAATTCCTCACAAATTTTTCCACCTCTGTTATCATCTTGGGCCAATAACAAAAGTGACTCAGTTGCTCATAAGTTTTATTAGTACCAAAGTGTCCAGCAAGTCTGCCACTATGCTTCTCCTTGATCAAATTCTCCCTCATGGAACATTTTGGTACACACAATTGGTTCCTCCTGAATAATAAGTCCTACTGCAAGAAATAATCCAACCACTGGCTTCTATCTGTTAGAATAGGGTTACAACATGCTTCAAATGCTTCCTTAAAATCTAAATCTATTTTATACAGCTCTTTGATAAAATCAAATCCTACAACTTCAAATTTGTTTTCTTGAACAAGTATGTTTCTCCTACTCAAAGCATCAACTACTTTATTTGCTTGGCCACTTATGTGCTTCAAAACAAAATTAAAAATCTGGAGATATTCAACCCACTTGGCATGCTTATGATTTAATTTAGGCTACTGTACAATGTACTGTAAAGCATGACTATCAGAGTATACTACAAATTCTTTGGACATTAAGTAATGCCTCCACTTCTTCAATGGCTGCACAATAGCATAAAATTCCTTCTCATAAGAGGAATAATTTCTTCTGGTGTCATTCAGCTTCTCACTAAAGTACGCTACAGGCCTATTATCTTGACTCAGCACAGCTCCAATGGCTTCCCCACTGGCATCACACTTCACTTGAAATGGTTTAGTAAAATAAGGCAGAATTAAAACAGGCTTTTCAATTATCTTTTGCTTCAAAAGCTTAAAATTTATTTCTGCTTCAGTAGTCCATTTAAATGGTTGTTTGTCCTTCTTTATTGTTTCAATGATGGGTGCATTAATCTTGTTGAAATTATTTATGAATTTTCTATAAAAACTAGCAAGTCCATGGAAACTCCTTACCTCAAAAACACTTCTTGGTGAAGGCCACTCCACAATTTCCTTGACCTTTTCTAGATCCATCTTCAGCCCTTCAGCAGAAACAACAAAACCAAAATATACCAGCTCCTCTTTCATGAATGAACATTTATTCAAATTGATCAATAGTTTCTCCTGATGTAACTTCTTCAAGACATAATTAAGGTGCCTTAAATTCTCTTCCTTTGTTTTTCTGAAAACTAATATGTCATCCAGATACACTATCACAAATTTACCAATAAATTCTTTTAGCACTTCATTCATCAGCCTCATAAAAGTACTGGGTGCATTGGATAAGCCAAAAGGCATTACCAACCACTCATATAATCCCTCATTTGTTTTAAAGGCAGTTTTCCATTCATCACCCTCTTTTATTCTAATCTGATGATATCCACTTTTCAAATCCAATTTTGAAAAATATTTTGCACCACTCAAACAGTCCATTAAATATTCAACTCTAGGCAAAGGGAATCTATACCTGATTGTGATATTATTGATTGCTCTGGAATCAATACACATTCTCCAGCCTCCATCTTTCTTTGGGCTCAACATTGCTGGTACTGCACACAGGCTCAAACTCTCCCTAATCAGTCCTTTTTCAATTAGCTCCTGCACTTGCTTCCTAATCTCTTCATTCTCTGTGGGATTCATTCTATAGGCTGCTTTATTTGGTAGATTTGAACCTGGAATAAAATCTATCTGGTGGTTGATTTTTCTCACAAGTGGCAGCTCATTAGGAAAATCATCCACAACAATGTTACAATAATTATCCAGCATCTCTTGGATTTCTATTGGAAAATCAGAAATCTTTATAGAAGTAAGCACTACTTTAGGTTTTCATACTAAAGAAAAAATTACCTCTTCTTCTTCAATATGTTGTAGATACTCCTTCCCTCTCAGCAACAAGTTCTTTGGATCAGCCTTTCTGTTAGATGGTTCTCCCTCCTCCATGGGTATCAATGTGTGATGCACCCCATCCTTGAAGAACTTGTAAGTGTTCTTCTTACCATCATGCACTGCTTCTCTATCATACTGCCAAGGCCTGCCCAGCAATATGTGACACACATCCATGGGCATCACATCACACATGACTTTGTCTTTGTAGTTTCCCATCTGCAACTCTATCTCACACTGCTCCTTCATAATCAGCTGGTGTCCTTTATGCAGCCAGGACACCTTTTAGGGAGTTGGATGCTCCCTTGTCTTCAACTTCAATTTCTCTATCACCTCTGTGGAGACCAGATTGTTTCTACTGCCACTATTAATGACCAACTGACAACATTTTCCTTGGACTTTGCATACACTCCTAAACAAAGTCTTCCTTTGTGCTGGCTCAGTAGCCTCCTTTGCTTGCTTCAACGGGACCTTATTGACCACCAGACATTCTCCCTTCTCTGACAAAATTTCCTCTTCATTTCCAGACAGCCTTGTTGCCTCTTCTCTAGCCTAAGCAACAATAGCATTTCTTGGACCAGCACCCATATTCTCTGGGCACTCATAGTGTTTGTGTCCCACTTGGTGGCATTTATAACACCTCACTTCTCTACCTCTGCCTCTGCCTCATCTTCCTCTATAGGAACCCCTTCTGACTCTTGCATCACCCTCTATGGATGCATTTTGAGGCGAGGTACTGCTAGCTCCATCTCTAGGTGCTGTAGATTTTCCTCTACCACCCTAACTTCTCTTTCCTCGAAAAGTACCTCTTCCTTTGGCAGACTGCTTTCTTAGGAGTTTCTCTTCTGCTTTCAAAGCCATCTGGTAGGCCTCTTCAACTGTCTTAGGAGAAAGAAGACCAATCTCATATTGGATCTCCAACTTGAGACCATTCACATATCTGGCAACCTTCTCTGGTGTGTCCCAGAATTGTCCAGCTCTTATACTTACTCTATAAAATTATTCTGTGTATTCCTTCACTGTCAGCAATCTCTGTCTTAGGTTCTGCATTTGTCTAAACAATGTTAGCTGATAATCACTAGGCAAGAACTTACCTTTCAGTTTTTACACCATCCTAGTCCAGCTTTTGATAGGTTGTTTACTAGCTCTCCTTCTTTCTCCTTGCACTCCATCTCACCAAAGTGCAGCATGTCCTTTCAACTTTGTTACTGCAAACTTGACCTTTTTGTCTTCAATCATTTCTTCATAATCAAATCACTTGTTCATTTCATTAATTCAGTCCACCAGCTCTTCTGGATTCAATCCTCCTGCAAAACTTGACACTTCAAGTTTGGGCTTGACTGCAGACCCCGTAACAATTCTAAGAAGCCTCATCTCAGGAGGAATCTCAACATTTTCTCTTGCTTTTTTTTTTTTTTTAGGTTCACTAATGTCTTCAGGATCTCTTGGGTGTCCCAACTCCATTGCATCCAGTTTGGCTTGGGCCCTCTACAAGGTCTCCAACACTTCTGCATTGGCAACATGCCTGCCTCTTCTTCGGCCAGCACCTCTAGAAAATCTAACAACCATCTTAGAATTCTCTACGCCATCTTAGAACAGCTCTGATACCACAATTGACAGCAACAAATTGAATCCGGGCACTATGGAGAGTTGGTCTCTCTTTTCCCAGTCTTTTTCATTTACTAAGGGAGCCTTCTTTTGTTTCTTCTTTTTAATTCATTAATCAAATTCGTGGAATTTGATGAATGAATACTTTCTTCTAATCTGATATTTACTCGAATGTATAAGACCTTTGGTATCTTATATTCAATGTGCATAAGCCACATATATGTTTATCCACCTTGTATTATAACCTTGGTCCCTTTTCAATATAACGCTTAAATTATATCGAACTATGAGACCCTTGCTTCTTTTAAACAGCGCGTCGAGACTATATCTATATTTTTCTATAAGTCTTGGTCTTACTAACAAGGCGCTTTAATAATGTTGAACCCCATACTTTGTATATTATATCAAATGTAATTCCCTGATGCTTAATCTTCTTAACCAACCCTCTAAGGCTTGAAAAACATATAATAAAACACATTCATGTTCCGACCTTAGCACTTATAAAATGGTTCAATACCTTTAACCAATATGTCTGCGCTATAACATTCCACTATGACTTATAAACTTAATACAACATTTTGTGTGCATAGTGGTTCACGGTCCCCACACATTTAAATAAACGTTAAATCAACCCAAACCGCCGGTTCATACCTTCGTTTATCTCCCGTGCGACTCGTGGCGCGACTACCACTCGATCAACCAGCCTCCAAATCGAACGCTCCACAGCAATATCGCGTTATTTTTCTCACCTGCCTTTAACACTTCAAACGAACGTGATGAGGGGGGTATTTCCCTGTCGACGTGGCTTCATTACATTGGATCGTGTTTTTCTTGAGTTGTTTTGGATCTGGCCAAAAGTGGCGCGACGTGAGTGGTATCGGTTTCAAAAACCCACTCGCGGTATTTACACAGTAATTAACCCAGGTCTGATCAAAATTTAACACTTTCCTTCATCGTAACCCTTCGTGTTAACTCTGGGGTTAAGCTTCTGCACTATTTCTCCTTTTATGACAAAACTATGTTATGTGCCCAAATGAACAGAGGTTACTCTTCGACCGGGCTTATCTTTTCTCTGGGCAAGCAGGGTATAATACTGGGTTCACTCAGAATCCCACTCAACCTCTCACAGGATTCTATACAACTATAACCTATTTCAACTCGGCGCTGAGAGCACGAGCCCAAACAGATAGAGATAACAAAAGGAGATTAGCACAATATTATGCACATAACATGACTATAAAGAACGAGTTCTTCAAAGGAATTCCAATACACACAAGAAAAAAATTAAACCCAAGAATTTTTCAATAGAGAATAATGCCTCTTTGATTCAACGATTCACTGCAAAAATCCCCCCTTCTCAAAGTAGCAGGGGTTACAATATATAAATCATACATGTCTCTTTGGTTCCTCTCTAAGGACCATTTTTATTCTAACCATCAAAGGCCTAATTACATAACATTTGAACAACAGAAACTGAACAGGTGGACACAGACCAACCCATTCGACTCCTATAGTTATTTAATTAATCCTACCAACTGAAATCAATAGATTGACACGGAGAAACTATCCAGCTTCTTCGGTTATTAACTAATCTATCTTCCCTAAGCATAACAGATAGCCAAGGTGTTGACACCTTGCTGGTACATCTCTGAAAATTTAGAACTCTTCTAGCCACAACATGTGGACAATCCTCCTACATTGCTGGCTAGTTTCTAATACCCCTACATCAATAGATTTGTTCCATGTAAGGGTGATTTCAAATCATAAAAATATTGATGCATTATTTGATAGTGGGTCACAACCAAACTTAACCTTGAAACTGTACCACATCATAAGTCATATCCTTTGGGTTGGATAGTCAAGAATTCCAATTTATAGGTTACAAGGAAATGCATATTCCGATTTGCCATTACTGCAAACTTTGTTGATGAAGTTGAGTTAGATGTGGTTCCACTTGACATTTCAGAAATTATCTCGGGAATTCCATATTTGTATCACAGGAAAGCGGTATTTTATCACCATGAGAACAAATATCATTTTCTCAAGGATGGGGTGGAGTATAGTGTGTGAGATCATCACAAAAATCTGAATATTTCTCTAGTTAATGCAGGGCATATGAAGAGACTACTTAATGCAAGTGAAATTTTTGTGCTTCTCATGATCAAGAAAAAGGATGATATGGAATGTGAATCTTTTGAAGGTTGTGATGAAAAATTAAAATCTGATTTGTTTGATGTGGTAAATCAACATGGTGAAATGTTTCAAGAACCAAATGGGTTACCTCCCAAGAGGGAAATTCAACATGAGATTTAGCTGCAGCAAGATGTTCCACTTCCAAAAATTGGCATGTATCGCATGTCAATCATGGAGAGTATGGAAATCCAGAAGAAAATCCAAGAATTGTTGAACAAAGGTATCATACACCCATCTACTTCTCCATGTGGTTCATCAATTGTTTTGGTACCAAAGAAGGACGGGACTTGGCGCATGTGCACAGATTTCTATGCATTAAATAAAATCACGGTAAAGAATCGCTATCCACTCCAAATAATTGATGATTTTCTTGATCAATTAAGGTATGCAAAATATTTCACTAATCTATACTTACAAAGTGGTTGTCACCAAGTTAGAATAATTGAAGAGGACATTTGGAAAACTACATTTAAAACTAGACAATGATTATTTGAGTGGCTAGTTATGCCATTCGGTCTAACCAATGCTCCAACTAATTTCATGAGAGTTGTGAATGATGTATTGAGACCATTTCTAGAGGACTTCGTCATTGTTTACTTAGATGATATTTTTATATTCAACAAATCAAGAGATGAACATGTCATGCATGTGAACAAGGTACTTGATGTCTTGAAAAAAGAGCAGTCATTTTTAAAGCTATCGAAGTGTGAGTTTGGAAAGACTTATTTAGTGTATTTGGGACACATTATTGGAGGTGGTGAGCTGAAGATAAACCCTTCCAAGATTAAGGTCATTGTGAGTTAGCCCAAGTCCAATATAGTTACGGAGGTAAGAAATTTTCTTGGGGCAGCACAATATTGGAGGAAATTCATTGCTAATTTTTCTTCCATTGCAGCTCCGTTACATGCATTGACAATTTTCAATAAAGTATTCCATTGGAGAGATATGCAGAAAAAATCATTTTATGCTTTAAAAAAAAATATCAGTTCATCACTGGTATTGGCTCTTTCAGATATTAGACAACCATTTGAGATCCAAATAGATGCTAGCGATTACGCCATGGGAGTAGTTCTCATGCAGCATGGTAAGCCCATTTCATTTCATTCTGAAATTTTTAGTGGAGTTTTGACTAACTATCCCACCTATGACAAAAAATTATATGCATTGGTAAAAAGTTTAAAGAATGGAAGCATTATTTGATGGGGAAGGAGATAATTATCCATACCGACCATCAGCCATTGTAGTACTTATAGTCACAATCAAATTTGCAGCGATCAAGACACTTCAGATGGATGGGATTTCTACAAAAATTCCATTTGGTTATCAGATATAAAAAGGGAATCTATAATAAGGTAGTTTGTATTCTCTCTAGGCCTATTGTAAATTCATCTATTATACTCAAGCACAATTCAGTTATGCATAAAGTTACATTGAACAATATGCATATGATAGTGATTTTGAAGATGTGTATGAAATCTTGAGTCAAGGAAACCAAATTGAAGAGTTAGATTATCATGTGCATAATAGTCTGTTGTATCACTTGGGCAAGTTATGTATTCCACAGGGAGAAAGAAACGGTATCATAAGGGAGGCACACACTTCATTCATTGCTGGACATTTCAGTGTAGGCAAGATGGTAGAAAATATCCAAAGGTATTGTTATTGGCCACACACGATTGATAGTGTTATGAATATAAAATAGAATAAGCAAAAGACATCATGAAATTTAAAGCAGAAGGATTTACAGGGTTGAAAAACATTATAGAATCTGGAAATTTAACTCTCTAAGGTCAAGAGGAAAAAGTTTCAACTTGTGCACATAATACATAGAGAAAGTGCACTCCACGCACATTTTTCTTCGATAGCAGAGAAAATATCTGCAGATTTCCCCCAATAAGTCGTGCAGTCCTGAGTATGGCGAAAGGTCACTATCCGAGACCACTTTTCACACTTTAGGAAGAAGATTCTCCACTTGAGGCTGCCTAAGGATAACCACCTAGAGCCACCTTGAGACCTCAAGTGAGCACACAATGGAATCAACCACCACTCTTGGGTCACTATCCACAATTGTACCAAGAGAGGGAAGAAGATTTGAATTTTTCCTATAAAATACCACCATAAGAAGAAAAATTCAGAACACATTGTTATACTGGCCAAATTGCCAATGAGAAAACCAACAATGTGTTGTCCAAGCAACAAGAGAGTGAAGGGATTCATTTATTGGCCATCCAACATCTAAATCTAAAGGGATAAGTGCATCAGTTTTTTTTTATCTGACCACTCATTCAAGGAGAAGAGAGAGGCCCACAAATAGCTTAAGGGGAGATCCCTCCTTGCTTTGAGTATTAGAGCTCCATAGCTCTAAGGACTCACTACAAGTGTTTTAGCATTCTACCTCTTTTTTACTAGCAACGACTAATAAAAGGGGTTTCGTTCTCGGTTTGTATTATTAGTTCGTTTACTCGATATTGAGCTTGTGTTATATGTGTATTTGTTGTTTCTTGTTTCCTCCTCTTTTTGTAGTATGCTATGTTCCATAACTAGTTTTTTTACATGTTATGATGCGTCACTAACCTTCTAACAACCCATTTTTTTCCCTATGACCATTTCTTATAGGCTAGCAATCACTCCTACCAAGAACCGGTGTTTTTCTTACATTTGTGCACTAAACACACCAACACAAGATTGGTGACTCCACTTATTTTTCCTCGTAAGCTAAGTGGTTGTGTTTTTGTGGAACCTCTTTTCTGCTCAGGATTGTTGTAGGACCAACTCTCCTACTCCTCAACTTCTCTCATTCACCCTTTATGAAGAGATTCAGTTCAGGAGAAGAGGAATTTTTGTGTTCAGGAAAACTGCATGTGTTCAGCACAGATAGATGTGTCGGTCCATGCGCGTTTAGCCTAGACAAAAGCGGAGATTACGCGCATGTGTAGAGAAATTCCGCGCGGAAACCAGTGAAACATTTTTTCACTAGTTTTATTCATTTTTTGCATGTGTAAAGTGACTGGGAGCCTAGAATAAATCTTCCAGCACTGTGTTTTGTGTCCCTTGACTATTAGGACATGTTTTTAGCTGAGTCTTAGCTTATTTATTGCATATTTCTAATTTTTAGTTTATTATCACAAATTCACGTATTTTAATTAGGAAGCAAGTAAGTGGCTAAAATCCACCCATGCTATCTGAATTAAATTATTACTGATAATAGACACCAAAACATGTAGCTAATTAGAAAGGAGTAAGTGGCCCATATCAACGCATGCTTAGCTAGTTTCCATGTTTGCCAATTTTTCTTTAACTTTAGTTTAAATTTTGCATTAGGATTCGGGACTGGGATCAAATTATCTTAGAAGGAAAGTAATATATGATGTCCTTTCACCTCTTGGTGACCCTGGGCATGCATATGAAGTCCCCTTTTTGATATTTTTCCATCTCCCTATAGCGCAACATTTAGTTTAAATAGGAAAAATTGTAAGCAACCCATTATCTGCGCATAATTTACTTTTTGAAAGGGACAATCAAAACATAGTTTAATTAGGAGGGAGTGTAAAGGATCAACGCATATCCACATCCTACAAAAAATTGTGATTGTAAACTTTATCACACACATTGCCACACCTTAAGCAAAGTAATACTCCTTAAAACGAACCATTAATTCAACTCATTAAATCTCCCCACAAGGGCCACAAGATAATTAATAGTTCAGGTTAGGACCATTGGGGGTAGGCATCCAATAAGCCGCCATGGTAAATTTACATTCTTGAGACATAGAAGTTGACTGTTTAGGGAGATTTAAACCAGTCTATCACCCACAGAAAATAATTCCCGAGCACCACGTAGACCTGATTCAAAGGGGGTTAAGCTTAGGCCCAGTGCGTGTGATACTATTTGGAGCTACTTGAATCATATAGGGATTAGTACTAGTAGCTAAATACCAAGAAGCTCAAGACTCAAACTCTCACGTGGGACGATGGTACTTAGTGGCCAAACTTAGGGCATCCTTCCCTATAGGTGACAGTGCAGGCAACACTAGATCTTCTTCCCGTTACTTTGGTTGATTCTTCGGCTACTAGAAAGTGTCGCTAGTTCTTTCGGGACGTTGGCCCCAGTACCCACCACAAGATATATTCGCAAGGCCCAGTTACAATTGAGAGTGTAAGGATGATTAGGTCTTCTATGATTTTTTTTTAGTATCATATGCAAAACTACAAAAACCAATTTTTCTATTAACTGATCACATAGCATTAATCTAAAGGTAAATTAACCTTTTATTTTCCCTTTGTTTTATGTATGTGATCACTTTTTATTTGAAATATAATATATTTCTTCTCAAGAAACTAAAAAATATTTCCAATATCAAACCGAGTCCACACCATAACAGACCCAATAGGACCTCGTCAATCTAGATTTTTTTTGGAACTCCCCCCATTAGAGGGAGGAGTGCCAAGTATTTTTCCATTTAGGCGTCAAAGACGACGCACAACCACCCTTATTGGTTCATCCTTTATCAAGGCAACTTTGGTTGGGAACCTCCAAGGGTCACCCAACACCACACCTGTGGAAACCCCCTATGGGTCACCACACACCACTCCTCCCACAACCCCAAGAGGGAATAGGAGCACTACCGATTCGGGGAGCCAAAAAAACACACACTTGGGTTTGTCATAGACAAAACCTATGCATAACCAGAACCTTGTGTTTTCACAGTCTACAATGGCACTCAACACAAAGTTACCTTTCCTAGAATATTTAAACTTACCTAATCTATCAAAGTTAACAAACTAGCCCATTGCACACAATCCCACTTGGCCCCCCATGCCCACGAAGCTCCCGTTGGACACTCCAAAATTCGAAGGGAAGGAAGCAGAAGACCCTAGAAACCATATAATGAATTTCCAGGTATGGTGTTCATCGAATAATATTATTGATGCCACTATTCGATTAAGACTATTTCAGTGCACCTTAACTGGACCAACCATGAAATGGTATGTGGAGTAGCCTTAGGCCACACATGGAGCCTTTAGCTCCCTCGCTACAACGTTCCTTACATATTTTTAGTTACCCATCCACCACGATTCAGGAATGGAGTTACTGACACATTTTAGGCAAACGCCAACCGTCCATATCTCAGACCATCTCCATGAATGGCAACGATGTCGAAGTTTGTGTAAATCCAAACTTGACGATCGAGTGTTACTGAACCATTTCTTGAAAAATCTCATAGCAAAGATTTCAAAGGATGTGGAAACTCAATGACATACTTTCGAAGAGGATGCCATTAGCAAAGCCCAACAACTTGAGTTGATATACACTCTATTAGGATACATCTATAATATCCTGCCTAACGCCCTGCGCCTGCAAACTTATAAAGAAATGCCAGGTGCGTCAAACACTATAGATGGATGGATAGGGTCACTAACCCAAAGTCACCTAAGAAGTAGTGTCCCGTACCCCGGTTACTTATATGATCCTAACCAGAACATCTTACAACCAGGCTACTGGTAGAGTCATCATGCACCTCTGTAGAACATGACCAATAGGGCACCATTGTACCATCATCGTCAAGGAGGACCATACCTGCTACACAGGGGACCCAATATGTAGATAGAAAAGCTGGCGGAAGAGCTCCCCCCTAGCCACCATATCCAAACCAGGGATAGGAACCTCAATATTCCCACTGCCCAGCACAAAACCCACCGATGAAAAATAATACACCAGTGAACTTTGTGCAACCTTCTCAGGCCCAACTATGCCAGTCATACGACTAGGATAATCATATTTATCCTCTTAATGAGGAAAAGAAAAAGCCAAAAAACAAACAAAAGGGAAATCCTGGATAGGGGGGAATAACCAACAACATCCTCTGCAATCCCAGGCTAGGGGTAACTCCAACCAGAATCAAAACCAAGAGCCAAATAGCTCCCAAAGGCAGAACAAGAGGGATAATATTCGGACCAACCACTCTTGCAAGATTTGTGTTGAGTATGACCATTACACTCACCACTATCCTGAGCTCCCCGAGCTAAAGAAGCTTCAGGGTAACAGAGGACAAGGGTGATTCACACAAAAAACACCTGTAATGCATGAGCCTTTCACCCACCAAGGGGCAGTGAGTACCCAACAGCAACAACCACCCCCTGATGATTTTGAAAACAACAACCACTAAATCTATATTACTGGCGAGGAAATGTTCTTTCAGACATGGAATCAAAGCTATGATACCCCACTAGAGACCAGTACGATAGGGGATAGCACGAGTGCACCTAAAACACTGTTGAGTATATAAAAAATGCCTATTGAGCCTTTTCCAAAAATGGCTAAGGGTCCAACAAGGTGAACAGGACACCACTCCAAAGCGGCCCATAATTATAGCATCATGGACGATTTGACACAATCTCCTGCTACCATGTTAGCTTTATAGGTTCTGCAATATTTCCTAAAGAAAAGGAAAGCCTTACTTTCCGCTTTAGGCTCCATAGACCGTGTTGATTTGCGCCTGGATTCTGACTTAGACAAAGCCACCCCTAGGCTTCCTTCATTGGTCGCCTTCCAGATACCAGTGTTATTAAAAAACATTACCATACACTGATGTATCATTGATGAAGGTGCATCCACATGCATCATGTCGAAAAGAATTTTGTAGAAGTTAGGATCTCCCGAGATAAAGCCATCATACATCACGCTTAGAGCATACAACGAGCACCCTTCTTCTCCCATCGGTCTCTATCAGAATGTCTGAGTCTGATTGGCCAGCAAGATGATTCTTATCGACATTGAGGTCTTGGACGCTCAGCTGGACTACAATATACTCCTTGGATGGAGTTATATGTATGCCATGTATTCCATAGCATCCTTCGCTTTCTAGATTATGATGTTCCCCCACGAGGATCGCATCATCATCATCGACCAATTGACATACCATGAAAAGCGACCCATGATGAATGTCGATGTCATTCTACCATATGTAGACACATCTATAGAATCACTCACACTGTACCAAGAATATGGACCTGGCCAATTCAAACATCCGTCTATCCTTGGATCATTCCTAGGATATCCCCGCATCATACCATAATCATTCATTTATATCACAGTGGCCTCAGTATGCATGATGTCTTCATCAATCATTGAGACCAGCCAGGAGAATGAGACTAGTAGTAATGAAATCAAGGCTTCTTGCACGACAACTTCACTATCCTACGCTATCTCCCGAACTCCTTTTCTATACCCTCCACATGGTTTTGTGACACAAAAAGTTTTGGAAACATTAGTGTTACCAAACATATCTTTTGCAATACCAATTTGGTACTTGGTCCCATCTGCCATGTCAGGAGACACAGGAATCATAGATACAATATTAACACCTATCACTCCTGAGGAGGCCCCATCGGTTAAGGAAAACCCCATAGCTACATTAGTGAAGGAGACTCCCATCGCAAAGTTGGTTAAAATGATCAAGAATACCCTTAAAAAAGGGAAAAATATAGAAAACCCCATTATGCCAATGGAGCTGCAACCTTGTGTGTTATGCGATATCGTAGGCCACCCAACCAATATCTACCTGGAGTTGGATGAATTAAAACCTCTCCTCAGATCCAATCAAAATCTCGTGGCCAAAAATCCCTATAAAAAGGAACCAACCACAAAAAACCAAGGCAAAGCATTGTGTACCAACCATGCATGCGCTATTTGTAAAAATTATGGGCATTACACCCATCATTGTCTAGAAATACCACAATATAGGGATGCCTTGCATGCACTAGAACAATCATATCAGGAGGATCCCCCCATTTATATAAATGGGGAAGAACCTCAGGTCATATTATACCTTTAGGAGCCATGACAATCACCAAAAAGACTCTCGTTTGTTCCTCCTCCTCCTGTCTAACGTTGTGCACTCTGTGACGAATGCGATCATTTCATCACCGAATGTGCAACCTTGGAGTTGTTTCAAAGATGGTATCTGATTCCCCGTGTATATTATGTTGGCCTACGAGAAGCCCAAAATTCGTGTCAAATATGTGGTGGTGATAACCCATTACATCATTTCCATTACATCCCTCGATTTTATTTAATGTTAACCAGATTACGACTGGCCATAGTTCGCCTCTCCCTCGAAGATGGCTCAAATACGGAATCCATGGATAGCTCGAAAAAAAGAGAGGATGCGACAAGAAGATCCATTCTCTTTCTGTCAAAATTGCCCTCCACGGAGGAGACCAACTTGTGCATTATGCAACACACGTAACCATTTGTTCGCCAAGTTCCCTAACCTAGAATCACTACGTCGATGGTACCCAGTCACCTCACTAGCTCTAAGGGAAGGTAACACCTAAAAAGACATTTTTGTCTAGTATGTCAAGGCAGCCATAATGCTCAACACTGTACTTATATCCCTCGAGTGTGCCCCCTAATAAACATCATACGTTCATTAGAAACGTAGTGCTAGGCTCTAATCAGTCTTGAGCTCAGAAAACATAATGTAAGAAAGATTGCCCCCAAGCAACTTACCCTGTATCCCCACCAAAACATTGGGTGAGTAAAAAAGACACATCAACCTAATAGGACCCATGTCCCAGCTAAGGCAACATGTGGGCTATGTGATAGAATCAACCACCAGGTCAATCAGTGTAAGGAACTAAAATACCTCATGAACATCTTGCGCATGGTCTCCCCCATCCTGCAGAAGCATGTCTCTAATCAAGAGAAGATTACACACTGTTACTGCAGTTTTTTCTCACATTTCCACCATACAATGAATTGTGAACACCTCCCAAGGCTAAGAGTGGCAAGAGTGACGTTAAGTACAACCTCCCCAAAAGAGATAAACATCCCTAAACCAAAAAAACGAAGATGGCAACAACAAAATTTTTCCCCTACACCTGATCCTTTTCAAGCGTCCACTTCAGGGACGAAGAGTAGTGTCGGTTCTCACACCATCTACTCGATAGACACTATGGTACCATGCAGCATTTTCACCATCCATAAACAAAAGGCAGAGGAATTCCCCTTAATGGAAACATTTAGGAGCCTCTACACCAAGCACAATTTCAAAATTCTGGAAAGTGTTGGTACCCTTGGTAAGCCTCATGAGGAACCTAGATTTACTGTTCTTAAGATGCCATAATGGAAATTCCTCCCTCGCTAAACGTCGATGATATGATTCATGTCATCGTGTATCAAAACCATGACTCATGTTGTTTTCTCATCACTCATAGGTGTTGATTCAGTTGCAATTGTTATCACTCCACCAGATTCCCAAGACTGAGGAAGGAATCCTGATAGAGGTAACCAAAAACCAAGCTTTTGAATTGATAACTAGCCCTATCAAGCTGGAGAGGGCTATCTCCAAAAGGGTCATAGCCAAGAGGGCTGGGAAAATTAGGGTTTTTAGGCTAAATATATATTGCAAGGGGTTGTTTTGAATTTATTTGGTTGGGGAAATCAGTGGATAAAGAAATTAGGTCAAGGGAAACTAGATCAGGGAAAATGAGTTAAGGTTGCAGAGATCAATGGGGCAAGGTAGGTACAATGAAAATCACGTAAAGGAAATGGTTGTGGAATGGTTTTGAAACTGTAAGAAGGCTAAGAAAAGAATAGGAGATTTATCTCTCTCAGACAAAAGATAATTAACAAAATATGATCAATTACCCAAAACAGAGCATGTGCAAGCATGTATTCTGAATTTTAAACATGTAAAATATCATAACATATACATTAAAAATAAATTCGAACATATGTGACTGAAGAAGAAATTATGAAATACATTCAATACCATAGGTATCCCATAAATATAGTTGCAACTCCTCTTTATTGGCTTGGCCAAAACTGAGTACAAGTTCCCTTGATCAACTAGCAAAATCAAACTGATTCCAACTATTCCAACCCTTGAAAATGAGTAAAAAATGAAATGATATAGGCCTAAAACAACCTCTCCCAACCTCAGGGGTCTAATCCATGAGAGGAGGAGCTGATCCACTAAACTTTGAACGAAACCTAAAGTGTAGGGTGGTGAAAGTGACTCATCCCTAACTTTTATGAACTGATTCATTACACCTCATTTTCTCAATTTACCTAATGTATTTACCCTGGTAAATAGTAAAAACATGATAATTACATTCATATTAATCATTTACATAGGTAAATTCAACATTTACCAAGATAAAAATCAAAATTGGAGTGAAACTCAGAAAATTTTAGTAGACTGCCAAATGTACCATTTTCTTGTTAAACACACCCTTTTCCTGTCAAACGCATCCTCTCTATGCAAGGATGAATTTGGGTGTCTTCTCGGTGTCAAAATTTTCTCCAAGATGGCTTGTTGGAAATCCCTTCAAGTATAATTTCTAGAAATACCTTCAATTTGTAAAATGAAGCCGATTTTCCCTGTCAAAAATCACTTCTCCCAAGACTGGTAAACGCGCAGCGACAAGGCAAAGATTGAGGCAAAAACATGGTTTTTTGTCTTTTTCAGTGACCATTTCTCCTCCAAACGCTGAGAAAATTTATAGGGTTGATGTCCTCATCATTATGAATCTGTTGGTGGTGACCATTTTTCCATTAGATGCATCAAAAACGAGCGTAGCATCCAAGGTGCCGTGCCTTTGGAAATTTTACTGTGCAAACAATACCCCTAGAACATAGAAATGTACCAACATGCTAATTTTGCCAAAAAAATTTCAAAATTTGTGGGATATTTGATGATCATGTTTTTGAGGCATGGAGTGTCACCTTAGGAAATATGTCTAGCCTCCTTTTTTCTTCTTTCTTGGTCAAGTCTTCAATTTTGGCATTGGCTCTTTTGAGCTTGGCCAATGCAATTCTCTCTATCTGGCCATGAAGTTTGACCTTTGTCCTCAACAAGTAATTATCCTTGTTGGCCTTCTGTAGCAAATTTTCCAAGTGTATATTGGCTCTATCAAGCCATGGTCCTCTATTCTCGTTGATGTCTAGGCTAAGTTGTTCATTTGGGGTAATTTTTTCTACTAGCTCAACCTCCCTTTATCTCTCTAGGGCTAAAGATATTTTAAGCCCTCTAGTCCTAGGTCTCTGTATTGGAGGCTGATCCTCCTCTTCACCATGATTTCCAAACTTCTCTAATGTCTCTTCAAGCAAGGCTTTAGCCTTCTCTGCCTATTTTTGTGCTTTGATGCATCTTATTTCATCAATGGTGTGTTTGGTCTTCAGCTGTTGATTCTATTGTTTGAGAAAGTTAATGACATATTTAGCCCTCTTAATACTAGCTTGGAGCTCACTAATATTAGCCTCTTTACCTTTGATTATTGCATTTTTTATTTTTTCTTCATCCTCCTCACTATGAATTCTATTCTCCTCTTCGGCGATGATGTTTCTTAGTGTCAAAACCCTAGGGATATGATGAAATGAAATAAAAGTATATGAAATGAAGGGTGGTTTGAGGAAACATAGGAGATGGGAATATGGAAGGGAGCATAGGCAAGTGAAACCCTAGGACTTAGGGTTTTAAGGGATATGATATTTTAGATAATGTGAATATAAATGTAGGGAGTCAGGAAATTGTTTTAGGATATGAGGAAGATTATATGAAGGCTTAAGGACCAATTTTAGAATGTAAATTAGATTTAAATGAAAACTAGGGTTTTTGAATTTAGGAGGCACTAAATTCACTTAAGCACAATCACACATCAAATTGATATTTGATAAATTGAAGAGAGGAAAATTTGTTACTTACTGGCATATGGAGGCATGAAGAATCACTATGTGAAGTTTGGGAATGAAAATGTGAGTTAGAAATCTTGCAGAGACTTTTTTGAAGATTTCTGGGTGAACGTGCAACGTCCCTCGTAAATGCGCAATGACCAGGCCAAAAGCATAGCATTGTTAGAAAATAAATTATAATTTTGGCCAAATGTGTAGCATCCAGGCCAAACGCGCAACGACCAGGCAAAACACGCCCTCTAAACCTGTTTTGCACAATTTTTTCAGGTAAACGCACCCTCTGTGTACAACACCTTTTTACAGACCACATTTGGAGGCCTTCCCGCTGTCACAATTGTGCCCAGGATAGCACATTGGAAATATTATCCTATATAATTTCCAAATATACCTTTGTTTTTATGATTATATTTTATTTTCCTTATGAAAAGTTGATTTTCCCAAGACTGGTCAAAAAGTGCAGAATGAGGGTGCAGAAATGCAGAGTGATGTTGCAGGAAATTTTTGGAGGCCTTCCTCAACCTCCAATTGATCTCAAGATAGCTCATTGGAAAGAAATTCTAGTCTAGTTGTCATTTGACTTATCAAGAAAGTGATTTGGACACTCCAACTAGGAGAAAACTTGATTTTCCCAAGGTCACTCCAGAAGTGCAACAACTCTCTTGTGGCACATATATTTTTGACATTTCTCTAAAACCATGATACCTGTGTAAAAAATGAAGGTTGTTTTTCTTCCTTGGTCTATGATGGAAAAAAACCTCTGTCAAGTGGGAGAGGAAATTAGGGTTTGGTGCTTGTGGAAAATGATCACTTGTGCACCCTTTAGAAAGACAAATCCCTTTGACATTTGATCAATTGATGAAATAAAAAATCTTGCACTTTGACATTTTATGTGTTGGCATGTGGAACTTTGAGTTGGTAGCCTTGGGAACTAAGTACTTATTACATATTTAATGACATAAAACTACATAGAAAAAATAAAAATCACATCTTTGTTTTTGAAATAAATATTACATCTTGGAATGAAACTCACACTTGAAATTAAATTACAACTTTGGAAACCATCTTGGAGGTCATATTTACATGGTATAGAGACATTATTGGGATCAATCTCATACTTTGCTGACCTTATGAAAATGAAATGGTGAATTTTTTGACCTTGAATAATGAAACCTCATGCTCTAATGGTACCTTGAATGACCTAAATTCCATGATTGACTTTGACTGAGATAAGACCTAGTGAAATGAGCTTTTAAAAAGTGTTATTATGCTCAGCTAGACATGAAGTTAGGCCAAAAAATGTGAAATTTTGAGAGAGAGTGAGGTTTTATGACTAGGGCTAACATCGGTGAAACAATTTTTAGTATGACCTAATGGAATGAAATAAAAATTTCAGAGTGGGACACCTAAAATGAGAATGAAAAGAGTGATTTTGATCACTGATGGTAGAATTCATATTCTGACACTAATAGAAACTATGAGAGTAGTTGTGCCAATGATGGTGCAAACCCAATCTATCTGCACCTTGCCAACCGCGTCTAGTTCCACTGCATCGACGATGTAATCTTATTCATGTTTGTCGACTAGCTCTCTTAGGATCAAACCACTTCCTCACAGCCTTAGGCGCACTCAATCCTCCTTAGGATCCTTATTCCACTCAGATGAGGACATCCTTGAGGCCATTACAGAACCAGATTATCCATGGGATGCAATGCATCAAATCTCATTTTTTCTTCTTGAAAAGATGTTCGGCCCTAACAAACTAGGTGTTGTAGCTCCTAAAGACATCCTTGAGTTGTCAAAGACCAGTGCCTACGACATCTTAAGACAAGAGGTTTTAGAAGGGTTGTTTTATAGCTGGCAATATATGGCCTCTTGACATGAGAAGAAATTCAAGTTTACTGGTGTGGGACCAAGATATCAGAGACATAAAATGAATAATAATAAGTTAAAATTATATAACATAAGGGTCTATAAGTGAGTGTTAGAAGCAGACGTAAAGCTAACTGCTGTGAAAAGGGCCAAGCCTGAGGCTAGTAACAGTTACTAAGATAAATGAATGTGGGAACAATGGCTTTTCATGAAAGAAAATGTTATCTTGAGGTAGGCTTACACTAGCATAAGAATCCACCCAACTGACATTGGAAGAAAGATGGTAATGTATATATAACATGAAATGAATATCATGCCTCGAACCATATTTAAAGTGTAACAATCAATTAGATATGATGAGGAATAAGGCCTCTCATCATCTGCGTAGTGGCCTTAACAAAGGAATTAACTGAAAACATAGCCATAGAAATAAAGTAAAAAATGCAAAGGGTGAAATAAGGGTTTCACCTATTTTTACAATAGTAAAGAAATAAAAAGTAAAGTTGCCACTTGGGCCAAAATATGAGTGTCAATTTTTAGGACGAAGAGGAGTGCTTGGTGCTGGTTTAATGGGAAGTGTTGATGACACGGATGAACCAGTTTTGCGACTGGGAGGAGGTAGTGGCTTGTGAGATCATGTGGAGGCTAGAGTGTTGATATAGTCACTGCATTTCTGCCATATACTCTCTCCTGGTGATGGCATAGTGAAAAAAGTCTCTACCAAAGCCTGGATATTTGTTAGCTCAGTGTAATCTACTTGGATGGCCAGGCGTTATTTAATTTGGAAGAGAAGATAAAACTCCTTGCTTAGTGATCATGAGATCATGTCCAAGTGAAGAAAATGCACAAAAATGGAAATGCTCGGAAATGGTTGCAATCTGAACGAACAGAAAGGTCTCATCGCTTCGATTCTGGCACCATGAATGAGACTCAAAACTGATGTTATATGTGAAAGTTACTGAGGTTTGAATTCGTCTAGTGACCTCCAAAACATGACTTTTTGACTATGATTTTTTCATTTTAAAAAAAAAATTATTATGGCAAAAATTCATTTTTATTAAGTTTTTATGGGCCTATCAGTGGGTGCCATGTGGCTTGTCCAGAGGCTGCCACGTGGCCTTAGGGCATTGGTTGGAAGGTTAGTTCAAAAATTTGAAAGCATGAGGATCGAACCCTTGACCCGACTCCTCAGGCAGGGTCGAACCGACTGGCACGACAGAGGCAAATGTGTTGAAGAATGGGCGATTTGGGTCGTTTAAAGTTTGAACAGGCAGTGGAGTTATGGATTAGCCCTCAGGGCTAAGCTCTAAGGCCATACGCCCAGAGCTCAAAAACCATAGGCTAAGCGCATTTTGTTATGGCGGTCATTGGAAGGGGCTAGCCCCAGCACTAAGCGCCCTTCCCACGTGACCTTATGTCGTAACCAAGGGCGCGGTCTTAACCCTTATCCGCCCATCAAATAGTTTTCCGGAGATTCCACATGTGAACATGCCTTAAAAAACTGACAATTAAATTTAATGTTCTGCATAAATTGGAGTGCAGTTCCACCTAATCCACCTGTCTGATGAATTTGAAGGAGTTAACTGGAGTTCCTCCAGTTTTGGAGGAGGTTTTTTAGTGCTGCTAGGCAAAATTTTGTTTGGGTCATAACTTTCTCAATTTTCGACCAAACAAGATGAAATTTTAGTCAAATTTGGGTTCTTCGACCTTTTGGAGAGTTTGGAATAGGTTTTAGAGTGAAAAAATGTGTTATACAACAAATTTTTCTTCAGGGAAGATGAAAGAGCCATTAGGGCCATCAGGGAGATGGAGCTGTATTGGGTTGTACTTCATTGTTTAAGGTGAAACAAAATCTGTTAGCCATCAGTATTTTTTACATGTTAGTGATGACTATATCTTCAGCTGAGTTTTCTAGAAACTGATTTCCTTATGTCAATATGTCATCCAGAAAACCCTCCCAAAACTTTTTTCGCCTTTCTACCTATTCAGTCCACCCCTGGCAACATCAAAGACCTCATATCACAATCCTATCTAGCTTCAGCTTTATTGACCTGCCCAGCAGCCTTAAAAGGCAAATCCACATCTGTTTTAAAAGTCTACCCTATGTTAGGAAGTGGCGTTTAGGACATTTCACCTTTGGCAATCATCAAAAAGCCAAAAAAGCCCCCATCTGCAGCAGACCTACCATGACTGATCCCTTAATTTGCAAAATGAAGTTGACAAACAGCCTTAAGTCGCGCCACTCATACCCCCCTAGATCTCAGCACTGCATAAAATCCAATCTCAAGCTGACTATTAGGTTTTTCACAGTTTTCTATGGTTCTACAAAAACAGGAAATATATTTCATCTCATGGAGTAAATTTTTGAGTTTACAGTTAGAGGAACATCTGCTTCTAAGTGTATTATGAGCCTGAGATGAAGCTGCAAAACAAAAGTCACTCATCAAGACCTTACAGCTCTTTCCAGCATGAAAATCACAGTAAGAAAGGGTCGCCACTGTCTCAGCAAAATGGTAAATTGTCAAGGCCCACAACCTCCTTCAATTACAAGCAGAGGGTTAGGGCGCCTCCTTCATCCATAAGCAGAGGGCGCAGGCCAGTGTTGATTCAGAAGGTTGCAA
Organism: Pinus albicaulis; assembly: GCA_034641835.2. Lineage (NCBI taxonomy): Eukaryota > Viridiplantae > Streptophyta > Pinopsida > Pinales > Pinaceae > Pinus > Pinus albicaulis. The sequence continues at coordinate 247,599,300 of CM076579.1, forward strand.
AGGTCCAGGTTTGCCTTTACTAAAACAATGAAACAATATCTTCAGGTTTCATGAAGGTAATTGATGATCATAACAAGAATGGAGCTTGAAATATGCTGGCTCAAAAGAAAGAAGAGTTTGGTCTGATAAAGGATCTAATCTCAAATTTTCAAAATCATGTGAATTGATGAAATGAAGAAAGGCATGTCATTGGTGAAAATTCCAAAGCATAAGTACCCTGTCTATTCCACAAGATCAAATAGAACAGCTGATAACCAATGCCATTACACAAGCAGGAGAAAGGTCTTGGTTTTTCAAGAAAGCCCTGACCTTCATAGTCACAAAGGCTATTTGTCAAAGTAATCAATCATGAGATGAACAAACCAAATATCTAAAATCAGCCTTAGGATAGTACAGGGAAATAGTATTACTCTGGCTAGGGTTTCTGCTGACACACAATGATGCTTGCAAGTGAAGATGCTAAGACTGATGTCTTTCAAGAGGTTTCTTACCACTACATTCAGAAAAAGGCTGTGTCGAACCTAGTGGTCAAAAAGTCTCCGGCCTTCTGATACTTTACCTGATAAAGAGCCTCCTCCACATATGAGCAGATGGCCAAAATCATTGTAGGCTGTTGAAAACTGGTGAGTCCAACAAGTGCAGGGAAAAGACACAAAGAAATTGAATAAAGGAAAGTGTTACTGTTTATGATATAAATGTATTGATCTCCCTCTTCAAAAAAGCTATCTGTCAACAGTCCATCTAGTAGAGAGGAGAAAATATTGAACATATTGTATGCTATTAGTGCCAAAGGAGCAGTTGATTTAAAAAGGGGTTAAAGACATTTCATGATCACCTGCCCAGAAATCTAAAGAAGGTCCTTTGAGTAAACAGTGAAGTAGAGTGTGAAAGCAAGCCATCAAGAGAGCACACTTACAGTCCCAAGGTGAGCTTGTGAATCACCTGGAAGCAGCAATCATCAAACACTTTGAAAGAACACAGGCTATCTTATGTTGAATAACACAACAATCGCCAAGGTTGGTCAAAGTACTCTTTGACACATTCTGATTAATTTTCTTTGGATTATCACTGAGAAAGTAAAACAGTGACCAAGGTGGAGCTATAGAATGCATGATGAATGATGTTTCAAATCTTATGAATAGGCAGAAAGAAGTTGGTTTTGATGAGTTGCCACTATTTATATATCCCAAAACAGACACAATGGTCATCATTTCAAAGGACAGATTCAGCACAAAGATACAGTATAGAAAGAGCAGTGGAAGGTTACCAAAAAGGAATAAAAGTCATTTCACAGATGAATGCTAGTGCTGGTGATGCAAAGACTTTGGTACTCCTGTTTCAAAGAACTCTCTGTCTGACTATACCTACAGTAGGAAAGGGGCAATATTGAACATATGTGCGCCACTGATACCAAAAAAGAAAACTGTCTCCTTGAGAAAAGATCAAGCAACAAGACAATGTCAAATACCAAATCACAGCTTTCAAATGTTTTGGTGCATTATGAAATAGCCCTTCCTTGCTAAACAATCACCAAGAGGGGAAGCAGTGAACAGGTTTCAGTTATGAAATGATTCTGTGGGCAAAAAGAGGTAACACAAAGATCAGAGCTCAGGGTTAAAGGGCGGTATATATATGTTCAATTAACAAACCCACTGTTTGAAAAGAACAAACAAAGTTAAAAGTCAATGATCAAATGACCGTTGAGAATGTTCTTTTGAAAATGATATAAGGTTGAGATGTGAGAGTGGAAATTCGTTTTCAAAAACTAGAATCAAAGCCCGTGTTTCCACAGCATCAAACAAGCAAGAAAACTGGGCGAAAATTTAAAAATTTTGCACTCTGAGGCGGCGCGACGTGCCTGGGCATCATTTTGCAAAGGCCTCCTTCGTCGGCGCGACGTGCCTGTAGGTGGGCGCGATGTGCCTGTAGGTGGCCGCCCGACCGCACGACAAGTCGACCCGACAGCCTTTCTCCTGTGCGACGGGTTTGCTCCAGAGATTGCCGCGCAACTTTTTCAAACTATCCAGGATTTCTTACATCTTTTCAAACGAGCATCCATCAAGTTCGAGGTATTTTTATGAAATCCCATCAATTGCAAAGTGTTGATAAGTGACAAACATGTTTAAAAACCCCGGATCTTGCCATCTTTGCTAAAAACAAAAGCAGTTTTCCTACACAGTGAGATGAGGTAATTTAAAAGGGCCGAAGTTGTTAATGAGAGTTTAAACCTTGGAGGCAGGGTTATAGAGTGTATTGGTGCCTATCTCAAAACTCACAAGCCAAGAGTGTATTGTCTAAATTACTGTTACACTGATTCTTTCACCAAAGCTAAGTCTGCTCCTCCCTTGCACTGTATTATATCATTGTGGAGAATTGTTGACAGAGAGTTTTCTAAGGGTGGATAGGGCCATTTTTCCGGAGGGCAAATTTTGTTGGTGGTCAAATCTAAACTTTGAAGGCAGAGGTATACAAGTGATGTTTTCTTAAAACTTCACAAGAAGAAGTGTCCCTCATAAAGCACTATGTATGGTTAACCTAGGTTTGCCCTTTTTCTTCACCTCATTATCATGTTGAAAAGCTGATTGACAAAGAGGCTCTAAGGGTAAATGTTACATTGAAGGGCAGATTTAATTGATGTTTTTCTAACTCTGGAGGCAGAAGTATAAAAGCAGTTTTTGTTCTCTTAAAAAACTTCACAAAAGAAAGAGGCCTTTTTCGGAAAAACAGAGTTGTTAATGTTTGAAATTAATGTTGGAAACAGGGGTATATAGGTGTTGATGGACTTTTTAAACTCACAAAGCAGAGAGTTTGTTTCCTAAAACCACTGTTGCACTGATTTCACACCTAAACTAAGTCTGCCTTTTTTTTCATTGCACTACATTGTATCATTCTGAAGATTGTTGAACAGAGTTTTCTGAAGGTGAAACAAGGCCATCTTCTAGAAGGTAGGGTGGTTAGTGATTGGGCATTTGTTGATGATCAAGTGTACATTAAAGCCAGATGTGTAAAAGTGGTGATTGACTTCTCAAAAGTCACAAGTGAAAGGTGTTTTCCTTAACACTTCACCTAACCAAAAGGTATCCTTTTTTCCACTGTGTGGTCTTCACAGAAATCTGCTAACAGAGGTATTTTTCAAGGTAAATGACCTAAAGACCAGGGTTATTATTTTCAAAGCTTGGTTTTGAAGACACAAATACAAGTGTAAGCTGGCCTCTAACAAAGTCACAAGGGGGGTAATTATTCAAGACTGTGCACAGAGAATCTAAAAAACAGTTTCTTACACATGGTCCCATTGTTAAAAGGGTTACATAGCTGAAGTGTATCCAGAATTGAAAGACTGTTCTTAGGAAGTGTAGAGGGGGCTTACTCAAGGCAGCATTGTTGCATTTCATCCAAAACACAGTGTCCATATCTGTCCAAACAGTCTGGTAGCCTATTTCAATCCAGCAGAGCATTTCTCATATAGTGAAGGCAGTTTGCCTTTTCCAAAGCTTATTTCAAAGTCAGAATGCCTCCAAAACGAGATCACAAAGGCGGACAACATAAGAGATATGAACCTATCTCCATAGAAGAAATCAATGCTCATCCCTCAGTGCTTTTCAATTTCCATGAAGTAGGCTGTCTTGAATTCTGTCAGAGGATAGAAGAAGTCAAGAGTTTCTCGCCACTTACACATTTGTGCGCTTTGAGATTCAAGAACAAACACTTCCAGTTAGCAGGTCTTGACTTCAAAATCTCTCCAAGGTATGTATCCAAAGCTACCAAGATCCCGTATCATGGTGAAAAGTGGTTTAAACAAGCGCATCTTGATCTGGAGGATTATAAACCTTTCATCAAACCGGAACATAGAGAAACCATCACTGCTATTTTTCCTTTCTCCTATCTTCTTGACAGTTATGCTCCGCTGATGAAAGCCATAATGAGATATTTCACTTGTGAAGGGAGGTTTAGCCAAATATTTTCCTATCATGTTCGCTTGTTGATGCATTTTACCAGGAGCAGGCATTTAAACCTTCCATACTTTTTGTCCAAAAGCATAGAGAAAATGGCAGCTACTGTCCAAAAGAAAGCTCCACCTCAGCAAATCCCTTCTCTCTTTCACCATTCCTTGATCAAAATCATCTTCTTACACCAGCTGGAGAAGAAAGGAATTTCATGGGATTCATTTGTTAGCCATGCCTATTTCGCCACTGTCCCTCCTGTTCATGTGTCTCCTACTCAGCCTGTCCATCGCCCAGTGCCTTTATCTAGTAGGCCTACCCCTAAAAAACTCAAGATGATCACTGGGCAGCCAAGTAAACAAGGAGAAGGAGAGGGCAGTGAGCCACAGGGAGAAAAGGAGGATGATGAGCAGCAGCAGCCAGATTTTGAGGGACAGCAGCAGTTGGATATCATTGGACAGCAGCTAGAGGTTGATGAACAACATCAAATTCAGGAAGAGGGACAGCAGCTAGAGGTTGATGAACAACATCAAATTCAGGAAAAGGAACAACAGCAGACAGAGGTTGATGAACAGCAGCAAATTCAGGAAGAGGGACAGCAGCTAGAGGTTGATGAACAGCAGCAGACAGAGATGGAAGAACAGCAGGTTGAGCAAACAATTGAAGCATCTTTTGAGCCACAAGCTGGACAGGATGTTGAGGGAGGACAGCAAGCTGAAGCTGCCTCCTTGACAGTGACCAAAACTGTTCCTACAAAGAGGAAATTGCCCAAAAAGACAACTTCTAGCTTGCCAAGGAGAAAGAGCGCTAGATTGGCCTTCAAAGGCAAAGGTGCAGTTGGAGGAAGTGCCAAGCATGGAGGTAAGTCAGCTGTCATCCCTATCCCAAGCGATGACAGTGACAATGAGGCACGCGTCCTTGAAAACCTCCTCATTCACAAAGAAGGGCAAATTGAGGTGTTACAAGAAGATCTTCAAAGGGCGAGGAATTTCAACCATTTCTTGGAGGTTGAAAACAAACAAATGAAGTATCATGCAGCCATTCATGAGGCAAGGGCGATCAAGTATAAAAAGGAGGCAGAAAAGGCGCAAGTAAGAATTGAAGAGCTCATTGGCGAGTTTGATGATGAAGAGGAGGAATACCAGCCTAGGCGAAAGAGGCCTAGGACCATCGGGCTTAGAAGAGCCTTGGAGAAACAGAGAGCAGAAGAACAAGCTCAATTCGAAGCCTTTCCTCTCACTACCCTCTTTGAGCAGGAAATTGAGGAAAACAAGGAAGCATGGCTTGAGAGGGCCAACCAGCATTTGGAAACAAAGCTTGAGAAGGCAAACAGGGATCTTGAGCTACAGAGAAAGAGAACTCTTCACTTTCAGAAGCTAAATCAATTTGCCAGGCGCAAATTGAAGGTGGCACAAGAAAAATTGAAGAAATTGAAGAAGAGGCGCCTAGCACGGAAGGAAGAAAAAAGCACATCAGCCCTCGATATTTTGGCTTCAGCTTCGGAGCATGTCTCTATGGACCTTTGAAGGTCATTCATGCCAATTTTGGGCCTGTTTCGAAAACTTTTTGTTTTTTGGCATTTTTGGGGTTTTCGCCAAAAACTCGTAAATGCGCCATTTCAGTTTGATGAGTCGTCAAGGGAGGAGGGTGATACCAATGGATTCCATAATTTCATGAGCAGCTCTCCAGCGATTTTCAGGGCATTTGAAGATCATTCGCCCCCTCAAATTGGCGAAAAACAACCTCATTTTGCACATTCTGCCCGCCCTATCAGCAGCCTGCTATTTTCTGGGTTTTTGCACACAGGTACAGTTTTGAGGGACTTTCAGAGATCAGATTGAGATGATTCCACTTTCATTGGAAAGCAGACACAGAGAGCTTTCCAACGAGCCATCATGAGCCTCATTTCGACATCGGGAAGGCTCCCATTTGCATCCAGCAAGTCAGGGGACCTTTTTCAGGCATAAATATGAAGTATTTTTGCAAATTTTTGAACTCCAAAAATCTGCTTTTCCCAAATGTGCGTTAGGCTATTTTTATCATGGGAAAATCATGTAAAGTCAATATAATTTCCGTTTTTAGCAGTTTTTTAGATATTTTATTAGATATTTTGTGCCTTGGGCTTTGCAAAGCCTCGAGGACAAGTTTAGATATTTTGACTTGGCCAATGGGATAGCTAGTTGCTCCATGAGGTTTTCCTCCTTCTAGCCTATTTATCCCATGATTCTCATTGTAAATCAGAGGCTGAACTTGAGAGAAGAATTAATGCATTGGTCATATGAGCTTTGAAGAATACACTTGAGTTATGATGTTTGAATTGCCTCTTGGATGCTTTTGAGGAATGTTGAAGGCTTGTTGATGGATTCCTTGACATGGTAGAATGGTATAGTGCTTCTTAATGTGTTTTGTCTTCTAGTTTTCACTCATATTTCATTTTTCTTGCTGCTATAGATCAGTAAAGATTGATTTTGAGACTTGCCCATGGAGGCACCTCAAAATCCCTGAATCTTCATAGCTTGATGTTTTCTTCTCCCTTAGTTATGCTAAAGAATTCTTAGCTGCTCTTTAGTAATCTAAGGTATTGTTGCTAAGTTTTATTCATCAGTTCCATGTATGTTGAGTAGGATGTATGGTTTTCCCTACCTACCTATCATCTGCCCATAGTTCTGTCCATAAAACTTTCTCTTTGATTGATTTGTTGATCATTTTGTTGAACTAAGGAGGCCTAGTCCCGATCTAGCCCTTTGCCTAAAACTATGAAAACTTATTTGTCCAAGTGCCCAATGACTTAGAGACTATGTTTAGGCGTTCCGGCATAGTTTATGAGTTGTTAGTTTGTCTCATGTGTTTTCCCCAAAGTCTGATATCTATTTTCCGAAGTTAGAGGGTCTTATACCTCTATGTATGGCTGGAATGTTTGATTTCTTATGTATTGATTAGCTTATAGTATTCCTAGCATGATTAATGGCTTGCTATTACATGTTTATGTCTGCTATTAACTAGTTTGCACTTGAAATCCCTTGTCTTTCACCAACTTACTGTCCATTTAATCCATTTTTCCCAGAGATCCCTTATACTGTGAATCAAATCGGCCCTACATCAGCTTTACATCATCACTTCATAGCTTCCTTGACCTGTTTGACCCCATAGCCCAATTTATCTACATCTTGTTATCCAGTTTATGTATTTGATCAGTTTCATCCCTCACAAACTTAAAAAACCAAAAAAAACTAAAAACACACTTCATAACTAGCCTAATATCAGAACATCGCAAGTAAACACACCGACATCTTTTGCATATAACAGAGAGAGCCCTCTCTGAGTCCAGGAAGGCTAGGTCCTTGGGCTCCAAAGCTTGGTTTGATGTTACATCGTCATTTGGCTAACCAATCGGCCAAATCACGGGACACTAACATAATGGCGATCACGGTGGGACTTTGAGTTAGTGACAATCTAAGGACACCTTAGAACTCTAGAAGTCCCTTATTTTTAAGAATACTGTTTGATTGACTTATCCCACCGCTCACTAACATAATGGCGATCACGGTGGGACCTATTGAGTTCATGATAGTCTAGCAAACTTTTATAGACTCCTTAGTCCTTCAAATTTTAAACTTGAACCATCAGCCTTTAGAATCATTTAGTGTAAACTCTCTGTTTCACCATCTTAGCAAAGTGATGAATCAGGTTTATAACACTCTTACATCCTAGGCTGCACATAAAACTCAGAAAAACCCCAAAAAACACTCCCTTAGATTGGTTTTTGACATTATTGGTGGTGGACCATACAAGTTTATCTCAAACAACTGACAATCCACCTGGCGACTCCACTAGCTTCTAGTAAGCCTTACTATTTCACCAAACTCTAGGCTACTATCCGATAAACCTTTCCCATTACTCACTAACAATAGTGGGAGATGGTAAGACACTGAGTACATAATAGTCCAGCAAACTCTTATAGACTCTTTAGTCCTTTAGGTACCATAAACAAGCAAGCAGTCCATAAACTCATTTTTTAGAGTAAACTCTTTTTGTTCTCATCACCCTAGCAAAGTGTTGAAACAAGTCTAGGATACTTTAACAAACCATAGGCTGCACATAAAACCCAGAAAATCTAAAAACATTCTCAGATTAGTTATTGGTGGTGGACCATAGCTATCTTCACAAAAGCAACCCATTTCCACCTGGCGACTCCACTAATCCATCCCTTTACTTTTGACCATCCTTCACCTTAGTAAAGCTTTAGAAAAACCACTCATCCAAAACATTCACCAATACCATTCTCTCTGAACCCTGGATCCAAAATCTGGCTTCACGAAGAATCAATACCAGATCCCATCCAGACCCAAATCCCCCTATCATAGTAGATGACCCAGAGAAGATTCTGTGGCAAGCTTCTGAAACTGACCATCTAGCTACTGGTAGATGCATCCGTAGAGCAAGATCTGTACCTAAACATCGCACTATCCTACTAGATTCACCTTTCGAGCTAGAGTCATCACAAGCTCTTCCCAGAAGCAAATCATATAGTAAGATAAACTTCGACGATCTTGAACCCCCGAACCCACCACAGAGTCCTATTAGAGAAGCTTCACCCACCACTCCTCCTGATTTCCAGCTTCTTCATCAATTTGGCTCCTATCATCCCAGATCTGCTCAAAACCAGATCACTAGTCCAAGTTCATCCGCTACACCTGGTCAAACCACCACTATTCAAACCACTTCATTTCAGCCTACTAGTCCTCATCTTGTATATCATCCATTAGCTCCAGTCATGGCAGCCTGGTACGCACCTTTGGTGCTGCCACCACCTTTAGCTCCTCTCCCAAACAAATATCAAGACAAGATCCCACACTTTACTGGAGAAGACACCACCACACCTCAACAGCATATAAGTAGAATGAATGATGCTTATGAATACCTAGAGGTACAAGACGAGACTGTCAGAATGAGAATATTTGCCCAAAGTCTTGGTGGTGAACCCAAAGCATGGTTCAAAAGCTTAGCTCCAAACAGTATCCATGATATCCCCGAACTACATCAAATTTTCAGAAACCGGTGGGAAATCCGAAGAAATCCCATTCAAATCCTGTCAGAATATAACAGCCTAAAACGGGAAAATGGGGAAAGTGTCCAAGCTTACTGTACTAGGTTCAACAGTGTATATAACTCCCTCCCACCTCTTTTCAAACCTCCACTTGGTTTAGCTTTGGCAAAATTTCCTGAGGGGTTTGATCCAGACATGACATATCACTTAAGAGATAAGGATCCCCCTACCTTGGAGGAAATGCAACAAATAGCTATAAAAGCAGATGCCAACTTAGCTGAAAAAAGAGCTAGGACTAGATCAGAAAGAAAGGTCACATATAGGGATGAGGTCTCCACTTCATCACCTTCCCTAGATCCCAGAATAGATGACTTAGTCAAATCTATGGCTAAAATGTGGGAAAAGATCAATGAGAAATCTTCTGTTAGAGACAACCAGCCAAACCCTCCAATCAGAAACCGAAACCAAAACTTTAGGAGGGAACGGCCCCAAAATAGACCAAGGGATAATGACCAACAGATCAGGCCACCATTCAATGAAAACTATGTAGAAGAAGATGATAGGGACTCAGAACCTCTTGATGAACATCATTTAAACCTCATAGGTTCTGACAATGAAGGTGAGGTATACCTCACCAAAGAAGAACAAGCCTTCTTTTCGCCTGATCAAGATGAGACCAATTATGAGGATCCTGATGACCCTGCCATAGAGTTTCAAAATGCTATTGAAGAAGCCCACAGGCAATATGACCTTAGAAGCAAAAGAAACCAAGATAATGTCAAGAAAGGTAACTCTGATATTGCTAAAGCTCCAGATACCATCCTCAGAAAAGCATCAAGCAGTGACAAAATCAAGGTTGAAAAGGCTGATCAAAGCCAAGCTAAAGTTACCCAAACTAGTCCTCTCTCATACACTCCTGATACTTCTACCAAGGTCACCAAAACAACTATGGCAAGCAGAACCCCTAAACAAGGTCAACAAACTCAGAACATAGACAAGGTCTTAGCTGAAAAAGCTGAAACAAACATATCTAAACTTCAAGTGCCTTTTAGCTTTGAAGGCGAGATCGCTAAGATCAAAATCACCATGCCTCTCACTGAACTTATTGCCCAAAAATCTTATAAATCCCAAGTACTAAAAGTCTTAAATCTAGGGAATGATGCAAACACTGTTAATCTCACTGATGACATTCCTGAAGTATTGTTTGGTCCAAAGGTAGAGGGAAAATTCCAAGAAGGAGCTACTCTTCCATTTTACATTAGCCTAAACATCCACGACCAAATCCTCCACAATGCCATGCTGGACTCCGGCGCCTCGCATAATCTTATGCCAAAGGTAGTTATGGAAAGATTAGGCTTGGAAATCACAAGACCATACAAAGACTTATACTCATTTGATTCAAGCAGAGTCCAATGCCTAGGTTTAATCAAAGACCTTTGCTTTAGTCTGGCCCAAATACCCGCGAAACATCTAATCATGGATATAGTAGTGGCAGACATTCCTCCCAAGTATGGGATGCTTCTATCTAGATCTTGGGGAGCCAAACTCCAAGGGAATATTCAACTGGACATGTCATATGCCACCATTCTTGTGTTTGGTCAGAACAGGATACTCTACCGCGAATCACACATGAAATACATGATTAGCAGTCAAGATAGGCCCGATAACATTCCAATGTGTTCTTTGCGCTCCGACTTAAACTCTTTCATTATGCATATTGATGTAAACTTGGAGGAAGAATCAGAGGAAGCTGATATAGACTTAGATCCACCACATCAGTTATCCTTGGTGCCTTATGATGAGCTGGACGCTCAAAACTACCATGATCATGAACAACTGTGTCTTGAGGAAAGTAAGTTTCCCTCTCCAAAGTGGGGTTAGAGCAAGAAGCACAAACTCTCGTGTACTATCAAGCAAATTGCTCTGGCTTTAATCAAACACCAGCAGTAACTTGTGGAAATTTCTTCCGGGTAAAAGCTTTAGAAGACCTTCACATCATAAACCTATTTGGCACCCGGGAAAAAGGTAGTTTGATGTTTCTACCATACCTCAAAGATTTACCATCATGTGACCCTCATACTGCAAATAAAACTTTGACTATAACCTCAGTAGCTCAACATCTTGAGAAAATGCCAAATAAACTTTTTATGAGCAAGGATGACAGTTATAATCCCGGCATACCTGAACTACTGAAATTGGCTCATATTTTGTCTTTTCATGAAGAACTTAGAAAGGCTAAAATCAGGATTCTCATGCAAAACACTAGTTTCTACAGGAAAAACAAAGGAAAACATTGTATCACTACCTTTTCCCCAAAGAACAACTTTAACAGAAACAAACACAGCAAACTGAAACAAACTGAAATGATCAAGGAGAAAAATAATGGCCATAGAATCTGCTTTGATTTTAGAAATAATACTGCATCTCCATATAACAAAAATCATGTTTGTTCTACTCAAGATCGTGATTCACCAATTGAAAATGTTTCTAATGATGTATTCTTGCAAGATCATCTTCCAGATCACAATCATCAAATTCCTTTACAAAGTAGACAACTTAAAGATTTTTTCCAGTTTGCGGGAGGTAAATCTGATTTCAAGTTCAAAATTGCCAAACCACCCAATATCAGAAATCTGTTCATGAAAGCCATGTTCCCAGTGTTAAATTTCTGTGTTGTTACATACCTTGATGATGTCACTATCTATTTCAAGAATTATCAAGAGTACATACATTACCTAAAAAAAGCATACTGCAAGGAAAGGAGTGGTAATCAGATATTCAGAGAGGTACAGAAGGAGGATACCGGGCTGTTTAGAGATTCTTGCATGAATCCCTATGTCATGTTAGAGAGAGAAAATTTCCCAAATTTTTCTTTTCAAGAGTTAAGTGGGCCTAGGGTGAGAGGAGATCCTTACGAGGATAAGATACTGAAATTCCGTCATTTCCAAGATTTTTGAGTTTGAGGTACTTTCAGTCATTGTACATACCATTGTTTGAAATATTGAAAAAATAGAAAAATCAAAAATAGTAAAAGATAGGAAAGTCAAAAACAGTAAAAGATAGGAAAGTCAAAAACAGTAAAAAGCAGAAAGGAGGGCAAGTGAAGATAGAACAAAGTCCCATGTTCCAAAAATAGTCTTTCGGAAAGCGAGCAAGTCTAAATGCCGCTACTAGTACTTCAATGTCTTGTTCAGCTATCTAGCCTAATCATAGCTGAGCATGTTTAAATTTATTTGCTGATAAGTTAGTGAGTGCCAAGATAGTCAACATTGTGTAAGATGGACTTATCACAGAGCTTAGATTAGGGAGAGATTCTGGTTCCACATGCCTAAAACAAAACCAAAGAGAGAAGCGAGGGATGAAAAACACATTGTACATCTTAGCCCCGCTTGTCTAGTTTCCTTTGTTGCAGAATAACATTTGTGTGCAGCTTGTCTTTTATGCCGCAAATGCATGACAAATCAGACTGCTTAATCCTGATTTGATCATTTTTAAATTTCATGTTGTAGATTAGAGAAGGAAATCCTGTCAAACTGCTTAATCTTGACAGTCGATCTAGTTTGAGGTAGAGATATGAAGGAGTTCATCAGCTTAATCTGAACTCCCGGCAGATATAAGAGTAGAAGTAGATAGTTTCATTTTGCAAAAAGAAAAATATGCATTGTCAAAAGGCTGCTAGTTCAAATGCGCCAAACAGAAGAAAAAATGTTAGGAAAGGTAGTGGGGTAGGTAGAAGTATCATTGATGTTAAACATGCTGACACTTTTCAGAAATAACATCAAGAGAAGGGTAAATTTTGCACCAATGGATAAGGCACTGGTCTTCATAATCCAAAAATCTGAATTCTGGACACCTCCTGACGAGGAGCTGCCCTCCCCAAATGGAGCCACTGTTAGCCATCAGTATTTTTTACATGTTAGTGATGACTATATCTTCAGCTGAGTTTTCTAGAAGCTGATTTCCTTATGTCAATATGTCATCCAGAAAACCCTCCCAAAACTTTTTTCGCCTTTCTACCTATTCAGTCCACCCCTGGCAACATCAAAAACCTCATATCACAATCCTATCTAGCTTCAGCCTTATTGACCTGCCCATCAACCTTAAAAGGCAAATCCACATATGTTTCAAAAGTCTCCCCTATGTTAGGAAGTGGCGTTTAGGACATTTCACCTTTGGCAATCATCAAAAAGCCAAAAAAGCCTCCATCTGCAGCAGACCTACCATGACTGATCCCTTAATTTGCAAATGAAATTGACAAACAGCCTTAAGTCGCGCCACTCATACCCCCTAGATCTCAGCACTGCATAAAGCCCAATCTCAAGCTGACTAGTAGGTTGATTCACTGTGTTCTATGGTTCTACAAATGACAGGAAATATATTTCATCTCATGGAGTAAAAGTTTGAGTTTACAGTTAGAGGAACAACTGCTTCTAAGTGTATTATGAGCCTGAGATGAAGCTGCAAAACAAAAGTCACTCATCAGGACCTTACAGCTCTTTCCAGCATGAAAATCACAGTAAGAAAGGGTCGCCACTGTCTCAGCAAAATGGTAAATTGTCAAGGCCCAGAACCTCCTTCATTTACAAGCAGAGGGTTAGGGCACCTCCTTCATCCATAAGCAGAGGGCGCAGGCCAGTGTTGACTCAGAAGGTTGCAAAAGTCCAGGTTTGCCTTTACTGAAACAATGAAACAATATCTTCAGGTTTCATGAAGGTAATTAATGATCATAACAGGAATGGAGCTTGAAATATGCTGGCTCAAAAGAAAGAAGAGTTTGGTCTGATAAAGGAGCTCATCTCAAACTTTCAAAATCATGTGAATTGATGAAATGAAGAAAGGCATGACATTGGTGAAAATTCCAAAGCATAAGTACCCTGTCTATCCACAAGATCAAATAGAACAGATGATAACCAATGCCATTACACAGGCAGGAGAAAGTTCTTGGTTTTTCAAGAAAGCACTGACCTTCATAGTCACAAAGGTTATTTGTCAAGTAATAAATCATGAGATGAACAAGCCAAATATCTCAATCACCCTTAGGACAGTGCAGGGAGACAGTATTACTCTGGCTAGGGTTTTTGCTGACACACAATGATGCTTGCAAGTGAAGATGCTAAGACTGATGTTTTCCAAGTGGTTTACTTACCATCACCTTCACAGAAAAGTGTTTGTGTCGAACCTAGTGGTCAAAAAGTCTCACGACTTTACGATACTTTACACGATAAAGAGCCTCCTCCACATATGTGCGAGATGGCCGAAATCATTGCGAGTTTGTTGAAAATGGCGAGTCCATGAGAAGTGCGGGGAAAAGACACAAAAGAAATTGAATAAAGGAAAGTGTTACGCATTTATGATATAAATGTATTGATCTCCCTCCAAAAAAGGTATGCAGCCAGCCAGTCCATCTAGTAGAGAGGAGAAAATATTGAACATATTATGCTATTGAGGATAAGGGCTTGATTGATTTAAAAAAGGGGTTAAAGACATTCCATGATCACACACTTGAGAAATCTAAAAGAAGGTCCTTTGAGTAAACAGTGAAGTAGAGTGTGAAAGCAAGCCATCAAGAGAGCACACTTACAGTCCCAAGGTAAGCTTGGGAATCACCTGGAAGCAGCAATCATCAAACACTTTGAAAGAACACAGGCTATCTTATGTTGAATAACACAACAATCGCCAAGGTTGGTCAAAGTACTCTTTGACACATTCTGATTAATTTTCTTTGGATTATCACTGAGAAAGTAAAACAGTGACCAAGGTGGAGCTATAGAATACATGATGAATGGTGTTCAATCTTATGAATAGGCAGAAGAAGTTGGTTTTGATGAATTGCCACTGTTTATATATCCTAAAACAGACACAATGGTCATCATTCCAAAGGACAGATTCAGCACAAAGATACAGTATAGAAAGAGCAGTGGAAGGTTACCAAAAAGGAATAAAAGTCATTTCACAGATAAATGCTAGTGCTGGTGATGCAAAGATTTTGGTACTCCTGTTTCAAAGAACTCTCTGTCTGACTATACCTACAGTAGGAAAGGGGCAATATTGAATATATGTGTGCCACTGATACCAAAAAAGAAAACTGTCTCCTTGAGGAAAGATCAAGCAACAAGACAATGTCATATACCAAATTACAGCTTTCAAATGTTTTGGTGCATTATGAAATAGCCCTTCCTTGCTAACAATCACCAAGAGGGGAAGCAGTGAACATATTTCAGTTATGAAATGGTTCTGTGGGCAAAAAGAGGTAACACAAAGATCAGAGCTCGGGGTTAAAGGGCGGTATATATATGTTCAATTAACAAACCCACTGTTTGAAAAGAACAAACAAAGTTAAAAGTCAATGATCAAATGACCGTTGAGAATGTTCTTTTGAAAATGATATAAGGTTGAGATGTTAGAGTGGAAATTCATTTTCAAAAACTAGAATCAAAGCCCGTGTTTCCACAGCATCAAACAAGCAAGAAAACTGGGCGAAAATTTAAAAATTTTGCACTCTGAGGCGGCGCGACGTGCCTGGGATCTGGCGCGACGTGCCTGGGCATCATTTTGCAAAGGCCTCCTTCGTAGGCGCGACGTGCCTGTAGGTGGGCGCGACGTGCCTGTAGGTGGCCGCCCGACCGCACGACAAGTCGACCCGACATCTTTTCTCCTGTGCGACGGGTTTGCTCCAGAGATTGCCGCGCAACTTTTTCAAGCTATCCAGGATTTCTTACATCTTTTCAAACGAGCATCCATCAAGTTCGAGGTATTTTTATGAAATCCCATCAATTGCAAAGTGTTGATAAGTGACAAACATATTTGAAAACCCCGGATCTTGCCATCTTTGCTAAAAACAAAAGCAGTTTTCCTACACAGTGAGATGAGGTAATTTAAAAGGGCCGAAGTTGTTAATGAGAGTTTAAACCTTGGAGGCAGGGTTATAGAGTGTATTGGTGCATATCTCAAAACTTGTAGAAGCGAGAGTGTATTGTCTAAATTGTTACCTTTGATTCTTTCACCAAAGCTAAGTCTGCTCCTCCCTTGCACTGTATTATATCATTGTGGAGAATTGTTGACAGAGAGTTTTCTAAAGGTGGATAGGGCCATTTTTCCGGAGGGCAAAGTTTGTTGGTGGTCAAATCTAAACTTTGAAGGCAGAGGTATACAAGTAATGTTTTCTTAAAACTTCACAAGAAGAAGTGTCCCTCATAAAGCACTATGTATGGTTAACCTAGGTTTGCCCTTTTTCTTCACCTCATTATCATGTTGAAAAGCGGTGTCGAAGGCTCTAAGGGTAAATGTTACATTGAAGGGCAGATTTAATTGATGTTTTTCCAACTCTGGAGGCAGAAGTATAAAAGCAGTTTTTGTTCTCTTAAAAACTTCACAAAAAGAAAGAGGCCTTTTTCGGAAAAACAGAGTTGTTAATGTTTGAAATTAATATTGGAAACAGGGGTATATAGGTGTTGATGGACTATTTAAACTCCTGAAAGCGAGTTTTTTTCCTAAAACCTTTGTTAACATGATTTCACACCTAAACTAAGTCTGCCTTCTTTTTTTTCATTGCACTACATTGTATCATTCTGAAGATTGTTGAACAGAGTTTTCTGAAGGTGAAACAAGGCCATTTTCTAGAAGGTAGGGTGGTTAGTGATTGGGCATTTGTTGATGATCAAGTGTACATTGAAGCCAGATGTGTAAAGGTGGTGATTGACTTCTCAAAAGTCACAAGTGAAAGGTGTTTTCCTTAACACTTCACCTAACCAAAAGGTCTCCTTCTTTCCACTGTGTGGTCTTCACAGAAATCTGCTAACAGAGGTATTTTTCAAGGTAAATGACCTAAAGAGCAAGGTTATTATTTTCGAAGCTTGGTTTTGAAGACACAAATACAAGTGTAAGCTGGCCTCTAACAAAGTCACAAGAGGGGTAATTATTCAAGACTGTGCACAGAGAATCTACAAAACAGTTTCTTACACATGGTCCCATTGTTAAAAGGGTTACATAGCTGAAGTATATCCAGAATTGAAGGACTGTTCTTAGGAAGTGTAGAGGGGGCTTATTCAAGGCAGCATTGTTTCATTTCATCCAAACCACAGTGTCCATATCTGTCCAAACAGTCTAGTGGCCAGTTTCAATCCAGCAGAGCATTTTTCATACTTTGAAGGCAGTCTGCCTCTTCCAAAGCCTATTTCAAGTCAGAATGCCTCCAAAACGAGATCACAAAGGCGGAAAACATAAGAGATATGAGCCTATCTCCATAGAAGAAATCAATGCTCACCCCTCAGTGCTTTTCAATTTCCATGAAGTAGGCTGTCTTGATTTCTGTCAGAGGATAGAAGAAGTCAAGATTTTCTCGCCACTTACACATTTGTGCGCTTTGAGATTCAAGGACAAACACTTCCAGTTAGCAGGTCTTGACTTCAAAATCTCTCCAAGGTATGTATCCAAGGCTACCAAGATCCCGTATCATGGTGAAAAGTGGTTTAAGCAAGCGCACCTTGATCTGGAGGATTATAAACCTTTCATCAAGCCGGAACATAGGGAGACCATCACTGCTATTTTTCCTTTCTCCTATCTTCTTGACAGTTATGCCCCGTTGATGAAAGCCATAATGAGATATTTCACTTGTGAAGGGAGGTTTAGCCAAATATTTGCCTATCATGTTCGCTTGTTGATGCATTTTACCAGGAGCAGGCATTTAAACCTTCCATACTTTTTGTCCAAAAGCATAGAGAAAATGGCAGCTACTGTCCAAAAGAAAGCTCCACCTCAGCAAATCCCTTCTCTCTTTCACCATTCCTTGATCAAAATCATCTTCTTACACCAGCTGGAGAAGAAAGGAATTTCATGGGATTCATTTGTTAGCCATGCCGATTTCGCCACTGTCCCTCCTGTTCATGTGTCTCCTACTCAGCCTGTCCATCGCCCAGTGCCTTTATCTAGTAGGCCTACCCCTAAAAAACTCAAGATGATCACTGGGCAGCCAAGTAAACAAGGAGAAGGAGAGGGCAGTAAGCCACAGGGAGAAAAGGAGGATGATGAGCAGCAGCAGCTAGATTTTGAGGGACAGCAGCAGTTGGATATCATTGGACAACAGCTAGAGGTTGATGAACAACATCAAATTCAGGAAGAGGGACAGCAGCTAGAGGTTGATGAACAGCATCAAATTCAGGAAAAGGAACAATAGCAGACAGAGGTTGATGAACATCAGCAAATTCAGGAAGAGGGACAGAAGCTAGAGGTTGATGAACAGCAGCAGACAGAGATGGTAGAACAGCAGGTTGAGCAAACAATTGAAGCATCTTTTGAGCCACAAGCTGGACAGGATGTTGAGGGAGGACAGCAAGCTGAAGCTGCCTCCTTGACAGTGACCAAAACTGTTCCTAAAAAGAGGAAATTGCCCAAAAAGACAACTTCTAGCTTGCCAAGGAGAAAGAGCACTAGATTGGCCTTCAATGGCAAAGGTGCAGTTGGAGGAAGTGCCAAGCATGGAGGTAAATCAGCTGTCATCCCTATCCCAAGCGATGACAGTGATAATGAGGCACGCATCCTTGAAAACCTCCTCATTCACAAAGAAGGGCAAATTGAGGTGTTACAAGAATATCTTCAAAGGGCGAGGAATTTCAACCATTTCTTGGAGGTTGAAAACAAACAAATGAAGTATCATGCAGCCATTCATGAGGCAAGGGCGATCAAGTATAAAAAGGAGGCAGAAAAGTCGCAAGTAAGAATTGAAGAGCTCATTGGCGAATTTGATGATGAAGAGGAAGAGGACCAACCTAGGCGAAAGAGGCCTAGGACCATCGGGCTTAGAAAAGCCTTGGAGAAACAGAGAGCAGAAGAACAAGCTCAGTTCGATGCCTTTCCTCTCACTGCCCTCTTTGAACAGGAAATTGAGAAAAACAAGGAAGTATGGCTTGAGAGGGCCAACCAGCATTTGGAAACAAAGCTTGAGAAGGCAAACAGGGATCTTGAGCTACAGAGAAAGAGAACTCTTCACTTTCAGAAGCTAAATCAATTTGCCAGGCGCAAATTGAAGGTGGCACAAGAAAAATTGAAGAAATTGAAGAAGAGGCGCCTAGCACGGAAGGAAGCAAAAAGCACATCAGCCCTCGATATTTTGGCTTCAGCTTCGGAGCATGTCTCTATGGACCTTTGAAGGTCATGCATGCCAATTTTGGGCCTGTTTCGAAAACTTTTTGTTTTTTGGCATTTTTGGGGTTTTCGCCAAAAACTCGTAAATGCGCCATTTCAGTTTGATGAGTCGTCAAGGGAGGAGGGTGATACCAATGGATTCCATAATTTCATGAGCAGCTCTCCAGCGATTTTCAGGGCATTTTAAGATCATTCGCCCCTCCAAATTGGCGAAAAACAGCCTCATTTTGCACATTCTGCCCGCCATATCAGCAGCCTGCTATTTTCTGGGTTTTTGCACACAGGTACAGTTTTGAGGGACGTTTGGAGATCAGATTGAGAGGATTCCACTTGCATTGGAAATCAGACACAGAGAGCTTTCCAACGAGCCATCATGAGCCTCATTTCGACATTGGGAAGACTTCCATTTGCATCCAGCAAGTCAGGGAACCTTTTTCAGGCATAAATATGAAGTATTTTTGCAATTTTTGAACTCCAAAAATCTGCTTTTCCCAAATGTGCGTTAGGCTATTTTTATCATGGGAAAATCATGTAAAGTCAATATAATTTCCGTTTTTAGCAGTTTTTTTAGATATTTTATTAGATATTTTGTGCCTTGGGCTTTGCAAAGCCTCAAGGACAAGTTTAGATATTTTGACTTGGCCAATGGGATAGCTAGTTGCTCCATGAGGTTTTCCTCCTTCTAGCCTATTTATCCCATGGTTCTCATTGTAAATCAGGGGCTGAACTTGAGAGAAGAATTAATGCATTGGTCATATGAGCTTTGAAGAATACACTTGAGTTATGATTTTTGGACTGCCTCTTGGATGCTTTTGAGGAATGTTGAAGGCTTGTTGATGGATTCCTTGACATGGTAGAATGGTATAGTGCTTCTTAATGTGTTTTGTCTTCTAGTTTTCACTCATATTTCATTTTTCTTGCTGCTATAGATCATTAAAGATTGATTTTGAGACATGCCCATGGAGGCACCTCAAAATCCCTGAATCTTCATAGCTTGATGTTTTCTTCTCCCTTAGTTATGCTAAAGAATTCTTAGCTGCTCTTTAGTAATCTAAGGTATTGTTGCTAAGTTTTATTCATCAGTTTCATGTATGTTGAGTAGGATGTATGGTTTGCCCTACCTACCTATCAGCTGCCCATAGTTCTGTCCATGAAACTTTCTCTTTGACTGATTTGTTGATCATTTTGTTGAACCAAGGAGGCCTAGTCCCGATCTAGCCCTTTGCCTAAAACTATGAAAACTTATTTGTCCAAGTGCCCAATGACTTAGAGACTATGTTTAGGCGTTTCGGCATAGTTTATGAGTTGTTAGTTGTCTCATGTGTTTTCCCCAAAGTCTGATAGCCTTTTCCCGAAGTTAGAGGGTCATATACCTCTATGTATGGCTGGAATGTTTGATTTCTATGTATTGATTAGCTTATAGTATTCCTAGCATGATTAATGGCTTGCTATTACATGTTTATGTCTGTTATTAACTAGTTTGCACTTGAAATCCCTTGTCTTTCACCAACTTACTGTCCATTTAATCCATTTTGCCCAGAGATCCCTTCTACTGTGAATCAAATCGGCCCTACAGCAGCCTTACATCATCACTTCATAGCTTCCTTGACCTGTTTGACCCCATAGCCCAATTTATCTACATCTTGTTATCCAGTTTATGTATTTGATCAGTTTCACCCCTCACAAACTTAAAAAACCAAAAAAAACTAAAAACACACTTCATAACTAGCCTAATATCAGAAAATCACAAGTAAACACACCGACATCTTTTGCATATAATAGAGAGAGCCCTCTCTGAGTCCAGGAAGGCTAGGTCCTTGGGCTCCAAAGCTTGGTTTGATGTTACATCGTCATTTGGCTAACCAATCGGCCAAATCATGGGACCCTAACAAAATCCATTTTTAGCTTATTTATAGCTTCTGAAGTCAAATTTACAGCTTTTTTTCCTGTTTAGGCATATTTTTCACTATGTAACCATTTTGAGAAAATTAATAGAGCAAGGACATGCCATTGGGGAGCCTTGGACTGGCAGATGTAGCCCAGGAGGGGTGAACTGCCTCAACAATTTGTTGTGTTATGTTATGGTGAATTTTACTTGTTGTGTATTTCTGCTGTGATATGTTAAACCGTAAATTTAAATAACAAATCCTCACACATAAAACTCAGAAACATTACCAAAACTACTTTGTTTAACCTGCAAGTCATGGAGAACACTTTGCACATTAAATTATATGGAAATTGATACTTTGCATAGCATTACAAATAGCTCCATTTTCATATCAGTTGGTATCAGAGCTAGAGTTTTACTCAGAATTTTTTCTTGTGCAAAGATATAGTTGACTCTTTATAAGTTTTGATGCTTACTAGGCTTAAACTCAAGAGAGAGGAAGGACAATTGGTTAGAGCACAAAGTAATCCTAAACCAAGGAGGGCCAGAGTGCCTTTAACTCCACCTTTTAATTCACCTCCAAGAGCAATAGAATAAGCCTCAAGCGTGTCTTCAAGAGAAGGAGAAGTTACTGAATACATTGATCCCAAAGAAGAAGAAGAACATGTGTTTCGAAAGGCTTTCCTAGACATGACGAAGATGGTGAGGATACTCTACCAAGAAAGGAATGATAGGCTTGTAGGAGAAGGGTCTAGAAATCAGAAAGAAGGAGAGGGTTCTTCAGGAGGAAATAAAAGTGCTGACAATTCAAAGAAAGGACATGGAGGAAATGGTGATCCACCATCCCCATCTTCATCCTCTTTCTCTACATCATCATCCTCTACTTTGGTGAATCAATATCACAAGTCTAAAACCACTGGTAAAAGTCCACTTTTAAAGCTTGATGTTAAATTTGAGTTTCCTATGTTTAATGGTGAGGTAAATGCAGAGAAACTTGACAATTGGATAAGACAGTTGGAAGTTTATTTGAGGATAAAAAACCTTCATGAAGACGACACCAAGATTCAGTTAGCCTCTTTGAGAATGGAGCGAGCAGAATTGGTATGGTGGGAAGCCAAGACTAAGGATGAAATTAAAAAACATGGTAAGATCACTTTATCATGGGCTGAATTTATTTCTGCAATTAAACAAAAATTTTATCCATTAGCTCATTTACAAAAGGTTATCATGAATTGGCAAATTTTTAGACAACTTAAGGGACAAAATGTTCAAGATTACACTCAAGAGTTTAGAAGAAGAGCTCTTTTTTTAGGAATTGATTTGCATAGCCAAGAGACTTTTATGAAATATATAGGTGGTTTACAGAACTATCTTATACATACTATCCTTATGTTCAATCCTGCTAGTCTAGACAAGGTTTTTGTCCAAGCCACACATTTAGAGGCTAGAGGGAATCAATATTTTGATGGAAATGAGGATAGTGAAATTAAAGGCAAAGGGAGAAAAATAAATGCAAACTCTAGGAAAGAAAAGGGAAAATTCTTCTATAAAAAATGTTCCAAAACAAGCCACGATGAAGACCATTGCTGGAAACTTCATCTGGAGTTGAAACCAGAAAAATTCAAAACCAAAGATAAGGCCAAAGAAAAAGCCAAGACGGTTGCAATAGCTGAACAAGACTTAGGGTCTGAATAAGGAGATGAAACTAAAATCATAGCAATGGCACTAAAGAACATAAAGGGGAAAGAGATTGTAAATGAAACAAATCCTAGTTCTAGCACTTTAAAATGTCACATAGAAGCTCCAAATGAAGAGAGGAGGATTGAGTTGTTTCATGTGAGGACCATTTCCAAACACACAAAGATAGACACACTATTTGACAGTGGGTCTCAAGAAAACCTCATCTTAGAGCACTTAGTCAAGAATCTGAATCTTGAAACCATTCCACATCCTAAGCCATGTCCACTTGGATGGATTTGCAAGGATGCTATTTTACAAGTTTCAAGGAAGTGCATGTTGTGCTTTGCCATAACAGATCATTATGTTGACATGGTTGAATTAGATGTGGTACTGCTTGACATTACAGGTGTGGTGTTGGGTGCTCCTTACTTATACGACAGTAAAGTGATCTTCCATCGCCATGAGAACAAGTATCATCTATTCAAGGATGGCAAGGAGTTTATTGTGAGAGCACATCGGAAGAAGCTAGAATCTTCTTTAGTGAATGCAGGGTAGTTGAAAAGGCTTGTCAATGCAAGTCAAAATTTGACTTTATTGATGATTAAGAAAAAATATTTTTTACATAATCCTTTTCATGTTATTGGTGATATAAATGATGATATGTTTCAGTCTGAAAGCAAGTCGTCTTTGGAAGAAGATGACAAGATGTTGCAAAAATTGTCTTTGGTGTCGATCGGTGCAGAGAAAAAAGTGTTGGTGCAATGTGGTGGAAAAATCCAAGAGAGGGAAAAGCATGCGAGCAAAGAGGACACAAATTTCAGCAAGGGTCATTACTGGTTTCAGAATGGCAGGTTAGTATGGCGAGAAAAATTGGTTGGGAATCGACACAAGTACATGGCTAATTTGGAAAAAAATCGCCATAAGGACATTTGGCAAGGTGAATCTTATTTTCAGTTTCCTTTGAAGGTAGAGAATTGTAGGAGTAGTATATTTTCTGCAAATTTTAGTTATTGTTTTGCAAGTTTCAAAAATTTGTAGCATGACACAGTCAAGGTTAGCAACAGTTGGTTAATAGATTCAAGGAAGAATTTATCTTTTTATGAGAAGCTCAATTCGATGAAATCAAGGATATTTCAGTGGTTCAAGGTTGGAAGAGTGGAGAATCAGTCTCCTCATCTTCAATTTCTGTAATTCAGAGAGCTTTTGGGGTCCAAAAGCTTCCCATTAGGGAGGTGTGATCAGGAGATCATGTCCAAGTGAAGAAAATGCTCAAAAATGGAAATTCTCAGAAATGGTTGCAATCTAAATGACTGGAAAGATCTCATCACTACGATTATAGTGCCACAAACGGGACTCAAAACCAATGTCATATGTGAAAATTACTGAGGTTTGAATTCATCTAGTGACCTCCAAAACAAGACTTTTTTACTATGATTTTGTAATTTTAAAAAACTTATTATGGCAAAAATTATTTTTTATTAAGTTTTTATGGGCCTACCAGTGCCACGTGGCCTTCCTAGAGGATGCCATGTGGCCCTAGGCCATTGGTTGGAAGTTTAGTTCAAAAATTTGAAAGCATGAGGATCGAACCCTTGACCCGACTCCTCGAGCAAGGTCGATTCGACCTGCACGACAGAGGAAAATGTGTTGAAGAACAGGTGAGTCGGGTCATTTAAAGTTTGAATGGGTGACAGAGTTATGGATTAGCCCTTAGGGCTAAGCTTCGAAGCCATACCCCTAGAGCTCAAAAACCACAGGCTAAGCACATTTTGTTATGGTAGAGATTGGAAGGGGCTGGCCCCAACAGTAAGCGCCCTTCCCATGTGACCAAGGGCGTGGTCTTAACCCTTATCAACCCAACAAAAAGTTTTCTAGAGATTTCACATGTGAACGTGCCTTAAACAATTGACAGTTAAATTTAATGTGCTACCCAAATTAAGCGCAGTTCCACCTAGTCCACCTATCCAAGGAATTTGAAGGAGTTAACTAGAGTTCCTCCAGTTTTGGAGGAGGTTTTTTAGTGCCACTAGGAAAAAATTTGTTTGGGTCATAACTTTCTCAATGTTCAACCAAAAAAGATGAAATTTTAGTCAACTTTGGGTTTCTTTGACCTTCTAGAGAGTTTGGAATAGGTTTTAGAGTGAAAAAAGGTGTTCTACAATAGATTTTTCTTCAACGAAGATGAAAGAGTCATCAAGGCCATCAAGGAGATGGAGCTGTATTGGGTTGTACTTCACTGTTTAAGGTGAAACAAAAGCCATGTTTGGCTTATTTATGTCTTCTAAAGTCAAATTTATAGCTTGTTTTACCTGTTTAGGCATATTTTTCACTATGTAACCATTTTGATCAAATTAATAGAGCAAGGACATGCTATTGGGGAGCCTTGGACCGACAAATGTAGCCCAGGAGGGGTGAACTGCCTCAAAAATTTGTTGTATTATGTTATGGTGAATTTTACTTGCTGTCTAATTTTACTGTGATATGTTAAACAATAAATTTAAATAACAAATCCTCACACATAAAACTCAAAAACATTACCAAAACTACTTTGTTTAATCTACAAGTCATGGAGAACACTTTGCACATTAAATTATATGGAAATGGATACTTTGCATAACATTACAAATAGTTCCATTTTTAGATCACTTAGGGTGGAAATTATTTTTTCTGCCTTTACGCGGGCAGTTTTCTCCAAAGGTCAATCAGTCTAGTTCATGATGGTTGTTAGCTTCTGTTCATAGTCCGTTAGCCCTATAAACGAAAATGTTTCAGGTTCCCAATAGGATGGAAGACCTGCCTTTACCAGCTCATCCCACTCATGATAAAACTGTTCAACCCCCCCGGAAAACTATTCTAAATCACTTAGTACATTTGCATGCACAGTGTCCCTTTCGATTACTCTCCTGACTTCCATCACTCCTCTGAAACGGTCTTTGATTCCCTGAGTGAGAAGCTCTTCAGGGTCCAATCCATTCAGGTAGTTGATATACCTTTTAGCCATTTCCACCTTAGCTGCTGCTTCCTCCTATCCCTCTTGCAATTTTACTTTGAAAAAATGGACCGAGATCTTCTTATCATCCATGAGAGTGAGATACTTCCAGTGTTTTCTCACCTCTGATATGATGTCTGTCCAAATGAGGCGCTTAGCTTCTAGGAGGGTTACATTTCCCTTCATTCGAGTGTTCAATTCTTTGATGGTTTTCTCCTATATCAGCTTTTCTCTTTTGGCTTTCTCGACCTCATCTTGCAAGGCCGTTACCACCTTATCATGTGTCACCAACTTAGCTTCCAGTTCTTGTATCCTGAGGCGAGCTGTCCAGGATTCATTTTCCGAAACTTGCAAGTCTAAGAAGGCTTTAGTTAGCTGCTCTGGAGTAGTGCTAGGCTCCTTGGAGGTTGGGTTCATGCATACATGGTTGTCCCATTTCCCCTGTAAATCAACCAACCTCTCCCTTAAACCGAACATCTCCACGGTAATCTTGGCATTCCCCTCTCATTCTTTAACCAATGAATCAGCTAGAGTTGTTTTCTCTCTTTTCATCTGGACCATCTCGTCTATTTGCACATGTTCTCCATAGGGGATGTTTAGCCTTTTCTTCAATTCAGATTTCTCTGCTTCCAGATCAAAGAGGAGCTTATTTTGAACCACACCCTTGTCACCCCCCTTTTCCCTTACTAACCCCCTGAGATTTTGTAGATTGTTGTTTATAGCTCTGGTGCTAGCTCTCTCTTTCCTATGATTTTCCAACACTACTTTGTACTTTTCTTCGAGTTTCATCAGAGAGAGTGCAAGATTTACTACTTCATCTCTCAACATATCTCTAATACATTGGTGCAGGCCGAGCTTGTCTGTTATAGGGATGTTAGCTAGATTCAAAACAAATTCCAAGGCTCGATAACTAGTACCTTCAGCTGTAGGCTCTAGCACTGCCTCAGTGATGGCGATTATAATATGCTCTTTGTCCATATCTAGCTCAGTGGTGAGCCGAGTATGGTACTTGTTCACGAATCCGGCCAATTCAGCTCGCAATTTCTCCCATGTAGTTTTGTTTCTGTTGCGTATTTCTTCCCTCACTTCAGCTCTGTTAACTGAAATGGCCCGTGACAGTCTAGAGAGCTCTGACGAGGAAGCACCGTCATAAGTAACTATGAAACCGACCTTACTTTTGTCTGGCTCCCCATATCGGACCAACTCCTCCAGTGGGGATTCTTCCCATACAATCTCCACTTCATCAGTTTTCTGTTTATTGGAGGGATGAGATCCCTCACCCATGTCCATGTCTTCTTGTCCTCCTGAAGCATCTGCCTCATCAACCTGACCTTTTCTTTCTGTTCCCACAGAAGTGGTGTCGTCCCTTCCTTCTACAGCTGAAGATTCGGCCTCCATCTATGAAGCCAAAGGCCATGTATCAATGTTAACTCTCCACTCAATGAAGGGCCTAGACTCATGTACATAAGCAGTCGACTTTATCTTCCTTTTCCTATTGGAAAGGATCCCTTTTAGGTCATAGGGCCAAGCTTTTCCCTGTATTAGATCCATCCCTTGAAGCAACGTTTCCACTATGGAGAGCGCATGCCTTGAATTTATAGTGAAGGGGCCGATAGAGGTAGGGAGCTTGAGAATGTATCCTTTCTTCGCAGGGACGAAGTGGAACTGGTTAGCCTTCAGGGTTTGATGGATGTACTCAAGGGAAAAAATCTGCATATTAGGAAACACCGGCAGGCAATAGGGGGTACATCTGCACCATAGACTCTGATCTCAGTGTAGTCGTCAAACAGGTACCAGTCCCCTGTGCTATCTTCATCATCAAACTGCAGCCAGTCCTTCTCCTTGAGAAATATCCTGGGAGGAGGGTTGTCATGTATGATGGTGTAGGCTATGGACATGAATTAATTCAAGAACTTCATGTAACCCCTCCCATTGGGCTGTTGATGCACAAAGACATTCCATTCAAAAACAGTTCTAGGCTAGGAGTTTGCTCTCGAAAGCTTTTTGAGGCCTAGAGTCTCAAACTTGTTAGCATGCTCATACAGGAAGAGATAAAACACTAATGAACAGAACTGGAAAGACCCAGAAGAGGGTAGCTCTTGGAACTGGGTTTGAATGGCCGAGGCCAGGAATGTAGGGATATGCAAAAGAACACCCTTTTGAGACATGAGCTAGAGGAGGGCTATACATTCCTTTGACACCCGCTCGGCCTCCCTGAGACCTAATAAACCTGAAATGAAAGAAAAAATAGGTTGGAAATTATCTCTGAAAGTGGCCAAGGGAACCATATCTGAAGGTGGGATAGTGGCAAGACGAGAATCAGAAATAAAATTGAGGAATTCACTCTGCTGCTTTCAGGGCAGCTTTGAAAACTTTCGGGAGAGGGATAACTCAATGAACTCGAAATAACTCTGACTGTGGTGGAAACAGAGGGCCTCCTTTATGAGCTTAGGTGATTATATGGAAAATTTTATTGCCTTGTGCCATCAAGAATAAATCCTTTCATTCGTCATAGGCTTCACTGAGCCAACCTATAAACTCGGGAGCTAGAAATGTGGTCGGGGAATCTGATAATACAGGCCTGACTAGATGACCTTGAATTGGCCTTGGCCTTTCACATAGGATTCAAACAACTCGGGTCTAAGAAGGGATACACTAAAGGGGTGGAGTGGGTCATGAATCCGAGCATATGCATCAATGAGGGGTTCAGGTCTAGGGACAACCCTGGACTCAAGAGCTTGGGGGGTTTCAGGTTCTAACTTTCTGGGCTTTGCTTTCCCCATGACCATTTCGAAAAATAAAATAGAAGGGAAAATGACGAGGTGGAGGAATGACTAAATACATGCAAACAGTGAGGAAACCCGTGGGGATAAAGCGATGTGGGGGGCTGAAAGCGACCTGGTACTGTAACTCGAGCTTTGCTACATGGAAAATTCATAAAAACGAGCATTTTACTAAGAGTGGGCATAAAACAGGATTAAACAGACCTTGATTTGCGGAAAACGAGGTTGGGGTGCCAACTGTAGGGATGACTTCATAAGGACATCGACAATGGGACGGGTGGCGATAGGTTGTTGGTTATCAGAAGTCGAGTAAGTGCAAGCCACGCATCGGGTTAATACCAGTACTGGTCTTGTACTGACTTTCCTAACTTACCTTACCTTTTTTTCATAGTGCCACGTGTCTTCCTTGAGGGGTCCACTTAGAGTTCCATCAAGGGCTCATGAGACCCTCCTGTAACACTTCACCACCCCAAAGGAAGCTCAAACCTTGGCGCACCATCAAGTGACATCATATGTTCCGGGGGGTAGCTCTCCGCCTTCTTCTTCCCATCCTTGGTACCCTTGGAATCCCTACATGTGGCACTCCCTTTTTTCTGTCTGACATCTGTAATGCGGCCCCACTTTCCTTTAACTGTGTAGCGTCATCATTATTTTGTCCGCGCTCTTACTGTGAGGGGGTTTGTATGACATGTTACCTTTATATTCACTCAACCCACTTCCCTTTTATGAACCCTTCCTTTGTTTATTTTAGCTTTTCTCCTTTTTGGTTAAGGAGCGGGCTGATCAAACAACATTGGCTCCACCTGGGGATGACACGTTCATCCTCGAACGTGTCAAGAACTCCGAAAACCATCTGTCATCTGTTCCTTGAGAGTCAGAGCCTCTTCAAAATTTCAAACACTCCTATGGAAAAATGAAATAGCAAAAGTGAATGCAAAAAAAACAAAAATATACACTATATACAGCGTGTCTCCCAGACCTTGGTTAGTACTGAAAATATGGTTTTAAGAACTGCCCATTTACAGGCGCCTAGATCAAGTCACCTTCCAGGTTTTCCAGTGTGAAGGTGTTGTTTCCTTTCACCTTGGCAACCTTGAATGGCCCAAACCATAACGGGTCAAACTTTCCATGCTTACCTTTCTCTGCTCTTCTGATGTCCCATCTCAGTGCTAAATCCCCAGACTGCATTTCTTTGTCTTTTGCATGTTGATCGAACAAGCCTTTCATATTTTATTGATATTATTCTAACCTTTTATTCACTTGACTCCGAGTTTCTTCTAACTCAACCATCTGATTCATTCTTCTGATGATATCGTTAGGCACTTCTTGGCTATCCTGGAGGAACCTAGCCACAGGCAGGGCGAGCTGAATTGGAAAAATAGCTTCTTGGCCATAAAATAGTTCATAGGGTGAATTTCCTTTTGACATTTTACTAGTGACTCTGTTCACCCAGAGTGCGAATTTGTAATATTCCTATTTAGGAACAACTCATGAATCATGCATTGAAAAACACATTTTCATAAAAATATACTTTGGAACAGGAAAATAACTCTTGTATAATTTATATAAGACAATATAAAATCTAAATCCAAGGTTTGAGCTGAAACGAATAAGACTAGGCGGGTTAAACAGATCTCCCACACCTAGTTACCTTCAAGAAAATGCCCAATGAGGGGCTGCAGTAAAGTAAAATGACCTGCTGAAAGTGAAGAGAGCTACTACTACATAAAATATGCTAATAGACACTCATATAACAATTAGAAACACAACAAGAAGAAATAGTTTCAATCCCTTCATCCAATAGTGGGGAAAAGTGAGGATTTATGACCTAAAATGAATGTATTCAAGTATCAACGTGAAAATAAGGGAGGGGGACGGCTGGATCTGATATCTTAGGTTAGGAGAGACCTACATACGGAATTTCAGCTCAAAGAAAGGAGTTTTACTATGTTAAACAGATCCTCCATTCCCGACTAGGCTAGAAAACCCTAATTCCCCATGGCTTAAAGTATGCAGATTGCACTGAAGCTTCAGAAGCATGATTTTAAGAAAGGTTAGATTTATTTATATAGGAAAAACAGTATGGAAATTTTAGAATATGATCCAATAGTTTTACATGAGAAAATACAGCTCTATACATGAATAAATGCCTCAAAACCCAACATTATAACACAAGGAATTGCAGGATGAACTAGAAAACGTAATTTATAGGAATATGCAACAGTGTTATATTATGTTTCAGATCTATAACATATCAGAGTACAAAAATATATATCTAAGTGGGATCTATATGCAAAAATGACTTTTAAGTACATTCCCCTTGGGGATCTCAGCAGAACATGAAGAAAACTTAATAGATCTGAGATCTACACCATGGATCTGCAGTAAACTTCAGAAATTTATGAATAATATGTTACACATCAGATCAGATATGAAATAGAACATGGATTGGTTGGCCAATCCACGGTCCCCCACGGATCACCTCAGTGAAGGAAAGGAGTCCTTTCACCGGAGATCTCTCCTCCAAACTGCTAACAAATGGACACTACAACTCTGCCTAAAAAATAATGCAGTTTCTAAATTTAACTACGCAGATGAAGTATATCACACTTTGGCCTCATTCCAAGATGGAATTTCGAAGCTCTAAACATCTATTTCACTCCTGCCAATGATTTAGATGAATTCCCCACTGAAAAGATGGAATAGAACTCTTCAGATCTGAATATATCTGATTCCACTTGCTGCATCTCTCTAAATAGTGAAGCCCTAATCAGGATTTATGTTTTCAAGGGAGGTGAAGCTTGGCCAAAATTCCAGATAGTGGATCAATGCAACACAATCTCCTCCAAGAGACCCTCAAGGAAGGAAGAGGAATTCCTAAACATGAAATTCCTCTCTCTTAGCTAAATGACCAAGAGAGTTTGAGTTGCTCAAGAAATATCAAAATAGAATTAACATCAAAAACCTTTTCTTGTGTCTTTCCCTTCCTTATATAATATTAGGGTTTGCAAATCCCTAAACCATCTTCATTCATTTGTCCCCTTTCACATGGAGGACCTCCTCATAGGACTGCGTTGATCATCTAGGAGGTTCATTGTATCTAGATTGCTTTATGATTTGGTCCTGTTGACTGGGTCAAACAGCTTGAACCTGTTTCATATACAAGTGGATTTTATTGAGCAAGCCCTGATTTGACTCTGTTCACATTGGACATTGATTTATTCTCATGTTTAGGAGTTTTTATTTGTTCTCCTTTACATTTTATTCATAAAACATAAAAATAAAATGACGTTGAATATTCCTACTAGCTTGGGCTAGTTAGGAACATTACAGTCCTCCCCCTTCAAAATGTTGTTTTTCCTCAAGCAACTGTAGGTTAGAACAAAACTTCTCCTCCCCTCTTCTTGTCGCCTCATCAATGGACCCCACCATGGCTGAAAATCATAAGCAATGAATCTGTCCTCCAATGATTTCCTCCAAGTGTAAGATAGCAAGTGTACATCATGAGAAAATGGAAGGTGCAAGGGGTGATATTATTGTTGCTCAATGGCCTCATTAAGGTAGGAGTGATGAAGAGCATGGGGAAAATTTCTCCCAATGAGTGTCTCCCACACCCATGCTATCATCCATAAGAATCTAGTTACCTCCAAATAAGGCAACTTCTGAAAATCCTCTTCCACCTTGAGCTCCAGCAAATAAGGTGGGCTGAAAATCTGTAAGTGGTAAGCATCATAGCCTACCCCACACTGTTCACCTCTCCACTTATGGAAATTGTAGAGTGAAGACTGATCTTGGGCTGCAACAAGGTGGCCCTCAAGTGGCAAGATGAAGTTTATATCTCCAAGGATCTTTCCTCCTACATTGTCAATCAAGTTGGCCCAATGCTTCTCATACGTGATGGAAAAGAGGTCATCATCATCATAATGCACCCTATCAATCAGATGGCTCACCTCAAGAAAGAACAAATGCTAAAATATGGTGGCCACATCATCTCTCATGCTCCCATTAGAGCATGTCCTGCAAAAAATATGGGGATCTTCTCCCCCAAAGGACACATTCAACCCATGTGCCTCTCTCCCAATCATGCTCCTGACAATAATGTGATCAATAGCAGCAAAAGGAGCCATAATGAAAGTCATGCTGGTTGCCATATGTAGCAAGTGAGTAGGGAAATGATCCCTCATATGTAACCAATACAGTTTGACCATAACCTGCAATAGAGAATGACAAAAGATGTGGTTTTTCAACCACCGGTTTGCTACTACATTCTCCTCATGTATTTGGAGAAAACGAGAGATGTATGATGCATGGTGAGCATGTCATCCAAAATAAAAATCTTTCCCAAGTCCACCAAGGGAGTGGTCATCAACATTGCTCATGGCCTGAAGTAGACCATGCAGCCTCAAAGTAAGAATGCTCCTCCTTGGAGCAACATCATGCACATGTATGGTTAAGGAATCAATATGTAAATCAGCAAGTAAACAAACAATGTCCTTACCATAGCTTTTGCTAATGCAAAAGGAAAAACTCATAGATGAGTCTCCTTCCATCCTCAAGGAGAAAGGAGGTGACTAAGTTAACTCTTCCAAAGAGTTAGGTGCATAGATAGCTCCCATGCCAAATGTATAAGTGGGAGGGCTGCTACCCTTCCTCTGTTTCTCCTGCCACAATGCAGAAACTAAAATGAGAGTGGGTGTGGATGATGTTGAGAGATTGCTTCTCTCCTTCTCGAGGGTACTCCAGAATCTCAGCGCTGCATCAAGACCTTCCAAGGTCTCCATTCTTCTGAAATCAATGATTTGTGCCTCAACAAGTGAAGCACTCATCCTCCTTTGCTGATCCAGTGGTCTCCTTGGTGCAATGTCTCCATGCAATGAGACATCCTCAACAAGAGGTGACTGAACATATGAATGGAGAAGACCCTCCATGCTTCCACTGCGCAATCCAATCACCTTCTTAGGTGCATCAACCTTCTACAATGGATAGGAATGAGATGGGCCCTCTTCCCTATCTTCACTTTGTGTCTCCATGGTTCTACACCTTCTCATCAATGGCACATGTAGATCATGAATTGTGCCTTGATCTCCATACATGAGATCTTGGGGATTTTCTTTCCATGCCAAAAGAATCCCTCTTGTTGGAGCAAAATCTCCTTCTTCCTCTTCTTCAGGTGCTAGATCAAATCTAGATCTAACAGTGCTATTGCCCTTTATCTCTACAACAAAATGGGGCAACCTCCCAATGGAATGATCCACCTTTGAAGAAGATATATCTCTGTTCTTTTGTTCAAAGGTGTGGGAAGGTAGTCTTGCCTCTAGCAAGGCATGATGCAAGTTTTCAGCCCTTTCCATGTGTTTCTGAAATGGATCTGCGTTTTTATGCAGGGTTTTCATCTGAGTTCTCTGGCTTGACTTCACCATATGTTCTTCATGAACTATCTTATCAAACCTTTCCACTAATTTTTTAGTGAAACTTATGTATGATGAATTTTTTACATTTCTGCAAAAAAGAAACTCAAATTTCAACCAAGCATAGGCCTTACCTCCCAAATGTAAGGCTGCAATTCTGATGGCTTCTTCTTCAGGAATTTGGTGCAGCTGCAGGAAGGTGTCCAGCTCTCTCACCCATTCTTTGGCTGAACATGTAGGTGACCCTTCAAAGGTTGATAGAGTGAATATATCACTTTGATTTCTACTTTTCACCTTGGCCTTGCAATGCTCTGAAAAATATAACTGATTTTTGAGTTTTAGGGCCTGAGACTCATATTTCTTCAAGAAATCACTAAGAGTTTCCCCCTTAGTCACTTATTCTTCTTCTTCTATCTGTCTTAGGGCAGATCTGAGCTTAAGATTACACTATACATCACAGTGTGTGGCTGCATGCTCACACCCACTGTGTGAATATCTAGAGTTTGACTGAGGTTCAAACCCTTTTGGAGATTCTTTAGACATCTCCCTTCTGAGTTGCTTGAGATCTTCATGAATTATCTCAATAGATTTAGGAATAATATTTGTGAGATTATCTTCCTTCTTTCCTCCAAAATTTGGAGTCTTCTCCTGCTTCTATTTATGTCTTCTTGATTAGAATAGGAAGTGCAGGGTACTTCCTCTTCTATTTGCTCATCCTCCTTGGGAAGGTTCTTCATGGATCTAAAAACAGATGAGAGTAATCTCACCCTCTCCATCATTCTGTTCTCTGTTATTCTCTTCTCACTTTCTCTAAAAATTTGATCTCACAGGCTGAGCCAGAGATCAAGCTCTGATACCACTGTAATATTCCTATTTAGGAACAGATCATGAATCATGCACTGAAAAATGCATTTTCAGAAAAATATAATTTGGAACAGGAAAATAACTCTTGGATCCTTTATATTAGACAATATACAATATGAATCCAATTTTTTATCTGAAATAAATAAGACTAGGTGGGTTAAATAGATCTCCCACACCTAGTTACCTTCAAGAAAATGCCCAATGAGGGGCTGCAGCAAAGTAGAATGACCTGATGAAAGTGAAGAGAACTACTACTGCATAAAATATGCTGATAGACACTCATATACCAATTAGAAACACAAAATCAAGAAAGAGGTTCAATCCCTTCATCCAAAAGTGGGGAAAAGTGAGGATTTATGACCTAAAATGAATGTATTCAAGTATAAGCGTAAAAATAAGGGAGGCGGATGGATGGATATGATAGCTTAGTTTAAGAGGGACATACATACCGAATTTCAGCTCAAACAAAGGCGTTTTACTATTTTAAACAGAACCTCCATTCCCGACTAGGCTAGAAAACCCTAATTCCCCATGGCTTAAAGTATGCAGACTAGAATGAAGCTTCAGCGTGATTTTATGAAGGGTTAGATATATTTATATAGGAATAAAAATATGGAAAGTTTGGAACATGATCCTATAGTTTTACATGAGAAAATATAGCTCTATACATGAAGAAATGCCTCAAAACCCAGCATTATAACACAAGGAATTGTAGGATGAACCAAAAAATGTAATTTACAGGAATTTGTAGCAGTGTTATATTATGTTTCAGATATATAACATATCATAGTACAAAAATATAGATATAAGTGGGATATATATGCAAAAATGACTTTTAAGTACATTCCCCTTGGGGATCTTAGCAGAACATGAAGAACACGTAATAGATCTGAGATCTACACCATTGATCTGTAGTAAAATTTAGAAATTTCTAAAGAATATGTTACACAGCATATCATATCTGAAATATAACATGGATTTGTTGGCCAATCCATGGATCACCTCAGTGAAGGAAAGGAGTCCTTTCACCGGAGATCTCTCCTCCAAACTGCTAACAAATGGACACTGTAACTCTGCCTGCAAAATAATGCAGTTTATGAAGCTAATTGCATAGATGAAGTATATCACACTTTGGCCTCATGCCAATATGGAATTCTAAACCTCTAAATAGCTATTGCACTCCTACCAATGGTTTAGATTACTTCCCCACTGAAAAGATGCAATAGAACTCTTCAAATATGAATAGATCTAATTCCACTTGTTGCAGCTCTCTAAACAGTGAATCCCTAATTAGGATTTACACTGTCAAGGGAGGTGAAGCTTGGCCAAAATTCTAGATAGTTGATCAATGCAGCACAATCTCCTCCAAGAGACCCTCAAGGAAGGAAGAGGAATTCCTAAACAGGAAATTCCTCTCTCTTAGCTAAATAGCCAAGAGAGTTTGAGTTGCTGAAGCAATCTCAAAATAGAATTAACATAAACAACCTTTTTTTGAGTCTTTCCCTTCCTTATATAAGATTAGGTTTTGCAAAACCCTAAACCATCTTCATTCATTTGTCCCCTTTCACATGGAGGACCTCCTCATAGGACTGCATTAATCATCTAGGAGGTTCATTGTATCTGGATTGCTTTATGATTTGGTCCTGTTGACCCGGTCAAATAGATTGAACCTGTTTCATATAAGTGGATTTTATTGAGCAAGCCTTGATTTTACTCTGTTCACATTGGGCATTGATTTATTCTCATGTTTAGGAGTTTTTATTTGTTCTCCTTTACATTTTATTCATAAAACATAAAAATAAAATGACATTGAATATTCCTACTAGCTTGGGCTAGTTAGGAACATTACAGAATTTTAGTTGGGAGTCCCAGCTTTTCTGACTTTCGTTTATGGCTTTCTTTAATGCCATTACCAATGTCTTATTTGAAGACTTGGCCAATCCATTTCCCTAAGGATAGTAGGCAGTAGAATGTCCCAAGGTGATGTTGTATTGCTAGCAGAAACTAGTGAATTTGGTAGACTTGAAAGCCTGAGCGTTATCTATCACAAATTTGGCTGGGTAGCCAAATCTAGATATGATGTTCTCCTCCAGGAAATTTATAACAACTACATCAGTGGCATTTCTCACGGGTATCACCTCTACCAACTTAGTGAAGTATTCAGTGGCAGTGAGGATCCACTTGTGTTGACCGCTGGATGTCGGGTGAATCTCTCCGATAAAGTCAATTCCCCATTGCTGAAAAGGTTCTTCTATATGCACTGGGATCATAGGTAAGGGTGCAAATTTCTGTTTTTTAGAAAAAAATTGACATTTCTCACATGCCTTGACCCAAGCATGTATGTCCTCGAACAGTCTAGGCCAGAAGAAGCCCGCTTTTAGTATCTTGTGAGCTATATATCGCCAACTATAATGACCTCCATAGATGCCTTCATGGAATTCTACCATGACCTCCTCCACCTTCGACTCCATGAGGCATAAGAGTAAGATTCCCGAAGGGTATTTCCAATATAATCGACCATTTGCAATGATGTATTTCTAGGACTTCAACCTCAGGGTTCAATACTTGGTCTTATCAAAGTTTAACAGACACCTGAGAGTTAAAAGTTCTTCAACAATATCTTTATACCAGGTACTAAGAAAGTACTTCATGTGAGTTTTTTGTGCAGTAGTTTCTATCCTGAGCGGCTCGTCTGTACTCTCAGGTAATTCTCCACCCTCCATAGATAAATTTATGCCCAGATCCTGGTATTTTGAATCGGACAGGATTTTTTCCAACCCCTGTCCTTTGATAAGCTTTGTGGGGTGAATGTACAATTCATATTCCTGAATCTTAGCGATCCATTTACCTCTCTTGCCTTCACTATCCCCTTAAATTAAGATGTCTTTCACCATGGTTGTGGGCACGAAAGCATTTACTGTTGACTGCAGCACATACATTCTGAAATCCTTTAGGGACTTCACTAGGGCGTATGCTTGCTTCTCCAAAATGTTATACTTTAATTCAACATCCCAAAGCACCTGAATGAAGAAGGCGATGGGCTATTCATACCCATCTTCATTTTTCTGTAATAACACTGGAGCTACAGTATGTGGGGATGGAAACGAGAAGATCTTGAAAGGCTTACCATAGTCTAGTCCTGCCAATACTGGCGCTTCTGCAAAAGCACTCTCAATTCAGTTGAATGCTTCTCTTGATTTTTAGGTCCCTATATTACTAGTATAGTCCCTTATTATTGATAGTGTAACCCCCTTATTGTTATTATTGTACCCTTGTAACACCCATATTGTTATTATTGTGCCCTTAAATTATTATTGTTAGGCCGGCTAGGATTACATTGTGGCCCCACTAGCCAACCAATGCCTCACTAGCCAACCAATTTACATATGATCACACTATTTAGCTAACATCTACCGTGTATGTCACCATAACATCAATAGAATGAAATTCATACACATAACAAAAATGCATATGAATAAATTGATCTATTATAATTTTTCATAGATGTAACCACAACAACAATCAGTTGAAAAACATGTATATAACCCTAATTATTATAGCAACCATTCCAATCATACAATACTGTAAGATGATCTGTTTTTACCCAAAATTCTAGTGCCACAACTTCACTTTGATGATCTGCATCTCCTGGTCTATCTCAACCAACCCATGAGCATCATACACACCAAAAGCACCAAGATGGCCTAAAATGCATACAATGACCTCATGGACAAAACCTATAACCATGATAATGCATGCATAACAACATATAGACACTGGCATGTATAACAAAAGCATAACCGACATGCACTCATGACGATCACATCTAACAAATAACACCATCAACTTCCACATGGCAACACAAATGCAACAATGACCACCACCATGCATACAAAACAAGCACATAAAATGAAATGGTTATTAACACACGTGCAACCGACATGAATGCAAGACCAATACACACCGCCCATCTAGTCCAAGTGGTGAACCATGTTCTGATACCACTCTATAACACCCTCCTCCCACATATACCCAAGTTACTAGCCAATTGAGGTAAATATGCGATGAGAGGCTATTATGATGAGATTCAACCTCCTAGGTGACCTTAAGGAAGTGGAATCAATGAAAACATATCATATAGACATTGTACATCAATAATAACACCCCCAGGAGCCAACCCAACCATTCAGGGATCCTGCCCTTGGGTCCCACTGACCTTTTGAGCTCTTGGACCTTTGGATGCATGCACAAGCCTGCATGCCTGCATCTGGGAGGCTTTGGGCACATGCACAAGCCTCCATGCTAGTGTTGAGGGACTAAATTACCCAATGTTGTGCCAACATCCCCAGGATTTGAGGCACTTTTTTAGACCCAAAATATAGTTCATTTCCCATAACTTAATGACAATTTCAAAGATGTTTTTCAACCACAAAATAATGATGCAAAATAAAACAAACCAACAAGGACTCAACTGGATGCCTACTAGCCATGATAGGAATTTCGTTAAGCATGTCACAAACATGGAAACTACATGTGTAAACAGCATATATGAGCATAGGGGTCTCACACTTATCTGAAAATTGATAAGAAGCATTGTTCCCATATATCATTATCTGCATTAGCATCTATTTAACCATATATACATTGTGCATTCCTTTACAAGTAAAAACATGGGGAGAGCCATACATCATAACTGTCATAATACATGCTTATAACCAACATAATAACAACATAAATTCAAGGATACAACAACCATATAATCCATATATAAACTAGCACATTTTCTTATAAAATACTAAGAAAATTAACCTCTCATTAATGAATGTAAAAACCAACCGAAGATGGGACTACCATATTCCACCTGACCATAGATTGGTTGAGACAAATCTCTCTTTAGCCAATCACCCCCATGCCATATTCTAAGCATGAATGTGAGACTCAAGCCGAAAGAACCAACCAGGGAATTTTGAGGATAAACCACCTCACCCTCATCAATAGGAACCATGATTTACCGTAATCCACACTGGATCACTAGGCCAAAACAATGAATATGTCATAATAGGCTTTACCATGATCTCCACCCAATCACTAGGAAAAAACAAGAATGTATGCCATCAAATTTTTCCACCTACGCTGTGAGGAATTTTCCCATCTCCTAGTCTCTTAGTATTTACGACAATCCACAACCCAATCTAGGGATTACTAGGCCCTAAACTGAGACATATTATCTAGGATTTACCGTATATCCCAACATGAGATTACTAGGCCTTATGGAGAGCACCCACCTCTCAGGATTTACCACAATCCACATCGGATCACTAGGCCCTAAATCGAGGCAACACACTATCCATATTTACCGCAACCCACATTATAGTTCATGGGTTACTAGGCCTTGTGTTATATTATTTTAGAGATCCACATCACTCATCTTTGAATCCATCCATATATCCAGCTCAACCAAAACATGAGACCTCCAGCACACCATGGCTATCCGAAAATGGAAATTCTAGGCTAGAAATACTGTCACGCCTGGAAAAACCCATGCCATGAAATAAAATAACCAAATGAAATTTTATGCATTCCAAATCTACCAAGGAAATCACACATGAAAATTGATACCTACAAAGAATCACGTTGTAGTTTCTTGGTACTTCTCTTCCTTGATTTCTCCTTCCTTCATCTTTCCTTCTTTCCCTTTCTTCATCCAATGCCAAAGTGCTTCAAGAATACTCTAAGTGTCCAAGTGTGTGTGTGTGTGTGTGTGAGACATAGAGAGAGAGAGAAAGAGAGAGAGAGAGAGAGAGAGTAATGAGAGAGCACCAAAACTGAATTTACCAAAAGGTAAATGAGCCAAAATATTCCCAACTAATCCTCATGCTAGACTCTTGTATTTCACAGTATCACAAGGTGGCTAATTATTTATTATATTTTTCATATTGAAAATAATATTCCATGACTATCATTTAATTTCAGAAAGGAAAGGGAAATCTTGACTGTAAAAAGCTTCAAAGGAATCAATCTGCCTCTCTATCCAGTAGAAGGAAGGAAGTGTTGCTCACAAGGTGTGATGGGGATCAAACATCATTTCTACCGTCATTCCATTTAATTTCATTCACCCTTTCTTCCCCCCTCATTTCCTCCATACTCTCCCATGCTCTAAATCCCATTCAAAACCCCAAAACCCACATATATAACCTTCCGGGGCTTATTACTTTATAAATCCATTTATTATAAAATTTAGGACTTTATTTTAAAAGCTTCGTCACCCATAAAAAACCGTGTTATATAAACCTCAGACCTTATCATTATATATTTCACATATTATATATATAACAAGAGCCACTCAAACCATTGGTGGGACCCCTTGTACCTTCATCGCATATTGGCATCACAAATGATAACAATTAACTATGATGGTCTTAACGCTAAACTTATAAAATCACTGATGCAATATGATGTGGGTCCCATTCCCCACCATGATTCCTTTTTTCCATTCCATTTTCCTTTGAAATACACTGAAACCTTACCTTTTTCTGACCATTCCGCTTTAATCTTCCCCCTTTAATATTTCATTTCTTTTTCATTCCGATTGCGATTGAAGTGGGGCCCTCGTCACATTTCATAGCTTTTATGTGTTTTCATATTAGAAACTAAAACTTGTAATATGTGATCGCTGATTTGGAAATATCACATCGCATGTGACTTACCTTTGTGAGTGCCCGCAGTCTATCATATTTATTTATCGATGCAGTAAGTCGGCCCCACCTCCGTAGTTCCACCCCCCCTTCATAACCGTCGCAAAACATTGATATACCACATAAAAATTCATAAAATAATTACCGCTTTGAACCTTTTCCGATTCACAAAACTCTGCCGCATAGCCAGTGGGTTCCTCTTCCCCATATTTCACAAATTTTAAAAGTTAACCACCACAACTTATAACTAAAAGTTATTAATTGCGATGTGCGATGCGGTCACGGTCCCACTTCTTCCCTACCACATCAATCATCTCCTCCCTCGCACATCGCCCTTTGCACTCTTTAGCGTTTAAACCATCTGCGCTTATAGCTAGATGGTAAAAGTTGTGATATGTACTGTGTTCTGGTCTCATCGACCATCCACGTCACCTTCCTTTCGAATCGCACCACCGATCATATTATTTATGACTTAAACTGTAAAGGTTGCGAAATGCGCAGATGCGATGCACTTCAGAATCAAAATTTGAAGGATTTTAGGTCCGAGTGAAACGCGTTTTCACTATGTTTTGTGTGTATAATAGGTCAAGTCAGGCCTACGAGGTTTATAGCTCATTTCATGAATAAATAGGCCAAAATACCCGGCAAAGAGCAAAGGCTTTCCACCTCATCGCACTCTTTAAATCTGATAGCCTACGTTTCATTCCAGCTCCCCGCACCATTTTAATTTTATCATGAGAGGGGGGTCTAGAATGAGTAGTATCCCATACCACCCATCTGGCTACATGTCATGCTTAAGGTTATTCTGCAACCCCTCTCCAAACATCACTTACCACTCTCACCCTCCTTCGGAAAGTCCTTTGTGTCATTCAGAAAACCATTGCGCCGTATGACCATCTCCAATACCGCCACACCACGTCCTCCATCATCCATCCTCGTCTTCCAACCGCCATCCCTCCAGAGTCGGGCATATGAAGTTTGAAACTCGTTTACGAAGAAATAAGGTGAAACACGGCCAGAAGGGCTTGGTTAGGAGATAAACTCTAGAGGTCAAGTCGGGCAAAGGATTGGCGGCAGAAAATATTATGTCGTAACTACAAGAGAAAAGAACACGCACGTAGAACCATTATCATATAATAGAAGAGGCCGGAGAGGTAGAAAAACACATCAGCACCAGCACCAATCAACGAGAAGTGGCCAGCACTGCACCAAATTAATTACTAAATGCCAGTTTTCTGCAAAAAAGAGCCAGATGTTAGAACCTCCATTGGTTGCCTCTTTGAAACCATCACAGCCACCTTCAAAGCCTACTGTTTGATATTCCGAGGAGCCAATGAAGCGTTTAGATCTATGAAGAGTTATCCAGATTTTCTTTATTCAGGCCTTGCATGGACACACTTGTTCAAATTTAGTTTGTCTGTAATAAATGAAGTTTCCAAAGTATATTAGGGAAATTGACTTAGTTGTTAGTTAAATACTGCAAGAATTATCATTATCAAGGGTTGGATATTTTAGCACCTATATTGTAAGAACTACTATTGGAGCACTATAATTTTTGGAGCTGCAACATCGATAATCAAAGACCAGTTATAGGATTCTTGAGTTGTGTCAAAATGGTGATGTGTTTCTTCTTTGTTTAAATGTTTTTTTTGTTTTCTCTATTGTGTATCTGCTCATCTAATTGTGAATCAAAAATTTTAGATTAAGATTCACTATTAGAGCGCCTTAATTCTGTCTACATTTACAATATGAATGTTTTCTGCTGAATTCTGATTAAACAATTCTAACTTCTCTTTAGTCACTACTGAACCTTATTGTTTCTTTCACCTAATAATTCATACATCTCTTTAGATCCATTTAGCACAGTTAGCTTACCCTGTGATTTTCTCTTGATTTTGATGTGCCATTCTAGCCTTTGACTCCATCGCTTAATGGAATAGCTTCTGCAGCCCTATTTTTCCAAACACACAATCAATCAAAAAAACAACCCCCATCACTCTAACTAGCCTAATATTGGTACTTATAACCGGAAAGTTAAATCAATTTAAATCATAAAACAGAGAGAGCCCTCTCTGAGTCTAGGAAGGCTAGGTGATTGACTCCAAAGCGGTTTGATGTTGAGCTTTATAGTTTAGTTTTCCCAATATTATAAACTATAGAGTGCTAACATAATGGAGACCATACTGGGAAGTTATTAAAAAACTTAGTATTTCATCAGAACTCAGAAACCCCGGTAAAAATATTGTATGATTTAATTATGTTCCAAGATTGGTATTTGGTTGTTGATTGTGGACAATAGTTGGACACAAGAAAGTTGAAATCATCCGCTTGACGACTCCACATTTTTTCAGATTGACCTAAAGACTCCACTGGTATAAGAATCTAGATTGGGTGCACATATATAGTGACCTCACTCTCTGACTGATAGAAAATATGAATCCAAGAATATGCTGGTATGCTCCAATGAACATAGATCACATTCCTGGATTCCCACACAAAATGCCTCAGGTAAAATGGCAAATAAATCTTCATATTTTTTAAGATGAGACTATTGATGATGCTTCGTTACATCTTATTAAATTTCATTTACATTCTTGGAATTTGAAGGTCGAATGGCATGTGGATTGCCTCGT
The DNA here is from genome assembly GCA_034641835.2 of Pinus albicaulis. Taxonomy (NCBI): domain Eukaryota; kingdom Viridiplantae; phylum Streptophyta; class Pinopsida; order Pinales; family Pinaceae; genus Pinus; species Pinus albicaulis. The sequence continues at coordinate 247,643,368 of CM076579.1, forward strand.
GAAGATGTTCATGGCAACATTAGAAGGGAAAGCGAGGGAATGGTATGAAGGTCTGAACCTTGACAGATTGTTTTCTTTAAGGGATTTCCACAAGGTGTTTTATGAGCATTACAAAGAAATTTCTCCATCTTTATAATTTTTTGAAAATTGTTGTGATCAGTCTGAGGATCTCATACAATACCTTGTAAATATTGACGAAGATCTAGGAAATTGACATCCCGAGGATCTCTTAGAAGCAATTCATGAATTTAATTCTCAAGTTAACTGTCATGACAACCAAGAGAAGTTAGTTGACAATGAAAGCAATCAAGAAATGAGAGAATATCCGCAAGATCTCTTTGTGGGGACAAATGATAATTCATCTGCCCTTTTGTATGAGGCTAAAGAAGGAATTTGGACTCATGACTAGCCTTCACGAGAGAAAGAAAACATTTTTTGTTCAATCTAAAGAAAACAAAGAGTCCCTCCTCCTTTAACTGAAGAAGAAATCAATCAAATTCTAAGCATGCTGCCAACCTCTAAATTTTTATGTAATGAAGAGATCATGTCTATTTGTTTTACTGTTGATTTATGTACTAAAGCATTTCCTCATGAAGAAACAAAAGAACAGATTGATACTAATGTTGTCCTACCTTCTCAAGGAGGCCTATTGCCATAAAGTGCTCCTATTCATCAAAATGATGGCCTTCCAATAGAATTCAGCCAACTCTGTCAAGACATATCAGGTTTGCTTGAGGAAAAAATAGTGGTATATAATGAGGATGCCATGTCAGATGACTATGAAGAATATGTAGATATTCCCTTTCGGAAGGATCCTGAGCATGACATATATAGTGGAACAAGGAGCAGCCCTAGATGAAGTCTGTTATTTAAATCTTCAGGACCAAGTATGGTTCCAAGATCCTTTTGTTGGCTTCTTAGAATCATCTAAAGAAGGAGTATTCTATGCCAGGAATGGTTTGTTACATAATTTAAGGAAATGTTTGAGCATTGTTTTTCAAAGGCAAGTAAAATGGGAGTGGCCCTTTTGTTTTTTCCGCATACTCAAAAATGTGAATAAGAATCAATCATGTAGTCATTTACTTGATTGGTTGCATTGGAGAAAGGAGTTTACTTAGTGTATATATCACCTCCAAGTTAGATTAGGGTAGGTAAGTGTGAAAATAATATCGATACTATGAGCATCTCTCAAATTTCAATTTTAGATTGCTTCTCATTTTCAGATCAATATGTTTCAGACTTTAGTTTTAGCTCAGTTCTGGTTTCACCATTAAATTTTTCAAGGTGCAGCAATATGTTCAGCATGATGGAATACAGTGGATAATCTCAATTGCAGTGATAGTTCAAATTTCAGTTTTCTAATAAATTGGCTATCCAAGCAGCTGGTCTATCCCTATCTTTCAAAGTTAGGAGGAACAATCAGCAAGTTTCCAGTGACTAAGTTTCTTGGCAGATCAAGATACAAGTTGTGGGATCAACCCAATGGATTAGGCTACTAGTCTATGGTGTTCTTGACACCTCCTAAAGGAGTTGCCATCCCCAGTTGGAGCCATTGTTAGACTCCTATATTTCATAGTATCATAAGGTTATGAATTATTTCTTATATTTTTCATACTGAAAATAATATTCCATGGCTATCATTTATTTTCAGAAAAGAAATGGAACTCCTCACTATAAAGAGATTCAAAGGAATCAATCTGCCTCTCCGTCCAGTAGAAGGAAGGAAGTGTTGCTGAGAAGGTGTGATGGGGATCAAACTTTATTTCTTCCCTTGTTCCATTTCATTTCATTCACCCTCTCTGCCCCCCTCATTTCCTCCATATTCTCCCATGCTCTGAATCCCATTCAGAAACTCAAAATCCACATATATAACCTTTCGGGGCTTATTACTTTATAAAAACATTTATTATAAAGTTTCGGATTTTATTTTATAAGCTCTGTCACCCATCGACAGATATGTTATATAAACCTTAGACCTTATCGTTATATATATCACATATTATATATATAACAAGGGACGCTTAAACAATTGGTGGGACCCCTTGTACCTTCATCACATATTGGCATCGCAAATCATAACAATTAAATGTGATGGTCTTAATGCTAAAATTATAAAATCACCGATGCGATATGATGTGGGACCCATTCCCCCCCATGCTTCCTTTTTTCCATTCCATTTTCCTTTGAAATGCACTAAAACCTTACCTTTTTCTGACCTTTTTGCTTTACCCTTCCCCCTTTGCCATTTCATTGTTTTTTCATTCTCGATAGCGATTAAAGTGGGGCCCTCATCGCATTTCACAGGTTTTATGTGTTTTCACATTGGAAACTAAAACTCAAAATATGCGATTGCCAATTTGGCGATATCACATCGCACGTGACTTACCTTTGTGAGCGCCCACACTCTAACATATTTATTTAGCGATGTGGTTAGTCAGCCCCACCTCCATAGCTCAAGCATCGCTTCATAACCGTCGCAAAGCATTGATATACCACATAAACCTTCATAAAACACTTACTTATTTGAACCTTTGTAGATTCACAAAACTCCGCCACATAGCCAGTGGGTCCCTCTTCCCCATATTTCACAAAGTTTAAAAGTTAACCCCCATAGCTTATAACTAATTGTTATGAATTGCGATGTGCACTATGGTCGTGGTCCAACTTCTTCCCTACTACGTCACTCATCTCCTCCCCCACGAATCGCCCCTTGCACTCTTTAGTGTTTACACCATTTGCACTTATAACTAAATGTTATGAGTTGCGATATGCACTACAGTTTGGTCCCATCGATCTTCCACGTTACGTACCCTCCACGTCACCTCCCTTTCGCATTGCACCACTGATCATATTATTTATGACTTAAAATGTAAAGGTTGTAAAATGCACGGATGCGATGCGCTTCAGAATCTAAATTTGAAGGATTCCACGTCCGGATGAAACGTGTTTTCACTATGTTTTGTGTTTATAACAGGTCAAGTCAGGCCTACAAGGTTTATAGCTCATTTCATGAATAAATAGGCCAAAAGACTCGGCAAAGAGCAAAGGCTTTCCACCTCATCACGCCATCATCATCTTTAAATCCGACGACCCACGTTTCATTCCAGCCCCCTACACCATTCAAAATTTATCATGAGAGGGGGGTTCGGAATGAGCAGTATCCCATACTACCCATCTGGTTACGTGTCACGCTCAAGGTTATTCCGTACCCCCTCTCCAAACACCGCTTACCACTCTCACCCTCCTCTGGAAATTCTTTTGCGCCATTCAGAAAATCGCTACGTTGTATGACCGTCTCCAATACCGCCACACCATGCCCTCCATCATCCATTCCCGTCTGCCAACCGCCATCCCTCCAGAGTCGGGCATATGAAGTTTGAAACTCATTTAGGAAAAAATAAGGTGAAACATGGCCAGAAGGGCTCAGGTAGTAGATAAACACTAAAAGTAAAGTCAAGCAAAGGTTTGGCGGCATAAAATATTATGTCGTAACAACAAGAGAAAAGAGAAAGCACACGAAACCATTATCATATTATAACAGAGGTTGAAGAGCCAGCAAAACACATCAGCACCAACACCAATCAATAAGAAGTGGTCAACACTGCACCAAATTAATTACTAAATGCCATTTTTTTGTAAAACAGAGCCAAATGTCAGAACTTCCATTGGTTTCCTTTTTGAAACCATCACAGCCACCTTCAGAGCTTGTTGTTTGATCTTCTGAGGAGCCAATGAAGCATTTAGATCTATGAAGATTTGTCCAAATTTAATTCTACAAGCGATGTTGTTAGAAGATTTTCTTTATTCGGGCCTTACGTGGCCACACTTGTCCAAATTTTGTTTGTTTGTAATAAATGAAGTTGCCAGAGTAGATTAGGGAAACTGACTTAGTTGTTAGTTAAATACTTTTAGAATTCTCATTATCAAGAGTTGGATATTTTAGCACCTGTATTGTAAGAACTACTCTTGGAGAACTGTAATTTTTGGAGCTAGAACATCGATAATCAAAGACTGGTTACAGGATTCTTAAGCTGTGTCAAAATGGTGATGTGTTTCTTCTTTGTTTAAATGTTTTCATTGTTTTCTTTGCTGTGTATCTACTCATCTAATTGTGAATCAGAAATTTTAGATTAAGATTCACTGTCGGAGCACCTTAATTCTGTTTGCATTTACAATCTGAATGTTTTCTGCTGAAGTCTGATTAAACAATTCTTAACTTCTCTTTAGTCACTATTGAACCTTACTGTTTCTTTCACCTAATAATTCATACAACTCTTAAGATCCATTTAGCATAGTTAACTTGCCCTGTGATTTTCTCTTGATTTTGATGTGCCATTCCAAAATTTGACTCCATCGTCCAATGGAATAGCTTTTGCAGCCCTATCTATCCAACCACACAATAAATAAAAAAAACAACCCCCATCACTGTAACTATCCTAATATCAATACTTATAACCAACAAGTTAAATCTATTTAAATCATAAAACAAAGAGAGCCCTCTCTGAGTCTAGGAAGGCTAGGTCCTTGACTCCAAAGCGGTTTGATGTTAAGCTTTATAGTTTAGTTTTTCCAATTTTCTAAATTATAGAGTGCTAACACCTCATAAGAATTTTTATCAATTAGGTATCTATTTTCTCCATTTACATTATTTTCCTTCATTTTTCTCCTCATATCCAACCTCTGACCTTTCACCTTCCTTTACTCCTATTTTCCATTATTGGGTTATACATGGTGTCACCCATCATCAAATCGAACCTTATTTGATTCTATAATAAACTACATATATAACCCAATATATGGAAATGGGGAGTCTGACAATAGTTAGATATCATGCTCCACTTCCCTCTTGGGCGGTAAACCTTTAGTCTCTCAGAATGCATCCCTATATGCCTATAGTAACTCATCGAATTTTTTTTCTTTTCTTAGTACACCCTTCTAGGAATGAATTACCTATTATAGACTCTTCTATAAACTAATTTTCTCTTAAAAATAGTAAAACATAATTCTTTCTCGAATTGATCAATTTGTTGGCTCGATTGTCACTTACCAATGAAAATTTTGACTTGCCTTCGTGCACATTGATGATAATTTATTTTCCATCCTTGATGAGCTGATATTCATTGGATCTATGCATGAATATTTCATATCGCATGTACATGTAGGGACTTCCAAAAACCAATCTACATACATTAAGGGGAACCACATATATTTCTACTTCACCAATAAAATTATCACTAATAACATATCTAATTTTGCACTATTTTGTCACCTTTAACTCTACATCCTTATTTACCCATCCCAATGGATATGGGCTTGGATGATCATGAATTTTCAATCCCAATTTGCCGACCAAATCTACTCTAATTAGATTCTCCTATGATCCAGAGTCAAATAGAGTATTAATCATTGTCTTCTTGACCTATATATTTACGTGGAAGAGTTTGGTCATTTCTTTCTCTTCATGTTTCTGAAGGCTACTCAGATTCACCTCCTTCTACATTGACGTACATAAAATCTTCTCATGTGCATCAATGGTGATTTAAACTTGGTTTCTTGAATTGGTGGCCATGGATTTATTCTTCTTATTATCTTTCTTTTTTTTCTTTGGGTTAAGCTCCAGATTCAACTTAAAACGCTTCTCCTCTATATATCCATCAATGTTGTAGTGTTTGTTAGGATATTTTCATTGGTGTGATATGTTTGTTTTATTTTTATCTTTTCCCCCTTTCCACTTCTTCTTACCCTCCTTAGAAGCATCTTGTTGCTACATATGCTTGGATCCACTTGATTTCCCTTTCTTCAATCCTATGTTCTCCAAGTAAAGTGCTTGTGCACAATCCTTGTCCACCAATATAGGCTTGAACATCCAATCACTTTCTTTTGTAGATGGATGTGTAGACCCCATAAAATATTTGAGAAGTAAATATGAGTTCATTGGGAAGATACCCGTATTTATGTCCATGTTTATGAACTCTATGTTGTACTTCTGTATGTTGTGCCCTTGATTTTTCCTTAAGTAGTGCCACTGGGTCCATTAGTACTCTACATACCAAGTAGGGTAAAATTATGAATTTATGAGGGTTTTGAAGTCCTCCCACTTATTCAATGGAGGTTCTCTCTCCAACCGTAGGGTTTATGTGTGCCTTTGCCACTAAGTGACGACATGGCCATCTAATTTCAACTATGCAAATAAAATCTTATGTTCTTCCTGAACATGATGGAAACTGAAATAAACCTCTAATTGCTACAAAATAGTAATTAGCTTTAGAGTGTCGATCTCACCTTGGTATGATTTGATATAGACCTTTTGTTGCATTTTGAACAGGGAGTGTGAATGGTTCATGGCACTTGAATTGAGTTTATCTTTTCTAGGTCCTTCATTCGATTGGTTCTTTGTTTCTTCTCAATCTATTGATCTCCCCTCTAATATGCCCTCTGGATTAGAACCCCCATATTTTCCAAATGTCCCGAGCTTATTGCTCAGGGTTGAAATGAGGAGATTTATATTATGACTTATATCCAAAAAAATTTCTTCTAGCTGTGAAAACCTCTCCTTTGCAGGATCGTGAGGTTCATTCATATATTCATCGCTCGTGATTATGATTTTACGACTTTTGGCCTAGATGATCTAAATCCTTTGAAAATTTACGATCTATACTGATAAAACTATATCTAAAATTTTGAAATCTACACTATTAGGGTTTTATTCTTCTTCATATTTATATATTTGTGGATTATTATTAAATATGTACGCATGTAAATTAAAATTATGCAAAAAATAGAGAACAGTGAAATAAAATATCACAAACCACAATTTGACACAAGATATGACCTAGGAAACCATTTCGGAAGAAAACCCCACTAGAAGGTGATGCTCCTATTCTCTCTTTATCTAAATATAAAATGGCCTAGTTGATCCAAGTCCTCTTCAAATTTACGATCTAGATCTGAGAAAAATATATCTAAAAATATGAAATATACATTATTAGGGTTTTATTCCTCTTTATATTTCTATATTTGTAGATTACTATTAATTACGTATGCATGCAAATTAAAATTGTGCAAAAAATAGAGAATAGTGAAACATAAAATCACAAACCACGCTTTGATAGATGATATGACCCGAGAAACCATTTTAGGAGAAAACCTAGTTGGAAGGTGAGGTTGCTCCTTTTATGAGGGTTTTAAAGTCCTCCCACTTAGTCAGTGGAGATTCTTCCTCCAACCTTGAGGTCTTTGTGTGGTTTTCCAACTAAGTGAGCGCATGGCCCTCTAATTTCAGTTGTCCAAATAAAATTTTATGTTCATCCTCCACATGATGGACATTGAAATAAACCTCTAAGTTTTACAACTAGTGATTTAACTTCAGAGCGCCATTCTCACCTTGGTACAACTTCATATTGGCCTTTGCTTTCATTTTGAATAGGGATTGTGAATGATTCGTGGCACTTGAACTGGGTTGATCTTTTTCAGTTCCTTTCTTTGGTTAGTTCTGTGTTTCTTCCCAATCTTCTGATCTCCCCTCTATTAGAACCCCCATATTTTCCAAATATCCAAAGATTATTGCTCGAGCCTAAAATGAGGAGATTCATTTTACAACTTATATTTACAATCTGTGATTTAAACTGTGAACACCTATACTATGAAGGATCATGAGGGTCATTTTTAGATTCTTTGGTCATGATTAGGGTTTTATGACTTTTGGCCTAGTTGATTTAGATCCTCTACAAATTTCCACAAAAATCCTGCAAAATTCCAAATTTCTAAAAATATGAAATCTACACTATTAGTGTATGCACGAAAATTAAAATTATGCAAAAAATATAGAAAAATGAAACAAAAAATTACAAACCATGATTTCACACAAGATATGACCTCAGAAACCCTTTCAGGAGAAAACCTAGCTGGAAGCTGAGGTTGCTCCACTCTCTTTCTCTAAATATAAAATGGTTGAGAGTAGAAATAATTATGGAATGTGGCCATGGGTTATTATAGTGCACAAATCCTCTCTTTATGTTCTATCTCCTATCCCTCTCATATATTTTTTCTCATCTATGGAACACAATCACTTGAAAGAATGAAACCCCTTTTCCTCTTAGTGGTCTCATTATAACATAGCCCGATATATAAGTAGTGGTTAGGGTTGACTACCTGAAATCTTAAAAATAGTTACAATATGGACTCTTCTAGAGTCTTCTTCATCATAATCGCATTGTCTAACTCTTTTCCCATGAATAATGGGGCTCACATGGTATACTCTCAAATTATGGTGGTGACAATTGGAAGGTAAAATTCTGAGTGGCATAAATTTTTCATATGAACACCGATTGATATGATTATCGTGTCGTTGCAAAGGGCTATGCATGTAAAATATGAATAAAATTGGTGACACTAAAGCGACACATTTTTAACCCAAAAAATGTCGTTTGATGCCTCAAAATGCTCCTAGAAGTATGCTAAACTCGGCCCCATTGGTAAAAATGTTCATGTGAGCTTATTCCTCCACTTTTTCCACTCTAAATGTATTGTGATGGATGAAAAACAATATAATGATCGAATCTAGGTCAGAGATGGAGGGGGGAAGAGATGAAATAAGAAATATACACACAAAAGAAATTACAATTATTATATAATATTGAACATTATTAGACATACAGGAAGAGTAGGTAAGACTTTTACAAAAGGTAAAAGGATTTGGATTTAGAAATCCATGAATATTGTTGTTTTTCATTGAAATAGATGCATTGATTTCAATGTAGATGTTGATTCCTAATCCTATTTGATTCTTTTCACTAGATGCATTGATTTCAGTGTAGTTAATAATTTCTAATCCTATTTGATTGCTTGCACTAGATTCATTGATTTGAGTATAGATTTTGATTTCCAATCTTATTTGATTCTTTGCACTAGATACATTGATTTCAATGTAGATGTTGATTGCTAATCCTATTTGATTGCTTGCACTAGATATATTCATTTCAATGTAAATGTTGATTTCTAATTCTATTTGATTACTTGCACTAGATGCATTGATTTTAGTGTAGATGTTGATTTATGATTGGATGTAACTAGATGTATGATGTACATTATTACAAAGTAATTATATTAATAGTGCACATTGGTTTCTGTGTAAGCACAAATTTTTTATTGATGATGTGCATTGATTTATGTGTTACAATAATTCAAACATAAATAAAATACTTGAATTTTCATCTTAAATAAAATGTTCACTTACCTGAAATGGTTGCTTCTTGAAATTGTAAACTATTTGTAATTGAATACATTCTTATTATTCCCATCTTCCATCATTCAACAATGTTAGTCATTTTGCATTCAAATGAGGTAATAAGAAACAACTACCATTAAAACTTCAGGTTTAACACTCCATAAGTCACAATGATTTATTTTGGAGAAAACTATTATTAATATTTGAAAGCAAGAGAGACAAGATATAAAATTTACTACAATAACTTGAGTTAAATATTTGAATGGTATACGATTTCAAATACCCTTTTCGTATAATCGATATGAAAATATGGAAAAACTAAAAGGTGTGACAATAAGAACAATAGAATAAAATAGTTAGAGATTGATCACAATGAAGGGTATTCTTATTTTTCACATTTTCTATCATTTGACACCATCACATTGTCACTTTGGGTTCAAAATTTTTATTTCATGATTTTTCATCATTCAAGTTATTAACAGTCTCTATCATCTCAACAAACGACTTGAAGGTAACTTAAAAAATTTAAAAATAAAATGACTAGATTAATCTTAGACACATTTAGGTTATTTAAAATGATCAAAATAATTAGATGTTTAAGAAATTTTTTGTTAATGCACATAATTGAACCCACCCAGATCCATCTTAATCACATATTTATCAAGCACCGAGAGGGATAAAATCTCTTGAAGTTCAAACCTTTTGCACCTCGACAAATTTTATCATTCTCAACATTTCATAAATATGGAGTTACGATGAATCTAGAATGGTGAATATTTACAATTAATTTTTTTATCACTAAATATAAATATGAATATTCATTTATAAAGCACATTTACATGACATCTCATGAACTAATTATTATTATATAAAAATATTTTTTTTCATTCATAATAGTAATTATTACAAATTTAAAATTATATCCACAATTATTACAAATTTCATATAAACATTTACATAATTTATATAACATTCTAACATTCTAATTATTAATTTTTTGTTAATATTTATAAATTGTATTAATGTAAATATTCTCTTAAGCTTCGCGTATTAGTTGGATCAACATGTGAAGGTCATAATCTCATTCTATAATAATTACAAATTAGCAATATAAAGTTACAATGAGTATATTTATAACTATACAAAAATATATTTTTCCATTCATAATAATAACTAAAACTTCAACATCATATCCATAAATATTATATATTTTGGATACATATTTAAATAATCTATACATGAAGAGTTTACTTATTGCAATTTTTCTTTTTAATATTTATAAACTATAAATTAGAAAATTAAACTATAGATAGTTAATAGAAGAAGATTAAGAGAATATTCACATTGACCTAAGTTATAGTTTATAAATATTAGCAAAAATATAAAATTGTAATTAATATTATGAATAAAAAATTATTATTTAATTATTATAATTATAATTAGCATATAAATAAAATCCTATGAACTAATTATAATTATATAAAAATATATTTTTACATTCATAATAATAATTAGAGTTTTATATTTTGTTAATATTTATAAACTATAAATTGTATATGTGAATATTATGTTAAATTTCTTGTATTATCTACATTTACATGCAAAAGTCATAATATAATTTTCTAATAACTACAAATCTACACAAAATATATTTATAATTATAAAAGTATCTATTTATAATATTAATTAAAACTTCCACATTATATTGGTAATCATTATAGATTTTAAGTAAATATTTAAATAATCTATATATATTAGTGTTTAGTTATTATAATGTTTTTGTTAATGTTTATAACTATAAATTTTGTTAATATTTATAATTATATTAGAAAAGTATGTTTTCTTATTCATAATAATAACTACAACTTGAACATAAGTTATTCTATGTATATAGTCTAGTTAGTCACGGGAGTAGATGAGAGGGTGACACCATGTTATGCTCAAAACTCTATGGGTGACAATCTGACCACAATCCAACCAGACTAAAGCATGACCTCACTCGATATAATTTTTGATAATATTTATCATAAATTTAGATAATCTACATAATAATTTAATTGTTATATATTTTTTTATTAATACTTGTAATTATAAATTGTGTGACTAAATATGTAAATATACTTATTACAAAACACACACATATATATATATATATTCAACATCATATCTATAATTATTATAAAATTTAGATAAATATTTAAATAATTATAAATTATATTATTTAATATTTTTTTTATTAAAATTTATTAAATTTAAATAATTTATATAATATTTTCATTATTCATTTTTATTATACTTATCACAAACACAATTTATAATAATAATAAACAAAATTTCAACATCATATTTATGATTATTAAAAATTCAAATAAATATTTAAATAATTTATAAATATGAATTTTGTTATTATAATATATTTTTAAAATACTGACCATAAATATGAATATTTTCTTAAACTCTTTGTAATAGTTTCATCTGCATGTGAAAGTCATACTAATAGTTACAAATTAGTAATATTAATAGAGTGCAATTTACTAATAGTTATAATAGAGTACAACTATGTTTTAATTGAATTTATTCATCATGTATATAATCAATTTACTTATAAATAGAAAACAGTTGTTTTTTTATTGTTCCCCACAGTCATACATGTAGTTAGTGAACTATATAAATTTTTGGTTGAGTATCCATATATACATAAGTATACATCAATTCATAGTCTTCATTAACATGTTGTGAAGAAAGGCAAAAGAAGAAAGTGACTATCAATAATGGAAATGGAAACAAGAGATCTTAGTGATTTAGCTCAGGGTTTGTGGGATAAGCTGGAGGAAGATTTGCAATTAGAAATATTGGCTCATCTTTCTGTGAAAAGTGTTTATAAGTTTAGTAGCATTTGTAAAAAATGCAAAACTTTGCTTTCCAGCAAATTCATAAGTGATATATGGACGAAAACACCAGTGAACAAAGAGCCATGGCTAATTATATGTGGTAAATTCTCTAATACTCCTTGCATGGCTTATTGCTTCTATAGAAAGACCTGGAAATTCTATTTCTCCACATCCAAAACCCAACAATAGCTGAAGTCTTTCATCGTGGATCGACAGCAGGCCTATTGTTACTAGACAAGCTAGCTAGTGAAGGTTGTTGCCAGTCATACGTATGTAATGAATTTGCAATTTAATGAAAAACTAACTAAATTGTAACATCATCATCTTCATTATTATTATTAAAAAAAAATATATGAGTTAAATAGATATGCATAAAAAAAAGCATGTAATAAAATTGTTAACCGTAGAGATTCATACTCACTTTACCATATATAAGCTTTGCTACAATACCATGAACCAATTTCATGACTCACTAATAGCAATGCCCAAAAAACCATGACAAGTGACATATTCATACAACATTATTTTTTAATTAATCAATTTAATTAAAATGACAAAAATAACATAATTACTTTCAAGATAAACCTCAAACTTTAATTTGTGGTCACTAGTAAAAATATTTCATAGAAGTTAAATCTCTACTATTCAAATAATAATTATTGATAATTAAATTAATTTTGGAAACCCTATTTACATATTAAGAATCTCCAAATGAATTTCTATGGTTAAGAATTTTGTCAAATATTTTAAAAACATATATATGTTTCAATTATATCTTAATCTTTTTATAATTAAAATAATAATAATTTGAAATAAAGTTATAATTTAATATTTTTTTTTAAATTTAAATATTGGAAGTAATTATTTTGATTATTGTTGGAGTTAATTCTTACATTCCATATTTGAGAAGTTGGTTTGTGATGGTTGAGAAATTCTCTCAACCTCTCTTTCTAAATTAGGAATAAGTTGGATCTCATAAACTCTATTTAATAGAGTAATTTGAATGTAATCAGTGTGTGAGTGTGTTTACACATACACCATTTTGTATATAATATATGAGTGTGTTTAGTAATTGTGTGTGATTTTAGCTATTTCTATCATGGTATCAGAGCACAGGATCACAAACCTGTGTGTTGTGTGAGAAAATTCCTGTGTGTGTTGTGTTGTGAGGAAATTCCTAAAATTGCATGGTGCTTTATTGAGCGGATTCACTGTGTCATGATCGATGAAGAGTTTGAGCCAACCGTGCATCCATATCGCCATATTGGAATGTGATTTGCTGTGCAGATAATGATTTGTTGTGAAAATCATTTGGTATTCGCATATAATGGTTTTGTGATTTGTCCTTGGAATAGTGCAGATCATGTTTGTAAATAGCTCTCTTGAGCCTCTATAATGTACTGTTACAATGCAAGAAGGGGGTGAAGCCCTATTAGGAAATTGCAGAGTTCGGTTAGAGACACGCCCTTTCTTGCCAGTATTTTCCAACAACTATTCAACATCTCAGAGATGGCCGAGAAAACCTTCGAAAAAAAAACCTGACCATTCTATGCAGGGTTGTCGAAGGAGGATTACTCGCGTTTTCTATATGCCTACTTATAATGAACTCGTGATTCTACTCAGATCAGTGGTGCTAATTCTAGCATTTACACATTAGACCACAAATAAAGGCCGGCAACAAAGTTCAATATAGTAGACCTGGATCGTCAGAATTATTACAAATTTTGACATAGCTGCGTAAATGTTAATGCCGAGATGCATTCAAACGTTATGTGTTTAGATTTGGCGTCATCGCCCTTGAGGTCTCCTGCGGAAGGCCTCCCAGTCTAGCAGGCCAGACCAGCCAGATCTGGTTGGTCAAATGTGGAAGCTGTATCGTGAGAACAAACTCTTGAATTGACATGGGCGAATAGAAGTTACAGAGGGTAGATGATCGGATCACGTCGTGTATGAAGAAATCGAGTGAAGCAAATTATTGGAGCATTGCCTGCCTGTTTTTTTTGAAACAGATGTATGAAGTGTTTGTTTCATTTGTAAACGCGCCAAGGAGCAGATTTTGAAGAATTTTGGTCAGATAAACGCGCAATGGCAGCCTACTTGGAGATTGGAAGTGGTTGGTAGAGCCCTCGCATGTCATTTACTCTCGACCTCTTACAGATGGACGGGATTTCACCGGAGAAACGGAAAAGAGAAATGTTGCACATGTTAGTTATGACACAGACATTGAGTTATGTGTTATAAGTAGTAATAATAATGATTAGAAAGTATAAGCAGTGATATGGCTATATATTTCTAAATAAATATTTTATTATTATTTGTTTGTAGATTAAGTGAGATATATAATTAGTTAAAGGTTATTTTGCAAAATTGATTCTAGATACATTCTGTATCTAGACGGCTTTCCTAGATAACTAGCGAGTACAGCGGTTAGAACCCATGTATTTCGGTGGATGGGAGCTCGTCCATAGAATGACTAGGAGTTCAGTGATTGCAATCAATTATTTTCGAAGAGATCAAGTGGCAGTAAGGCTCAATATGGATGGTTGTCTAGATAGTATTGTAGTTGTGGATCTAGGGAAGGATCCCTCGTTAGTGGTAGAAGTGGAAGTGGTCTCCTAATGAGGTTATGCGATAGATTGGGATGCTGTCCAGTAATTGACTTTGGGAGGTCCTTGATTCGGGAGTTGAGGAAGTGAACTCGGGAATCCAACTTGCCAACTACACCTTTCCGAGGGTTATGAGGAAACTTGATGGAGCATCTACTGATAAGCTTGATTATTTTGTTATTTATGAGTGAATTAAATAAATTCATGTAATGTAATCATTAAGGGGGGATTTTGGAGTTAATTCTTACATTCCATATTTGAGAAGTTGGTTTGTGATGGTTGAGAAATTCTCTCAACCTCTGTCTCTAAATTAGGAATAAGTTGGATCTCAGAAACTCTATTTAATAGAGTAATCTGAATGTAATCAGTGTGTGAGTGTGTTTACACATACACCATTTTGTATATAATATATGAGTGTGTTTAGTAATTGTGTGTGATTTTAGCTATTTCTATCAATTATAAGTTATTTAATTTATAGAGAAATGCTAGTTTAATTACTGTGTTGTGAACTACTGTATATAACACATATTATATTATTTTTTAATGGTGCATTTAAGATTTTTATATCACAGTTTTTTCTTTTTTTCTTTTTGTAAATTTGGTAGGACCTCACTATTCTCTATTTATAATTGTAAGGCAGGTTACAAAAATATAAAATCTAGTTTGTGGCCTCAACCTGCCCGTAGGAAACCAGGTTTGTTGGCCATCTTAATGCATGAAAAGCAAACCAAAATTGAAATTGTTTCATCTGTTTATAAACAGCATGAGCTATCTGTCCTATTACAGAAATATCTACATACTGATAAAATAAAATGAGTTCATATAAGACCAATAATTGCATAAAAAAGCATGATAAAGAAAACAGCTAGCCATCAGATGAAGAAACTGGAGGTAGTCGCTGCTACCCCCTGACGCCGTGAGCCCCACAACCTACCTGCAGAATTCAACCTGGCCAACTGCAAGGTGCCTGAAAGGACTGACCTTAATCTGGTCCAAGAAGTAACCGGAATTGCAACACCAAGAAATGGTTTGGCTAACAAGTTATAGGGGTCACGGAAGCATGGTTTAATAGGCTTCAACATGGGAGTAACATAACTGAGGACCATTAACAGAAACAAAACAGCCATAGTATACACCAACCAGAACAAAACCGTAGAAACTGCAACCATGAGAGCGAGAAGAAAACCATATACATACCCCCATGAAGTTGAGTGGCTGACAGATTGAATGGTGCCCAGCTTCCTCCTCTGCTGCCTCCAAATGCTTGCATGCAAGAAGCAATGCTTGAACGAATGAAGGGAGGGAGGCAACCCACTTACCATAACAGAAACATTCCTTTGGTAGTCTGATAAAACAGGCTGGCCATCCTGCAAAATCATTAAAGGTCGATCTTTTGCACACTGCTGTGAGCTGAAATGACGATGCGCCATTATGAACCATAATTGCATGGAGGACAAGTAAACACTAGCTTTTATCGTTTATGATATCCCTCTAAATAGGTGTACACCCCGATCGAGGGGTTGGAGATCCTTACTCACAATCAGTTGGAGAGAATGGAGTTCCACATCCCAGATGGCATCAGTGGGGCGAGCATCTATGGAATGCTCAAGATGTTTAAATCCCCAATTAGCCAAATAATCTGCCACTGCATTACCTTTTCGTCGAATATGGGTTGGGATCAAATACTGAATCTGTTTCAACAAATAGCTCACTTCTTGAATGAGAGTAGTTGTTCGCCAACTTTGAGATATTTTCTCCCAAGGTGTGCCTTGCTGCAGCTTTCGAAGAACTCTTGTGACCATTGTAGAATCTCCCTCAACTATGATTCGTTGATAATTTTCTCTAATTGCAATAAGAATACCTTGTTTGACCGCTATAAGTTCAGCTTCATTATTTGTGGCATGGCCCAAGTCCAAGGCATAAAACCGGCAGACTGCCCCCTGAGAGTTACAAAAAATCCCTCTTGAACCAGCTTGCCCCGGATTAACTTTCGAGGCCCCATCATAATTAATTTTAAGAAAGCCTTGTTGAGGAGGCGTCTAGTTTTCCTCAATAGATTCGCTATGTGGTCTGTACTTCCACAAAATTTTGTACAACATCTGTGATTTAAGATTTAAGTAATCTAATATCTGAGATTCAAAACCCTCTGTCTGCCAGTCCTCCTCTGTCCAGCTTTCTACTAGGATATTTTCATGAATATTGTCTACGGAATGCTGCCAAATGTGATGCAGTGGTTGTTCGGTGTCTTGGAAAACCCTGTGATTCCTCTCTTTCCAGATATTTCAAAGGAGGAATCCAAATGAGAGTGTCCATGCTCTATTAATCACTTGACAGTGAAACCTCCCCTGTCGCCAAATGCGGATGGTTTCCATAATGCTTTCATTATTTTTATCTGTTTTCCAAAACAGTTGTTCCAAGTTCCTCCACAGCGCCTGCACCATTGGGCAAGAGTTTAGAAGATGTTCTGTCATTTCAATCTCAGCTTGAAAAAAGGAGCAGCGAGAGGGGCCTAACATTCCACGTTTCTGTAGATTTTCCTAGGTCAAAATCCTTTGATGGCTTACCAGTCATAAGAAATATTCCACCTTAGGCCAATGTTTCAATACCCAGACTTTTTTCCATAGGGGTCAAATATAATACTGAGCTTGTTGAGATTTAATATAATATCCTTCTTTAATTGTAAACTGCCCTTTTGTCAAATATCCCCATCTGAGGATATCAAGACCAGAAACTTGTCTGAGTTTTCTGGTTTTGAGTTCTTTGGCAAGGTTTTCCCATTGTTGTGTTTTAGGAGCTGTCGACCAATATGTTTTGTCTTTCCATTTCTGCCACAAGTCATTACGATTTTGACACCAATAGTGTTGTATGAGCCTATGATTTGGTGTATTCGTGTATAGAAAAATTTCACCCAAGTTGAGTCGACTAAACAGTTTCTCCCTTTGTTGCCAAGAGTCTTCCCAAAAAATAGTTGTACATCCTTCCCTAACTTCCCAAAAACTGTGAGAACGAATTAAATGGCGGTTCACTGCTGCTAAATTCGAAATTGATGAGCCTCTCAGGACCATGTTTTCCTTCAATCGACTAGAGACTGGGAGTGGCATGTCATATTTGGTAATCCAAATATTCTTCCAAATATTTGGGCCTCCCTGGAGCCAACGCCACCAGAGTTTAGCTCCCAACACATTATTCAAGATTAATGGATCACGGAGGCCTAGTCCACTTGCAGCCTTCGGTTTAAGTAGCTTATCCCAGGAGAGAAGATCCCATTTCCGGTTAACTTGGGCACCCTGACATAATTTTTTTTTGAACATGCACACCAGTTGAGAAAAAATCCCTTTCGGGCATGCTCTTCCAGACAGCTGATATAGTGGTAAAGCTTGAAGCATATATTTTAACAGTATAAGGTGCCCTGGTGCATTCAAGACTCTGAACGCCCAATTCTGTATCCTTTTTTCCACTCTTTGAGGATATCCTGCCAATTTGCAATCCGAACTAGACCGGGATTTAAAAAAATACCAAGGTATTTCATAGGGAAGGAACCCCACTGGAACCCTAAAGTTCTTGCAAGAAATTTTTGCGTCGCAAGAGTGCAGTTAAAAAAATATACATTAGACTTTTCATTATTGATCTAAGTCCCTAAAGTGGCCATTAAGACTTCTAAAATTTAAAGGATGGCTTTGCATTCCTTCAGCGACGCCATATAGAAAAATAATATATCATCAGCAAATTTCTGGTGAGTCAACGAAAGATGAGGTCCCCACAATTTTAAGACTTGCAACTTCCCTTCGGCTAGATGAGCTTTAATGAGTCTACCTAATCCTTCTGCAGAAATAATAAAAAGAAATGGGGATAGAGGATCACCTTGTCGGAGGCCATGAGAGCTATTAAATGGAACAGAAGGGCTACCGTTCAGTAGGATTGAGAAATGCAGGGAGGAAATGAATGAGCGCAACCATTGAAGCCATCTATCATCAAACCCAAAGGCTCACATTACCTCTATCAGATACTGCCAACTAATACGGTCATACGCTTTAGACAAGTCTAACTTGATTAACAGGCCTTTCCGTTTGTCCTTTTTTAGTGAATGAATTTCTTCCTGGGCGACCACTATTCCATCCAAGATTTGTCTACCTTTGACAAAACCAGTCTGTTCCAGTGAAATCAGAGTGGGCAGCAAAGGTTTTAGGCGATTGACCATAATGGTAGAAAGAATTTTATATATGACATTACACAGAGCTATCGATCTAAAGCCAACTGGAGTATCTGCATTTTGCTGCTTGGGGATAAGGGTAAGGAAAGTGGCATTCAAAGCTGGATATACCATCTTAGTCCTTCGGGACTCTTCAACAACCTCTAAGATGTCCGGACCAAGGAATGGCCAGGCTGCCTTAAAAAATTCACTTGTAAATCCGTCTGGCCCCGGGGCTTTGTTCTTGGGAAAATTCAAGACCACCTCTTCAACCTCTTGTAACGTGATTTCCCGTAGCAAAGCTAGGTTCTGATATGGAGTAATCACTCTGGGAATGTGAGTAGTTATCTTCTCAAAGGCTACCTGGCGATTAGGAAGAGGTTCCGTAAGCAGTTCTTTAAAATGAGTAACTAGCTCCCCCTCCATGTCTTCATGTTTAATTAAGCATTCCCCAGTTGTTTCTTTTAAAGAAAATATCATGTTGTGCTGGCGTCGCTGTAACATAGCTTTGTGGAAAAAGTTGGTATTTCGATCTCCTTCTTTGAGCCGGTTAACTAGGGATTTCTGTTTCCACAATATCTCCTCTTGCTTATGTCTCTCTTCTTTTTGACTGAGAGTATGGACTTCCTCCAGAGCTAACTTAGGTGTATGACCATGTAGGATAATTTGCTACTGAATCTCCTTCATTTTTTCATTCAATCGAATTTGATCCTGATGTATGTTACCAAATTCGAGATGATTCCATCATTTGATTTCATCTTTTAGTTTCTTTAAGCGAAGCTAGAACGAGTGCATCTTATTTCGACCCCTAACTGGATTTGAATCCCACCAATTTTTAACTTTTCAATAAACCCAGGATCTCATAGCCAAAAGAGTTCAAACCTGAAAGGTTGATTATGAAGGCTTGCCTTGACATCAATCTCCAATCTGATCGGCCAGTGATCTGATCCCAGGGTAGGGAGAATGGCAGCTTCATAATAAATGTCTAAACTCACTAAAGCCTCAGAAGCTAGAAAACAATCCAACTGAGAGGCAACCTGAGACCGTTGTCCCCTTCTGTTATTCCAAGTGAAATTTCCATTAACTATGGGGATATCTACTAAGCGCAAGTCTGTTAATAATTCTCTGAAGAGTGCCATTTCCGGATCCTCCCTTCTAAGCCCTCCCTTTTTTTCAAAGAGATTCAGAATCATATTAAAATCCCCACCTAAAAGCCAATAATTTTCAGTATGCATTGTACTCAACCTTCGTATACTCTGTGAAAAATCTGCTCGCTCTCTTGGAATTGGAGGTCCATAGACGGCCGAGATGATGATCCTTTCCTCAGAGCCAATCTGTCAGAAAGTAGCTATTAAAATTCTAGGGAAGCCGATCCATCCCTCTGCACTGATTTCAGCAACATCCCAAAGTATAGCTATGCCCCCTGATGTTCCCACAGAGTCGATAGCCATAACCTCATATTTCATTTTGAAAGATTGAATTATGGACTAAAGCTTTTGCCCATAAACTTTTGTTTCCTGTATTAACATGACCTGAGGTTTCTCGACCTTCAATCTGTCCTTCAAATATCACTGCTTGCCCTTACTATTAAGACCTCTGATATTCCAGGAGAGTACCTTCATTAGGAATTTTTAGGTAGTTGTTGGAATACCGTTGTTAACAGTATTATCTTCCCAGTATTAATCAGCATTTCACCAACTAACTATATTGATTCCTGCAGGGCTCTCCATCCTCGCTTTTTAGCTGGTTTTGATGGAGGGGATACCTTCTTGCTAGTTGCTTGCTCTCTTTCTTGGACTTCTTTATGAGCTTGCGCTGTGAGATAGTGCTCAAATGTTTCTTTATATAATTTCTTCTGATCTGCTGGGATGAATCTATCATCAAGATTCCTCCATTCAAACAAAAGACGTTTCAAAACTTTCTCCTCTGCATTCAAATCTTCTTTTGATTGCTCTACCTCCATTGGGGTAAGTTCTTGCAAAGTACTGTCCTCTGGCGCGTCCATTTCCTGCCCTGCTTTCCGCTTTGAAGATTGGGTTTTCTGGGTTACCTTTGCAGAACCGTCTGTAGTATCCTCATCAACAACTTCAATAACTGACGGTTTGCCTTCCTCCTGCAAAACCTCATACCGATTTTCTGTTGTTTTCGAGCCATGAGGGTTCTGCTTTGAAGCTGAAACCGAACCGATATTTGCTGAACGGGGAGGTCGTTTTCTCGTAATTACCGGTACAAACCCCTCGTCATTCTGCCGAGGTTGCTCCTCTGAGCCATTCGCATGATGAGGTTGTTGCTCAGATCCATTTAAGGGGAAAGATTTATACAAATGCCCATACTCATGACAACGGTGGCAGTGAAAAGGGATATGCTCATAATCTAGAAGTTGAAGCCAGACTTTGCCTTCGTATTCCAGTTCGATCATCTCTGGCAAGGGTTCAGAGATATTCATATAAACACAGATTCTAGCAAAAGATGTATAGCGTCCACAAGCTGTGGAGTATGCTATTTTAACAAAAGTACCTAACGAGTTTCCTATACCTTCCAAAATTTCAGGGTCCCAGAAATCCATAGGAAGCCCAAATAGCCGGACCCAAATAGGAGCTCCCAGAAATTTCTCTTGTTCGGGGTTATAACATTCCTCCCATTGTCTGAGAAAAAGCCCAGCATTGCTATAAAAATAGGGCCCTCCCTCATAAATGCGTTCTTTATCTAGTAAGTTAGAAAAAATAACTGTAAAAAAACCCTTCGCCCCAAATTTCAAATCAATATGACCCTTGGGCTGCCATTTTATTTGAATCCATTTTAACAAATCCTTTTCTGAAGGCCAAATACCTATAAACTTACAGATCAATGCATGATTCTTCATGTATCCTCTGTATTCATCCAACTTCGAGGCTGGAATAACAAATCTTGGTTTCTTGACTGCTCGTGGCAAGCATTGTCCCTTCATTTTGGTTTTCCATTCTGCACCTAAAACAGGGGCTGATGCTGAACAGTTGCAGAGTGGGGTGGACGCAACGTATGGTCTCTGCTCGCAACATTGCGGTAGGAGGGTGGCAGCCCTCCTCCCGAGGACGCTGCCATGGCGTGAACCAGACAGCTGTGGTGGCTTACGATCAAAAACCTAATCGAAACCCTGCTAAAGCTTCAACTCATTCTTGGAGCCATCTCGATGATGCTATGAAACATAATGTATCGTAGTTTTTTCTATCTTAGCTTTTAAATTGTATTAATATTTTGTAATTTTTTTAATTACCCGTGTTTATTTTAAAATCACCATTTTCTAAAAATTTTGTTACATGTTGTTGAAGGAGCCTAGCTTAAGGGGTATGACACAAGTTTGTGCTCCCAAATGTTTGTGTTCCCAATGGTGCTGGATTCAAATATGCTGAGACCAAAATTACCTATTTCTTTTAGTGGACCAGATAACTATTCCATTAAAAAAACCATGTGTAACTATATATTTTCTTCAAACATTAATAATACTAATAATAATAACAATAATAATTTTAAATAAAATTATAATTTAAGAGACTTTTATGGTTTTTTAAATTTTAATAATATAAATGACTATAATAATTTAAAAAAAAATTATAATTTAAGTAATTTTATGGTTTTTTAAATTTTAATAATATAAAATTGATACAATTTAATTTATATAACTATACTGATTTATATTTTAATTAATATCTCTTAATATATATAATATAAAAAATAAAAATTTGATATAATATTAAATATATATATATATTTATATTTAATTAATAATGTATTTATATGTTAATTATTATTGTTTTAGCATAAGCATATTTTTTATAAAAGAAAATCCAATGATGAAAAAGATAACATCTTTGATTTTATGAAGGTTGAGAATGACAAGGAGCTAATGTTCAAATCATATGTGAACAAGAGATAAACACCCCTTCTAAGAGTCTCTAGAGCCTTCTTTGCAAATGCCAATGTTACCCCACCATGTGCCTCTTACACATAGCTCAAGCAATGCACATGGCATATCCAACTCTTTTCATAGAATTATACATATATGCTACAAGATGTCCTATCCATGCTACATGATGCATCACAACAATAATTCTAGTGATTAAGCATAAGCATGTTACTATTAAGGGATATGTGTAACACTATGATTTGAATTTTTATTTTATTTTAAATACTTTATTTTTTCATTCATGTTGTGTAGCGATATTTTATGAATTATGAAACAACTTTAGTTGCAAAATATACGGAGAGAGAATACTGCAACAATGATGTTTGTCATTGGATCCTCATGCATTGGTATGGGAATCGTGACAAAAATATGGTAACCTATGGTATGATCTTCTCTTAAAAAAATTACTATAAATAATAAATAAAGTCTCTCCTCTCTATGTGTCATTTTAATATTTTATTGGGATGTTTTTTAATCTTTCATTACGAATATGTTAATGCCGTATGTGAATAAAGAATATTGTTCTCAACATTAGGATAATATTTTTCTTTCTTTGTTGTTCGTTAGTTAATACTCTCGTTAGATGATTTGAGGAGCTGTTTTATATTCCAAGGCTTTTAATCGTAAAGTTTATAAGGATTTTCTAGCGGTGCTTTAGCGAGGCAAGGAGGGCCTGTGTAAGGAATGCATTGTTTATCTTTTATTAGTCCCTGCCGCCTGCGGCATGGCAGGGACTATAGGAATCGAAATGGAGACGGTTTTTTAATTTTGCACGAAGATTAATATCGTTTGTAACTTATAAGCTATGCTTTGCGTTTTATCATGTCCCCATCACATTTTTTCAACGAATCAGTAATAGAGCGCCTTTTCTATTGACCAATCAGAATAATTTTCATCTTATTTGGCCTCATACCGAGGCAAGTATGACGCTGAACCTAGGTTAGGTATGAGGAAACAATGGATTGTAATGAACATTTCAAGTTCATAAAAACTAATGTTGACATTAAAATTTGAACATTAAATGTTGGTAAAATATTTGAAGGCTTGGGACAATAATGGTATAATGCTCGGCTAGCTAAAGTAACTTCTTCTACATGCTATTTACGTGCCATCTGGTGCATGTTATTGCGGTGTCATGTCGGAGGTGTGTGACAAGAATAGACCTGAAAGACAGGGACAACCAGAGTGAATATTATGAACACAAACCACGAAGGCTTGTTCTAAATTGCCTCAGCTCATCTCCTCGGCTGGATTTCAATCTTTTGTAGTTCTTCTGCAGCAAGGAGGGGGTTCTGCTCATATTCTCGGCTGGATTTCAATCTTTTGTAGTTCTTCTGCAGCACGGAGGGGAGTCTTTGAATCGTTGGACTAGAAAAATCGCGGTTTGAAATATCGTGGCGAGCTATTATGCCGTCTTCACCTTCTTCTACATTCTCAAAAATTGCGTGTTCACTTGCTAACAACAAAATCTTTGTATCTCCATCCCTCATATCCATACTTTACAGCACTGAGAAATAAGCCTTTAAATTCTTAAATACCTCCTTATGTCAAAACGCATGTCATAACACAAGTCAGGGCTCAATTTCAACGCTAATCGACTATCCTGGAACGAGCTCTGACCGTGTTATTGTCAAAATGTGAACATATCTTCCAATTTTAATAGCTCTCTTCAGCCAAAACTAATGCATTCCAGAGTAAAAGCATGGTCGAATTCAACACATTTGGTCGTTGATTTCTGTACAAATATGCACATCAATACAAGATCAAAAAATCAAATTAAAATATTCTTATTTGCCTCTTATGGTTTACAATTTGCCAGTTCTATGATTTAAAAATTTCTTTATCTAACTTGAAACAATTACTAACCTGTTGTTTCCTCTTGTAACCTGTTGTTTCCTCTTGTCTCCTCTTCTTTTCGCAGGACACACGACACACTTTCCGTGCTAGGTGATGCGGGGCTAGAATTTGTGGATGGATATCAAGCTATGTTCAATTTGGAGCAGGGCCAAAGCGGAAAATATCAAGCTATGTTCAATTTGGAGCAGGGCCAAAGCTGGAGATCTGGAAGGTGCGTCTAGTTATAAGATATGAGCATTTCTAATTTTTTATAATTCCTTTCTACCTTTACTAAATTAAAAGTTAAAATGGATCTAATTTACTGTAATTAAAACCTATAACTGAGATTGAACATATCACCTGCATCTCCACACTTAGCTTTAGTTTAGCAGCATGTTTAGCAGCATGTGCCTGTGTTGTAGCAGGGTCGTGCTAGAAAATCGGAGCAGTGTAAGGCGGTTATGCAGTTCAGCCCCCGAACTATATCCCTTGACTCCAAGAACCGAAAATCAAGGGAGAATGCTGGAACAAGACTGACACCATGGAAGAACGGCGAAGGCACTGGGCAACCAGTAGCAAACATTTATTAAGATTACAGTGCGCTCGCTATTGGTAACTCCAGGTGTGCTCAGAGGTTACAGGTTACCCCACTGGAAACTGCAGCCCAGCCTTGTTTAAACAGTTCTTTTCGTTTGCCATAGCGATGCTATTCCTTCTGAAACAGAGGCTGGCTATGGCTTTGAAGTCTCTGTGGACAGAGGCGTGCCGAGGTTGACGCCATGGAAGAACGGCGAAGGTGCAAGGCAACCAACAACAAATATTTATTAATATTACAGTGCACTCGTTGTTCGTTATGCATGAAAAATGTAAGAAACGTGGCACACTCATTTTGACGCGTGATAAATCTTCAATTTTTTTGGTATCGACATATTTATGCAACCAAAGTGTTAAGCTTTGTGTATTAGCAGATTATACGATCTCGAATTCGTCATGGACCCAGCACCATTTCCCCAAGACATGAGAGATGGAAGTGGACTACATAGAGGCTTCTAATTTAAGTAGCACATTATTACTAAGAAGTCAGTACAGACCTTGCAAGCCATGGAAGGATGCAGGTGCCTAATAAGCATGGAATTACGTTTAAGCCCTAAACTTTGCCAACACAAAACGAAAGCGTATTAGTGAGGAACAATAACGAGTCCCAACTAGTTTATTGAGGGGAAGGGTGGTTATCCCTTCACACATAGGGGATACAGCAGATAGTTGGACAGTCCTATTTAACTAGTTTCATTATTCATGTATTAAATCCATAATTTCAAGCAAAAATTGAAATTTAATAAAACCAGATAGCAACAAGTTTTTGGAAATCAACTAAGGGATAGAATGTTTATGGAATTCCACTGAAAAAATATATGGGGTTAAATGTGAAACATCAAGATAGGTCTACAATCCAGCATACCGTGACTCGAATTCCTTGATTTGAATAAGATCTTGCCCATGTGCATCAGTCCACTGCACTTTTCGCCTTTCGTTAGAGTTGGTAGTCCCATGCTTTTCTCCGGTGTGTTCCCCTTTTGGACTCCTAAGATTTTCTGGCAAGCATGGCCTTTTCAGATTTCTTTTCAGGCCCAAATTCAATCCGTCATCCACTTTAATCACCAAGATGTTGCCGCCAGCCTGTTCCTCTTAGGCCTGAGGAGGGGCCATGGGAGTAGTAGGTGCCATTTGAGGGGCATTGAAGTAACACTTGGAGGGCTGAACAGATTCCACCTTGATTGAAGAACCATGTGGGCCTTTTGATGCATAGCAAGGGCATATGAGAGAAGCAAACTTAGCTTTGAGAGAAGCCAGCGAGAGTCCAATTTTATGCACAACTCGTCCCAATTCTAGTCTTTCTTTATGACCAACAACACACACCCTCTTCTAGAACCCAAGAAACTACATGTTTGTTGCATATGATTCTCATTCATGGGGAATTATTTGACAATTATAAGGTAGATTTACATGGTATAAAAAGACCCACGTGCACACCTTACACCTATAACCTGCAGAGACTTCTGAGATCCATTACTCTACTTGTGATGCCAGATTCTGGTAGCTATTACGGTGCTTGAAATATCCTCATGTGATGCATATCAAGGGCTCTTGAAATACACTAATATAAAACATATTATAGTGCTCGAGATGCCAAGTTCTGATCACTAGCGCAGTATTTGAAATGCTCTATGATACATACCATGGCCCTTGAAATACACTATTACATATTAGCAATTACAGAGTTTGGGACACTGTTATATATCAACAATGTAGATTTAGAATAAAAACAGAGACCCCGCTTCTCCATATCTATATCCACAATAGTTTGATGCATCTTACAGCCATCCGAAGACCTGATTTGCGCATGAACTTGCAGATTTAGTATATAAGAAATACTACAAAATTTTGATTGAAAGCACTTATTTCAAACACAAAAACAGAGACCCGCTAATTGAAATACCTGCGTAAACACTAGTACATGCCAAAGTACTTGATTGCACTATGGGTGTTGGACCTTCATAACAGATCCAGAGGCAAACAAACAAAGTCCCACTTTACATTTAAGATATAAAAAAAAAAATTGCAGAGTATTTACGAGAATATTGAAATAAGCAGTACTAATCTAAACGTGGTGATTATTTAAAAAAAAAAAATGTATAACAACCCATCCATTCCAGCTGTCTTTATCCATTGCAGAAAAGTAATCGGATTGAGCATAAGTAGTAGAATCCACACAGGTTTGAAGATTAAATAAATTATTTGTTTTGGGTAAGGACATGTATTTCACTTGAATTGAATGCCCATTACAGAATTCTATGAGCCAGATAAGTATGCAATGACTTCATATAAGTAGACTGGCGAAAAGAGGTTCAGTTTTAATGTGTAGAGCAAGTGCCAAATTATTTATTATGCAGCAACACATTACATAATGCAATTTCTCATATGAACAAAGTGATTGAAGTCCTTCAGCTCATGTTACATGCAGGGTTGCAAACTAGTGCTACTGCACCCTATACTTTCTAGCATACAGTATGCATTGTAAAGGGCTGAGAATGAGTCTACACGGCAGGCTTTCATTACGTTTCTGATTAACTTCACTTTTCAATTCCAATTTTGATTACAAACAAAGATGCCTGTTGGATGCAGATCTTTGCGTAGAAAGATTTCTATGTCTTTTGTTGGCAATTGATACTTTGAATTTTTCTATTCTGGCTTTAAATTATTCTTTTGAAATACTCTGGTTTATTGCAGTTAATACCTCAACTTAAATGACAAACAATATATCTAATTTGAAGTTTGGCTATTAGATGTGGATTTCAGGAAACCCAATTGAAATAAGAGGAGCAGAGTACTCAAATTTGAAGGCTATTTATGTCAGCAACCACGCATCACCTCTTGATATTTTCCTTATCATGTGGCTTACACCCATAGGCATTGTTGGAATTGCCAAGGAGGTGATATACTAAAATTCCTACTGTGTTTAATTTCTGCTTTTATGTTCCACTGTACTAGCAAGAAGGCTGCAACAGTTTTATGTGATAATCACACTATTGCTGGTGTGTTTTCCTTTTTTAGAAGAAACTCAAAACTATTGAAATAAACAGTTGGCGGAGGTCTCGTATTTTTCTTTCGGATTTTGAAATTAGGATTCATGGTCTTACACAGCTTTGGTTATTTGATCAGGGTATTGTGATTTAATGTAAAGTTGGCACAATTACGAGGCCATAATGCTTACATTTTTCTCTTATGTTTCAAACTGTATTTGTGTTAGCAGCAAAGTTGCGGCTCAAGTTTTCCATGGTTATTATACTATTGTAGCTGTCTTTTCCCATCTGTTAGCAGAAATACAAAACAATGATATTTGTCAAGATAATTTTCTGTGAATGACATTATTTTGTAGATAGATTTGACATTGAGTATTTTAGGTTATTTAAATAGATTTTTAGTTTACAGTTGTAATCAGGATTAGGAGACCATCATAGTTTACATGATAATCCAATTGTCGTGTAAGTGAAACTTGTGAAAAACGATTTTATAAGCATTAATATCCCATAGCATTCATCCAATAGAAGATATGCATTGAACACTTAGCACATCTAAGTGGTTAAATTATATTGCATTTCAAAATCTTAGTGAAGTATAGAAGGGGGGGAATTCTCCAGGTTACCTGACTCTAATGGCAGCAAACTTGTTTCTTTCTACGAGTTCCAACAAGAGGAGAGATTTAGATATGTAACTGGCTCTTTGAGTAACTTCTTGTCTAGCCACATTATGCTATTCTCATTGAAGTATAATTGAGACTGGGCCCGTACGTGTAAAGTAACCCCCTGGCTGCTTGCTATAGTAGTTGTTGCTTATAGGAGTAGGAATATGAATACTCCACCTTCTGATTTGCGACTTGATGTACTGCTCCAACAACTGATAGCTCCACATCTGGCCCTGAAACTGGTGATAACATGAACTCACTCACATAGAAGCCGCCATTTTACCAACTACACGAAGCCATTCACAGAAGCAATTAACATAAGCCATAAGCCGTTCAAAAACTGCACGCTTCTGCGTGCTGGGTTTTCCCATATTCTAACAAAGCTGCATAGGGTCAAATTAGCCCAACTAGGCCTCTACTGAGCATAATCTCCCTAGCTCTTATGCCCTTTCTTCTCGGAACAGATCAGCCCTATTCTTTAACTCTTCTTCTCTTGTGCTATACTTCAGTGCTTATGCCCTAGCTGCATGATACTTCAAAATCATTAGCTAGTATTTCATCTTCACTTGAATCATGGAGCCACCTTCTGAATCAATGCACACAGTGAATCAATGAAGTGGGTATTAGCTCAGATTTATTTCTTTTTACATAGCGGCAGGGACTTGCTGCTTTGCAGCCTCTCTTGTTTTGAATTTTCTTTAATATCAATTTAGTGAATACGGTTTAGTTCAGTTTATTTTAATTTTAGTTATTTATACTTTGTCTGTGAATGCATAGTTTTAGTTTTTATATTTTGTGTGAAAACATACTAAAGAATATTTGGACGAACCTTAAATTGATTAAAAAATTGTTTGATTTAATTGTAAAATTTATAATTAAATGAATTATTAATTAAATGATTTTGTCATTATTTTATGAAAATGATTGTTTACAAGATTATGGTTTAAAAACATTTAGAATTATTATTGTGTTGTTTTCTTTAAATTGTTGATTTGCTTAAACTGGATTTATTTTTCATAGTTAAATCTAGTTTTTTATTCTATAATTGTTTTATGAAAATGTTTTTATTTGATAAGATGATGGTTTAAAAACATTTAGAACTAATATTGTGTCGATTTCTTTAAATTGGACTGGTACGTTAGAAATTAGATCTTGCATATATTTTTCGTTACATGTTATAAGTTTACAAACTTGGATTGATAATTTAAATACAACGAAAAAGATATAATTGATTAAAATTTTGGTGTGCAGGGAAGTGTATAAAAGAGTTAGTTTCCCCCCGATCGGGGTGTCAAGGAATGATAGATGGCAGCAAGACAATGCCACCACGTGGGGAGGCTTGTCAGCTGACCACTAGGTGATAGTTAATGATGCACGGTGGTAAGCGTACCCACACGAATTTTATTGAATGATCAAAACACATGAAGGCCCATCTCATAAATGTAAAACAGAGAGTGGGAAAGTACACTGGTTGCGAGGTAAGAGAATGTATATGGTAAGTTTTCTTGGTCGTATTGCATTCTTCCAAACAGTAGTTACAATTCGGGAGGTAGCTACGATAGAGGAATTTCAGCTTAGCGGCAGGACGAGTATTTGGTATGTCTTGGTTTCCATTATTCTACGTTTAAAAACCGGTTTTCCTGTTAGCAACCTGATAATGCTAGAAGCTGGTTCTATAGGGGTAACAAAGTATTTCTCATGCAATGTTAGCTTTTTTGTTGGTTATGGTTTGCATGTAATGGAAAAGGGGGCTGAGAAGGAAATTAATCCATGCTTTCACAATCCCCCTGGTCCTCATTACCTAATCCTCATCTCTGTTAAATTGCATTGGTTCGGTCCATGTTTCTCTGATGATAATGGTTGTATGTTATGGAATTCTTTTCTTATGGTCTTCAATGGTTTGGTAGCATTTTCTCTTCTTATCCACAAGTATCTGAATGAGCTTGTTATTGGGTATCAGAAGAATAGGGGTAGTGTTTATTGTGGGTATTCCTAGGTTTGCACTACTAGTATCTCATTAAATCATATAAGCGCTCCAGTCTGTAATTTGAGGTCTTCTTGTCTCCAAACCTGCTCATGGATCTGGATTGGGAAGTCTTCAGGTACTCAAATCTATTTATACGTTTGGATTGGGAAGTCTCTCTGTATGCAAATATTTTTATTTGTCTGGACTGGGAAGTCTAGTTATCTTCTGTTGCGCCTTCATAGGGTCAGTCATAAAATTCAAGAAACTGAATATTCATTGCCATCTCAATTTCGGGGAACAGAGTCTATATTGTTTTCTCTGAGAAAAAAATTCTTAATGTTAATCTAATGCTCGCTGAAAGTCGCAAATGGGAAAACACAGATTGTTAATTTTCGACGGATTGGTTTGCAACAACACTACTACAATGATTAGAATCATCAGAATTATCTGCAATTTCTTCTTGAATCTAAGTTTTGTATGATTGTTCCCTTTCAAAATACAGGGTTTCTGTCAATTGCAATAATAGATAGTCTCTACCTGGGAAAAATGAAAAAAGGAAAAAATGGTTCTTGTAAAGACATAGGTAAAGGGAAGAAGCTTCAACAAACTCAGGCAGCTGGTCCAAGTAAAAGAGGTAGGAAGAGTAATAAGAAGACTCTTGAACATATAGCAAACATTTATGATTCAGGGACCCTAATACATATTCAGAAAACTATTCAAGCATGGGAGAAAGAAAGTGATGATGACAATGATACAGTTAAAGAACAAGAGACTAGAATGGACTTCATTTCAGACCCAGGAAACACAAGAGGTAGAGTTTCACTATTTCAACAATCGGTTAAGACTTAATGGAAATTCAAGTGTGTATTAGCAAAAGCGCTATTGAGTATGCAAGAAAAAGAAGCCAACTCGTCAATGATATTTGAGCTGTAGCAGATAAAACAAGATATGCGTGAAATGACCAAAGCACAGATACAAGCAAATGCGCGAATAGGAAGGATTGAGAGGCAGCTTTTGAGCATGCAACAAGTAGAGATGCCAGGGTCTACTGCAAAAGACCCAGCACCGGTGGATTCATCAGATGATTGATACTTTACAGTTCCAAATTTTGTATGTTTTTTGAAGATAGTATGTATTTTTTATGTTTAATATGTAATTTTTATGGACATAGTCAAGGGATCTTAGTGGTATGTAGGAGGATAAAACAATACCAATTTTGGTTGGCTTATAACTCTATGAGGTGGCCAACATATTCGGTTTCCTACGGGTAGGTTGAGGCCACCTACTTCAGTAGAATATGTATAGCAACTTGCTCTTTACAAAACAGAAAATAGAAAGGTTCTTCGAAATTAACAAAAAAAAGAGTTGGTTTCTAATTTAGGCATACAATTATTTGCATAAATAAATCATGATAAATAAGACACATGAATAGGGAAAGAGATTCTGGAAGTAGAGTTGTTAGAGTTAGAATTGATCCAACAATTTGTTTGCTAATCACCCCAACTAGTTCAACACGTGGTGTAGTAAGAGTAGTATCATCATCCACATCACACATCTCCACATTTGCAGGGAAAAGAAGGTATCCATAAGAAACTTCACAATTAAGAGGAAAATATTAAAATCAAGAAGAGTCTTCAACACAACTAATTGTCTTTTATTCACATCCAATAGGAGATAAATTTATTGGACACCAATTGAAGAAACTATAACAGAGGAAATTTCACTAGAAGAAAAAGAAGTTGAAGAGAAACTAGTTGAGCAAAATCCAATTGAGGAATCAATATACTCTCATACATTTGAAAAATAAATGGATGATAATAAGAAAGAAGGTACAAGTGAAATAGGGGTTGGAACCAAACTAATCTGGATTTGACCATTATATTGTTTTTCATCCATCTTGAATCCTTTAGAGTGAAAATTGTTAGGATATTCTGACACATAGGAAATAGTTAAGAATAACTTAGTCTAGTGTAGAGTTAGGTAAAGTGTGTTTCTTTACCATGTACATTTGTAACTTATAATCCGACAGTCACGATTTTTAGTGATTCGACGGTTATATCTCACCTCGTTATTAACGACATTTGATCCGTGGCTTAACACCCGATTGGTCCATGATCTCTATTTAAAGAGCATGGAAGGTCATTTGTCCTATAACCGTTTATGAGAGAAACATATGTAACTTTTATTTTATAGTAATAAATTTCCTGAATTGGCCGCGTTGGCCCAGGCCGTGGATTGTTTCCTTATTTGAGGGTTTTAACCACGTGATTATATTGGTGTACTGATTTTTGATCTGTTTGTGAGCGATGACCTTTCATTCTTGATCTAAGGAAATTACCCTGTAAATACCTACATGGTATCAGATCTATTTTGAGGGTTGCGTCCGTTGTTGATCAAAATCTGAAGCCGGTTTGACTGTATGTGAATTCCGTTTTGTTGATCTACTATTTCTGAACTTTTTTGGGTTTGGAGAACTGCTCGATTATGTCTGGAGCGTCTGTTATAGTGAGTAATTCCTTTCATTTCATTCGAAAAGGTTTCCGACTGCCCAAGTTATGACAGTTTAGATTTGGAGGTATAAAGCATTTGTTTTGCAATTATATTTGTTAATAGTTCTGCTTATTTTGTTTTCCTTATTTTATTTTCGGTTTTTAGGTTTTATTTATTTTTCATATCTATACCCTCTTCTCTGTGTATGCTCTTTGCTGTGTGCTGTGTGCTGTGTGCGATCTCGGGAAATCAGAAACAGGAAAAAGGGATTTTTTTTCTACTTATGCTCTTTCCCCGCGTCTTTGTGTGATCTCGGGAAATCAGAAGTAGTGAAAAAAATGATATTTTCCGGTAAGGCTAACCGAAAATCTAACATTTTGCCGTAAGGCTTTGCATTTAGTTTTTTTGTTTGGTTTTTTGTTTTTTTGTGCAAGAAAAGGCACGCACACTAAAGAGTCGAAAAAAAAAAAAAAACCCTTCCGCCTTTCAAACAATAATGTGATCCTTCTACTATCTCACTTGGTGAGGGATTAGTTTATGAGAATAGAGGTCTTGGGTTTTGTTCAAAGGGGCAATTTTTTTTTTTAAAAAGCTGCACTTCATCCCGTTCCCATAACTATTCGGCATCTACAACTCAAATTTTTCAAAAGGCATAGCTTCTTCATCTGGAAGCCTTTTTTCGAGCCTTTTTTTTTTCAACGGCCTAAAGTTTTCGAGATCTTTCCATTGGAGCAGTTAGTTTCAGCATTTCTCAGCTTTAGTTTTTCTTAAAAGAAAATTTAAAGTGCATGCCCGAATATTCTTAACAGCACCAATTATTTCTAATGGCTACCTCACATAGTAGATATACTTAGAAGTAAAGGGCTTTATAGAATAGCCACATGGCTAGAAACTAAACCTTATGATGATGATAAAGTTACTAAATCGGAAAATAAACAAGATCAAGCATGCGGGTTGATAGGAATGTCCATTGCTCAAGATCTTCGATTTCATATCCTTGACATTGACACCCCTCATGAAGCCCTGCACAAGCTAAATACTGTCTTTAGCATTCAAAATGAAATCAGGGCCCATCAACTTGAAAATGAGTTGCTTACTTTGGACCCCAATAATTTCTCCTCTATTGAAGATTTTTTGTCCAAATTCAAGACCCTCAGAGTTCTTTTAGAAGGTTGTAAGGTCAAAAAGGAAGATGGTAGCCTCATTTATTTCATTCTTACTAAGTTTGACCTTGCATACTCTGTATTTGTTTCTGCCTTCCATTCCACTAGAGAATCCATCATTTCTTCAGGAACCACCTACAAGAACCCATCTTTTGATGCCTTTTGTGATTCTTTGATAAGAGAACAAGAAAAACGCTTACACCTTGGTCTTATCATTTCTGGAAACGCTTCTAAGAAAGCCTTAGCAGCCCAACATCAATCATATCAAAATAATTCCAAGAAGAAATATCCTAAAAAGTATGATCTGAAACCAAACAAGGGTCCTAAGCAATTTCAGCCACAAATTGAAAAAGAAACTCACCAAAATGATAAGGCATATAAAGACAAAGGAAAGAAGACAGATAGAAATTACAACTTTTGCAATTGTGATGGCCATATAGAGTCCAAATGTTTTAAGAAGATGGAAGCCTTAGAAGTAGCAATGAAGAAGAAAAACATCAATTTGGAGCACTCTTCACCTTCATCTTCAGGAATGGCACTTTTTTCTTGTGGTTGTAAATCATCAAATATGGTTATGCATTAAATGTATCTTCCTGTTCTCATTCTCATGTGTGGCTCATTGATTCTGGAGCTTCTTATCACATGGCAAAAAATAAAGCTATGTTTTCTTTTGTAAATGATTGTAACACCAAACAAATTTATGTTGGTGATGATAGATCTCTTAATGTTGTAGGATATAGAACCATTCATCTCGATAATGGTTAGTTTAATGATGTACTATGTGTTCCTACCTTGTCATGCAACCTTCTCTCTGTTTATTAGATAAATCATTCAGGTGAAGGGAAAATAGTAGAATTCTCACCTCATGATCCTAAACATATCTTAGCTACTAGCATTGCTGAAGATTCCACAAGGTTGTAAAAGTTTGACAACTTTGGGTCATCATGCCTTCCCTCTATTTTTGTTGCTCATAATGATGAAGTGAGCAAACTTTGGCATGAGCGATTTGGTCACTTGAACTATCGCTCTCTTCAAACTCTATGTAAGGAAAATATGGTGATGGGCCTTCCTATGGTATCTTTCCGAGATGGTGTTTGATCTAGATGTGTCCTCGGAAAAAATCATCGAGATAGTTTTGACAAACGTGCCTCTTGGCATGCTTCAGCCCCTTTGTAGCTTGTGCACAGTGATTTATGTGGTCCACTTCCTATTGTTTCTTTCTCTGGTTGTAAGTACTCCTTAACTTTCATTGATGATTTTTCCAGACGCACTTGGGTATACTTCTTAAAACTCAAGAGTGAAGTTTTTAACATGTTCTTGGCCTTTAAGGCCTTTGTTGAGAAATAATCTGGACATAAAATTCTTAAGTTAAGATCAGACAATGGAGGAGAATATGTTAACAAAAAATTTATCAACTTCTGCATGGCATTCAATTGCAACATATCGTTCCATATACTCCACAAAAAAATGGTGTAGCTAAAAGGAAGAGTCACACCTTAAAAGAAATGGCTAATTGTATGCTTCAATCTAAAGGATTTGGTCTCAATTTTTGGGCAGAAGCCATCAACTGTGCAAATTACATAGTAAATCGCACTCCTACTAAGGTTTTAAAAAATATAACTCCAGAAGAAGCTTGGAGCTCAATCAAACCAGATGTAAGTGACTTTTTTGTTTTTAGAAGTGATGCTTGGGCCCATATTCTAGATGCAAAACATAAAGCCTTAGAACCTAAGAGTGAAAGATGCATTTTTGTTGGATATTCTGAAGATGTCAAAGGATATAGACTTCTTCAATCAAAATCCAAAAATATAATCATTAGAAGAGATGTAAGTTTGATGAAAATATATCGGCCTGCGAGCCTAGTTCGGCAGGTGTGCCACCTTTGGCCTGCGAGCCCGATTCGGCATATGTGCCACCTCTCTCTCTCTCTTCTATTTTTAATAGAATTACTTCTAGTTCAGATGATGACAGCGAGGATGAAAATCCTCCTCCACCTCTTGAAATTGTTCCTTATACTCCACCACTTCCAAGATGGGTCTGCTCTACTCGGGATGCAGTAGGTTCTCTTGAAGGTGACCTTGTCGATCGACGACGTACACATTCTCAGTTCGAAAGAGTTTCTTCCTTATTGGCTCAAGTTCCAAAAAAAAATGATCCAGAAACCTTTGAAGAAGCCTCCGGTCATCTAGATTGGGATGAAGCTATGAATGAAGAGTATCGTTCCTTATTGGAAAACGATACTTAGGATTCTGTTCCTCTTCCAAAAGGAAGAAAAATTGTCAGATGAAGATGGGTTTACAAAACCAAGTTTGGACCAAATAGAAAAGTGGATAGACATAAAGCTCGTCTTGTTGCTAAAGGATTTTCACAAGTTGAAGGCATTGACTATACTGAAACCTTCTCCCCTGTTGCAAAAATGAATTCTATCTGCCTTGTTCTTTCCCTTGCTGCCTCCTTTAAATGGGAAGTCCATTAAATGGATGTTAAATCTGCCTTCTTGCATGGAGATTTGCATGAAGAAATCTACATGGAACAACCCCCTAGCTTTATCCAAAAAGACTCCAGCCTTGTTTGTCGCCTTAGGAATTCTCTCTATGGTCTCAAATAAGCTCCTCAAGATTGGTATGCCAAAATGGATAGATTTCTATTAGATAATGGCTTTTTTAGGTGTCATTCTGATAACACTATATACACCAAGAAAGTGGGTAAGTCCTTCACCATCCTTGTCCTTTATGTTGATGATATTATCCTTACTGGTAGTGATCCAAACCATATAAACCATGTGAAGTCTAGCCTCAAAAATAAGTTTGAAATGACAGATTTAGGACACTTGCATTTTTTCCTTGGTCTTCAATTCTTGCAATCCAAGGAAGGCATTACCCACTCTCAATCCAAGTATGCCTGTGATCTTCTACACCACTTCCACATGGAAGACTATAAGCCAACCCCTTGTTCATTTCAGTCTGGAGTCAAGCTTTCAGTCAACTGTACTACCCCTTCTTACACCATTTTTTGGTCATCTAACCTATTATCATTAGATGGACCCAAGTACACCATGTAAGACCAATTTTACCCTAAGTAAAATTGCTTTCACTATGTAAAATAACTTAATAAAACACATTTATTAGGTTGTTTATGGTCTAAACAGGAAACCCCAAAAGGAAATATTAAACAAATCTATATTTGTTAGATTTTCCTCATGGAATAATTAATTAAACAATAATTTAATTATTATTCCTGGTCATATTTAACTCAAAACAAGGAAATTAACTAGATAAATCCTTATTTATCTTATTATTTTCTAGGAATAATTATTTAAATATTATTTAAATAGTATTCCTTGTTAAAAATGACTAAATCATTTATAAATAATTAAATAAATAATTATTTATTTAATTATCATTCAACCACTTAAAATAATAAATAAATCATTTATTTATTTATTATTTACAAATAAAGGGATTTGACCCTAGTCAAATGCCTTTTCCCTCCAACAAATATAATAAAATATCCCATAAAAGGTGGATCTAGATTTGGTTAATATTATTTTAATCATGCACCAAGATCTAGAATGACCCAATATTTTGTTATAAATACGAGGGTTTTTCCTACCATTCTTCACCTTTTGTTGCCTATTATATCACTCTGGATCTATACTCTTGGTCTGACTTTGAGCCATTATCATTGTCAAATTTTCCATTATTTCACTTTGTGAGCTCCCTTTGAGTTCTATGTTTATCTGGGTTTTCTACACCAACAAGAGAAAGAAATTCTAGATCTGAAGTGCTGAGGACTTTCAAGAACCCATCCCATTGAGGAGAATTGGAAACACCTTTCTTGTTTTCCTCCCAGGTGCCCTTAATACAAAATTCTTTCAAAAATATTGTTCTTGTCTTGTCTATTGGATGTATGAAATAAAACCTTATTTTTACTGCTTAATGTCTTTTTTATGCATAGATCTGGGATTTTGCAGCATTTGTCTTGATTAACTAACTGTAAATCTGAAGATATTGGCAGTCATATTTGATGTTAGGGCTATAAGTTATGCGTAGCTAAAGTGGTCTTTTTTTGTACACTTCGACAAAAGATTCATACTAACAATTGGCGACTCCACACGGGTTTTCAATTATGACTGCTGTCGTTTTTCATATTCCTGCATATACAGCTGCTTCAAACCCCAGAGTTTCTCTTCAGCTTTTTGTTTTTTCTATTTTTATGTTGTTTTTCACCTATAAAACCCTCAAACAATAAAATTTCTAACTTCCGTGTGTTTCTGGCCCTATTTCACAGGTAACAGACACCAGCCGCAGCTGAGACAACAACTTTTTCTGAAATCTGCCACCGAGACACCCGGAGCTGTAGGTCGCACTTTTTGGCCTAGAACCTATGACCTGGACTGCAAGACATAATTTTCAGCCCAGAATCTGCGACCTAGACAGAAAACAGGTCAGAACCTGCAACCTGCACTTTTTTCTGCAAATTTTCTGCAATTTTTTTGGGTTTGTCTGAGGCTTCTATCAGGGTTTTCCAGCCTCTCTCTCTGCCCGTTTAGACCTGTTTTTGATTTGTTTTACTCATCTAAGTGGGAATCTAGCCCCCTGAGGCTTTAGTACCCTCCAATTTTTGTGGAAGAGTTTTAGCTGTTTCAGGAGTCTGAATTTTCAGAGTTTCAACCTTTTTATTTTCAGATCGGATACCTCACCTTTAGATCCCTTTTAGATCAGCTCTTCTCCCTTTCAAATCACCTCATATATTTTTGTTTGGGTTTGCCTCTAGGGTCACCTCCTTTTCCCTTTTGCCTTTAGCTGATTTCCTCCTTTTTTGCAGCAACCTTGCCTCTGCCTCTTTGCTGTTCTCTGCACCTCTTTCCAGCAGATTTATCCTTTAGATCCCTGTCCCTCCTGACCTTAGATCTATTGGCCCCTTTTTAGTGTGTTTTGACTAGATTTTTTTCCCTCTTTTAGACTAGTTTTGAGAGACCTGCCTTCTTGGGTTAGATTGATGCATTGTTAGCTGTTAATTTTTTGTTATTTCAATTTTATATACTATTATCTGCAGATTTATTTTCAGTTACGCCGCAAATTTTTTTATTTTACTCTCAAAACTTCTGGGTTTAAAATTAAAATTAACACACGCCACAAACTGACCCTAAGCGAAGAAGAGCTTGGTTAACACCACCAGGAAAAGAATTTAAAATCAATTGACACTGCACCTCTCTACCCTTGTTTCGACATTGTAAACACTTGATTATGCACCTCCTTGCCCTTGTTGGTCTTTCTTATTCCCTTTTTGCTGTCATCATTGCGCCCCCAAGGCGTATATCCCGGAGACTTCTTGGCCTTCACCCTCAATTTCCGAATGGTCGACTTGCTCCTTCCCACCATCGTCGAGTTAGTCCTCCCCCGAGTCCACACTCCAACTCCTCTTCTGATTCCTTGGTTTCTCCCCCTACTTCTGGTTCTCCCCTTGTTACCTTCACCATGTCTGGTCTAGGGCCTAATGCTAGCGGTAACCCCGGCCCTAATTCTGGGAATGTTACTAGTAGAACCGCCATGGGAACTACCTCGACTGTCCCTTTGATCCCCTATATGGCAGGTCTCAGTCTCCCCGATTTCAATTAGTTGATCAATGATCCTATCCACCACGATGTTGGTTAGCCTACTATGCCAACCAAGCTCCCCTCCGAAATTCCCAAGTTCAAAGGCCTTGTTGGAGAAGATCCCTCCAACCATATCCGATCTTTCCACATGTGGTGTTCATCCAATTCCATTATTGATGATTCCATCTGTCTTAGATTGTTCCAACGCACACTTACAGGTGAAGCTTCTAAATGGTATGTTGATCAGACCGCCTCTTCTCATACCACCTTTGCGACCATTGCTTGAGCCTTCTTATCTTATTTCCAGCTTCCTCTCTGATATGACACTTTTACCGAACTCTTGACTTCTTTCTGTCAATCGTCTGCAACCCGCCTTTCCGATCATGTCTAGGAATGGTGGTGAAGAAAGAGCTTATGTCGAGCTCCTACCTTTGAAGATCAGGTCTACATGGACTGGTTCCTTAGATCTCTCTTACCTGCCATAGGCAAAGATGTCGCATCCCAGTTCCCTCAAACCGAAGAAGCCACCCTCCAAATAGCCTTGAAATATGGCCTCATCTATGCTCAGTCTGGTTATGTTTATACCGTCCTTCTTGACCTCCCCAGGCCCAGTGGCGCTAATGCCCTAGGGGTATCTCATTCTACCGACGGTATCATTGGAGCTCTTTCACATCCGTACACTCAACCTCCTATGGGCTATGGTCTCCCTCCAAGAGGGGCCAGCACCTCCAGCACTTTTCCGCCTCCATGTAGCATGTATCCAAGATACGGCATGCCTCATCCTTTTTCCCAACCTCCTGCATACCTCAATGTTGCCCCACCTCACCATTATCCTTATCCACAACCTGGTGCTCTAGCTCCTCCAACATTTGCACCTCCACCTCCCTTGCCTTCTCAACCCTAGCAACAACAACTACCACCCCCTCCGGGGCAAGTCTTCGCACAGCCGGGCATGACCAATCCTCCCTCCTCTCAAAGGAAGAGGAAAGGCAATCAAAACCAATCTACCCCTGGTACTCATGGACCTAATCCTCAAGCTATTGACTCTAATGCTACTAACCAACAACAAGGCACTCATCCCAAGCCAGACAGGCCTATTCATACAAATAAGCCTTGTTCATGTTGCGATGTTTACAGTCATTACACTCACGATTGTCCCCTTTTACCACAGATGCGACAGATGTGGGAGTCTTAAGCCACATTGCGAGGACAACATGCCTCCCCTACTGCTTCCCCTAATGTGGCCACTACTCAACCAGATGTGTTTACCAATCCTTTCCCCCAGCAAGGATTCGTGGCTACCCAACCACCTGATGGACAGGTGGCCACTCAACCTTCCTCCTCTGGTTCCTCCGATTACCAGATCCTCATGATGAACTCTGATCAACCTATAACCATCGACCTTAACCTTCAAACTCGGTCTCGTCAGTACCCCAAGCCTCCCGCTCCGTCTCTCCTTGAGTCACCTTCTTCAAGTTCTACAAAGCCTCTTTCGACATCCAATGGTCCCTTGCATATCCCTCAGCCCAAATTTGAGGTTCATACCAAGATTCCTAAGGGACCATTACGCCGAAATGCTGCTTCTGTTCGAGTTTCTCATTCGTATAGCATAGTAGATGATTTGGCACAATCTCCTACTGCCATTTCAACACTGGAACTCCTCCAGTATTTCCCTTCTCAAAAGAAGGCTCTACTATCATCCATGGGCATTATAGATCCTGCTGATGACCAATTGATTGTTTTCGATGCTCATTAATTAGAACATCCTCCTCTTCCTGCTTCCGTAGATTTCCAAATCCTAGTCAAAATCTGGAACGCTAACGTGTCTCGGTGTATCATTGATGAGGGGGCATCCACCTGTGTGATGTCCGCTTCAGTTTGGAAACGACTCTGATCTCCTGAGTTGGCCCCTTCCATGATCACCCTTTGAGCGTGGGATGGCCACGCCTCCCAACCCATTGGCCTATTCTGTAATTGTCTTATCACTCTTGCCGGCAAGATGGTTTGTGTTGACGTTGAAGTCATCGATGCCTCTCTAGATTACAACATTCTTTTGGGGCGTAACTACACCTATGCCATGGCTGCTGTCCCATCCGTGGTCCACCACAAGATGTTTTTCCCCCATAATGTAAAGATAGTCACCATTGACCAGCTGACGTATCATGAGCCAAAATCTCAGACCTCCCCTGAGATGACCATCTCTTCTGTGACCAATAAGCAAACCATTGATTCTTTAACCAATGTCTCTCTTGGCATCTACAAAGACTCCTCTTTGCTTAGAACCTTCCCTGGTCTTCCTCCTCCCCCTCCCTTTGATCCCAGCTTCTCGAATGTTTGCATGATGCACTCGTCCTGGGATGCCCTTAAGCGGCCCGCTTCGGCTATTCAGTAACCTCAACCTCCACCTCGCCCGCCGCAACCTGTTCCTAGCCCTTCGTCTCAGCCAGCCAGACCTCCTCCTTCTGGCCCTTCTCCTACAGCTGGTACCCATGAACCCCTTTATCCTCCTGGGTCGGTTCCACCAAGCCTCAACCATCTTGGAGCTGTATCTCCTGGTTATTACCCTACTGGTCAGATACCTTTCTTTGCTCCCCCTACTGGAGTCTATTCGGTTCCCATGGCCACCCTTTCTCTCCCCAACCTAACCCTGGGTATACCCGTCTGGTACCTTGACCCTCCAGCTGCTACCCCACCTGGTCACCCGAAACCCTACCTTGCTTTGACACCGGTTCAACTCGTTCCCCTAGATTTTTTTGTTGCTACAGTGCCACCAACACCTCAACAGGACCCTTCTCCTGTTGTGACAGCTCTGGGAAAGAAAGGCAAAGCTCGCAAGGGGGCATCCAAAGACAAGGCCATCTCGACTGACCCTGCCCCTCCTCTGCCCGCAAAGCCTTGTGCCTTGTGTGATGTTGTCGGTCATGCCACCCATACTTGTCCTGAATTGCCCCGTATTAAACCCATGGTTAAAGTCGCGTTCCCTGAGTCTACGGTCCCTAAAACCTCTGTTTCTTCCTCGACCGCAGCCAAGAACCCAAAGACTATTCACACAAAAAACCCCTGTGCTCTGTGTGGTGTCCATGGCCATTATTCCCACCATTGTCCACAACTGACGCATTACCACACCTCCTTAGAGGTAGTTCGAGAGTATGAGGTTGAACAAGATCAATCCGCCTCTCCCATACTTGCGCATTATGCTTCAGGTCAACTTGAGGATTTACCCGCTCCCATTGACATCCCCCCTCCCGATGTCGAGATGACGGAGCCTGCTGCCACCATTTTCTACCTATCATCATCCATGAGACCCTCGGTGGAAGTCCCCTTGGAGACTTCCCTTGATGTTTCGCTTGACTTCCCTTCAGCGATCACCCTGGGCTCAACATCGGTAGATCCTTTATCTGCTTACTCTTCTGTCACCCCTTGTGATGAAGCGCATGTGACCCTCTCTTCTCATGATGATGAGTCAGGTAGCTTCGTCGCGTCAGGTGGTATTTCTTCCACCAGTCACCGCATCTTCTATCACGATGACGAAATTATGGAAGGAATCATCACCCCTGACTTTATCTATTCCCCCTTACATCGAACCCATGCATTCGAACCACCTACACCTTGTGGCTATTACATTGAAACCCAATGTTTGGGTAAGGGGGCACCCATATTTGAGAAACCAAGAGCAGAAATCCTCCACAACTCTCCTAGTGTATCTGGACATGTCGACTTTAGTACCATTGTTCTTCCACATTTAGAAGAACCTCGAGAGTCCCATCTCACTTCAGATCACTCTAGGGATGATACCCCTTATTGTTCCTTCATCTTACATCAGCAACCCAGTCTCTTAGACATTGTTGTCGACCAACCTATGGGTTTTCTAGGAGAGCATCAATTCATTATCTCCAAATCCTCTTTTTGGGATAGTGACACCAGGTATTCCAACCCGGAAACTTAAAGTCCATTTGATTCAAAGATGCAGTACTAAAAGAGATTGGTAATCCTCCATTTCCTTTCTCAAACTGCATACCCATAACAAACACAAATGGCACACCACATCATTAAAATGTGTTTAGATTCCCCCTTTTCTAAATACATTTTGGCATGACCACAACATGCTTGGGGGCACCTATGCCCCTCAACCATAAAAATCCCAGATCTCAGCAAAAAACAACACTAAAACCCCCTTTCTCTGACAGGTCACACTTTTCAGTACATTTCCTTGGACAGGTCGCAGTTTTCTGCCCAGTACCTGCTACCTAGGTCGCCGAACAGATCCCAAAAAGTGCGACTTGGCCTGTTCATGAGCTCTAGG
Source organism: Pinus albicaulis (assembly GCA_034641835.2). Taxonomy (NCBI): domain Eukaryota; kingdom Viridiplantae; phylum Streptophyta; class Pinopsida; order Pinales; family Pinaceae; genus Pinus; species Pinus albicaulis. The sequence continues at coordinate 247,687,823 of CM076579.1, forward strand.
TACCTATTAGTTTTTAGTGACTTGATACTTCACCATTACAAATTTTATCCACGAAGCGTCACTTCACCCCTCTTCAAAATCGAATTTCTTCACTTGCAACACTCATACTAGGGGCACCACTTGGCCTCCATACTTGTCCTTGCTTGTGTTGATACTTCACCATTACACATTTTATCCAGGAAGCGTCACTTCACCCCTCTTCAAAATTGAATTTATTCACTTGCAACACTCATACTAGGGGCACCACTTGGCCCCCATACTCTCACCTTCAGCTCCTTTCAGCATGATCGAGATCCGTATACTTCATGGTCCAGTGATGCAGCAGTTGTTCTCTGTGATTCCCGGGTGTGTGTGAGATGTCTCAACCCTCATGAGGGGGTGGCCCTACAGGTAGCCCCCCACATGCCCAGATGGCCTCTTCCTTGCAGCCTTCGATGCAGCTCCATACATTTGATGATGTCGGCCTTAGTCGCTTGCAGCACCTCTTTGATTTGCATGTATCAGTCAGATTTTGCGAGCCCTTCCCCGTTGATACGCGGCATTTCACTACAAGAAAAAAGGACATTGGTGAGGGGCGAAAATGGTCACCATAAGCTCATTGGTGAGGGTCAAAAGAGCCTTCATCACCAAAAACTGAACGTCACCAAAGGTGGTGTCGCCGAAAGTATAGGTGTTGTGGTGACATTCAAAGTCCGTCACCAATAATGATTTATAGTGACGGATAGTGACCGTCACCATTGCATATGAGCAATGGTGATGAGCAATAGCCTCCGTCACCAAAAAATTGAACGTCACCAAAGGTGGCGTCGCCGAAAGTATAGGTGTTGTGGTGACATTCAAGGTCCGTCACCAATAATGATTTATAGTGACGGATATTGACCGTCACCATTTCATATGAGCAATGGTGACGGACAATAGCCTCCGTCACCAAAAAACTAAACATCACCAAAGGTGGCGTCGCCGAAAGTATGTTTTGTAGTGACACTCAAGGTCCATCACGAATATTAATTATAATGACGGATAGTGACCGTCACCATTTCATATGAACAACAATGATTTTTAGTGATGGACCTTTCATGGCCGTCACTATTGGTGCATATATATATATATAGCGACGTTCATTGACCGTCACCATAAACGCATTGGTGACATCAAGGTCTGTCACGAATAATGACTATAATGACAAACAGTGACCCTCACCATTTCAGATAAACAACAACGATTTATGGTGACGGACCTTTAATGGTCGTCACTATTGATGCGTATACATGGTGGCGTTCATTGACCGTCACCATTTCATATTTTGGTGGGGGTCAAAAAATGTCACCATAAGCTCATTGGTGATGGTCAAAAGAGCATCCGTCACCAAAAACTGATCTTCGTCATTCCCTATATATGAATATCAGGGCACGATGGAATCGAACCACCAACCTCCTGCTTGTAAAGCAGGTGCTCTTCCATTGAGCTAACACCCTTTAAAGAATTAGACTTTAAACTAGAAATTGCCCCTAAAGGTGCAAAGATACACCAAAGGAATAAGAACCAGGAAAACTGAAAGAACTCAGTGTCCTTGCTCCTATTTTTATTCTATGACACTCTACAAAGTATGATCTTGATCTATGACGTATTTGTGCCGAGTGTTTCTAATTTAATAGTAAATGTTATATTAGATAAAATAAATGAATAACTGAGAGGCCTTACGGGCTAATTTTTAATCCTTACACTAAAATCTCTTAATATTCAAGTCTATGAAACAACTCGTTCAAAGTTCAAACTGAAGTAGATTTTAAATGGAAAGCCTAAAACCAGCTAAGTAGTTTACAAGTTAACATTTTGGATATAAATTCTGTTCAATTTATATGACAAGTTATGCCATAACCTTGAAACTAGTTTCTTAGCTAAAAGACTTTCTTAAGTCAACAATGACAAAGAAACATAGTCATGGCAAGCAAAATTCTGTTGTTTTTTCTAATGAGGGTGCATGTAACTTGATAGAGGTTGTATGAAAGTATTAAACCATAAACAATTTCACTAAAACATTGAAATGACAAAGTCTTGTTAAGCAACAAAGGTTTAGTTGAAAATATGGAAAGCATCGAGCTAAATGATATAATTAAACTAAAAGTAGCTGTAAAAAAATGAAATTGCCATCATATACATCGCATCAGCGTATGAATTTGCATCAATGTACTGAATTAATATGACTTCAAATTTTGAAATTTTCCTGCAAGATAACATTTATCATTAAAAAAATCTGATCAAACATGAAGTAATCTCATGAATCCTTCAGATTTATATTGCAATATCCATCTCAAATCGATAGATCTAGAATCTTAAATATTCTTATAACTAGCAATTGCACCAAAAGGTGCAAAGGAACGCCGGAACATGGATAAGAGAAGTGGGGAGATTGTATAAAGAAATAATCAAGCGAAATATACTAAAAATGAAATACAACCCATGTGAGGCTAATTTAACTTCAATTGTTGTGAATTTTCAAGTGAAAGAAAGTTTGTAACTGGTGTCCGGCAAGCAGGACTCACAAAAATTGTTATAGAGAAAAACTTGGAAGGGAAATTGAGGTTTGATGATTGATGATGTTGATGAAGCACATATTCTACTTGGTGAAAGTGACCACTGCAAGGATTATTGGGGTTCAGGCTTCTATAGGCAGGATAATACTTTTGAGCTTGAAACAACTTTGCACAATATAGCTTTCAGTTCAAATGGTGCAAATACATTTAAATCAAGCAATTTGAGACCTTTAAATGTATGGTCAAAAGCAACAACTCCAGAATCTGTGCAAATTCTTCTAAACTCTATTTGAAAAGAGGAAATTAATTTGATCATTGAAGGAAACTTGCTTGGACCAGACATTGGTGAGTTGATAAGCAGCTCAAACAATTGGGCAGAGATTATTATGTGGTGTATTTTCAAAGGGCTCAAAGAGTCATTACCTTCTAGATGGCTATATATTTTGGGAGATGGGTCTGAAAATACAGGTAAGAAGAATCAGCCACCGTCTGAACAGTCAGGGATGAATTTGAGAAAAAACACCAAAGATCTGCCAATTTTGTTGAATGCCTCTGAGCAATGTGGTTTATTGTTTTCTGTCAATTCCTCTTTAGTCATGGATTGCAGGCTTGCACAAAATAAGAATATTCTTATGATCGGTCTCTGTTTTGAAGTGAATAATTTAAAACAATATACTCATAACCTAGCACAAAATACAGATTCAACAAAAGTAAATACGGAAAACAAGAATAGTGGAAATGATGATTTTGGATTTCAAACTGAAGGAGCATATAAGGGCGAGGATGAAGTGCTTTTGAAATTTCAGTGGGCAGAGGAGACAGAAAGGATGGGCTGCAGCAAGTTTTTGGAGTCTTGGGATAGAAGAGAAGGGAAAAGAGGCAAACTTCAAGTTTAAAGCACAGAGTAATGACCCCTGGAAGGAGAGATTTTGATTCTCTTGTTCAATCTCAGCAGGAAGTAAGCAATGCCTTTGGTCAAGTCGACATTCAATTGTCGGATTCTCTATGGGATGTAGGTGATGGCATTAGCCAAGAGAAGCCACTGGACAGGGTTTCACATGAATATATCCTTTCTTCATGAATGCAATGATTATCGGAATTATGTTCAAATAAAAGAGATGAGAACAGTGTGCAAGAGGCTTTATAATGTTTGATATGCAAAGAATAGAATATTCAAAATAGTACACATCATATGAGGACGAGACCTTTAAATCAAGCAATTTGAGACCTTTAAATGTATGGTCAGAAGAAACAACTCCAGAATCTGTGCAAATGCTTCTAAACTCTATTTGAAAAGAGGAAATTAATTTGATCCTTGAAGGAAACTTGTTTGGACCAGACATTGGTGAGTTGATAAGAAGCTCAAACAATTGGGCAGAGATTATTATGTGGTGTATTTTAAAAGGGCTCAAAGAGTCATTACCTTCTAGATGGCTATATATTTTGGGAGATGGGTTTGAAAATACAGGTAAGAAGAATCAGCCAGCGTCTGAACAGTCGGGTGAATTTGAGAAAAAACACCAAAGATTTGCCAATTTTGTTGAATGCCTCTGAGCAATGTGGTTTATTGTTTGCTGTCAATTCCTCCTCAGTCATGGATTGCAGGCCTGCACAAAATAAGAATATTCTTATGATTGGTCTCTGTTACGAAGTGAATAATTTAAAACAATATACTCGTAACCTAGCACAAAATACAGATTTAACAGAAGTAAATACAGAAAACAAGAATAGTGGAAATGATGATTTTGGATTTCAAACTGAAGGAGCATATAAGGGCGAGGATGAAGTGCTTTTGAAATTTCAGTGGGCAGAGGAGACAGAAAGGATGGACTGCAGCAAGTTTTTGGAGTCTCGGGATAGAAGAGAAGGGAAAAGAGGCAAACTTCAAGTTCAAAGCACGGAGTAATGACCCCTGGAAGGAGAGATTTTGATTCTCTTGTTCAATCTCAGCAGGAAGTAAGCAATGCCTTTGGTCAAGTCGACATTCAATTGTCAGATTCTCTATGGGATGTAGGTGATGGCATTAGCCAAGAGAAGCAGTTGGACAGGTTTTCACATGAATATATCCTTTCTTCATGAATGCAATGATTATCGGAATTATGTTCAAATAAAAGAGATGAGAATAGTGTGCAAGAGGCTTTATAATGTTTGATATGCAAAGAATAGAATATTCAAAATAGTACATCATATGAGGAGGAGACCTTTAAATCAAGCAATTTGAGACCTTTAAATAGGTGCAAATACATATAAATCAAGCAATTTGAGACCTTTAAATGTATGGTCAGAAGCAACAACTCCAGAATATGTGCAAATGCTTCTAAACTCTCAATTTAGACTGCTCATGTGCTTACCAAATGAAAATCTCTGACCAAAATTCTAGTTAACAGGCACACTGAAAATAATTAGTTGTTGAAAGATTCAGGATCTGTTTATAAAAATGTCATGGAAGAGGAGTTTGCAGTCAGAGATGTGGAAATGATGAACGATAATGAGTGTGTTTGGAAAAAAAAAAACTCCTAAGTATGCCCAGGTAAGTGTTACAAAGTTGTCATCAACAACCTTGAGTCAGAGAGAAGAGGAGTCTTCTATGTTACCATGGACTAGTGAAAATATGGCACATACATGTAACCATAAACTAGCTTCTTATATGGAGAAAGTTGAGATAATTTACATGAGCAGTGTAACAACTCGATTTATGGCCTCTGAAGTTCAAGAACCAGAGGATATTTCAAGGCTACATTGTTTCCCTCAAGACAACTTCAGTGAGTACTATATTATACAATAAAGACATTACTGAGCCAAGTAAAGTTAATTGTGCACCAAAAAAGGCGTTATCTGCAGTACAAGCACGTGAATTAAAAGAAGGTGGCCATTCTTCTCCACACAAATGAAAAACATCACTTGAAAAACATTTGTCTGTTGGAAGTGCATTTTGTGTAATAACATGTACTTCTAATTACCCAGGTTATGAGGAAGTGGCAACACAGACACTGCATGTTTTTCTTCTTGCCAACTTACAAGTTGAAAAGGCATGTGAACAAGCCACTCACTATCATAATAGTTTCCCTTAAGACAACTTCAGTGAGTACTATATTATACAATAAAGACATTACTAAGCCAAGTAAAGCTAATTGTGCACCAAAAAAGGTGTTATCTGCAATACAAGCACGTGAATTAAAAGAAGGTGGCCATTCTTCTCCACACAAATGAAAAACATCACTTGAAAAAAATTTGTCTGTTGGAAGTGCATTATGTGTAATAACATGTACTTCTAATTACCCAGGTTATGAGGAAGTGGCAACAGAGACACTGCATGTTTTTCTTCTTGCCAACTTACAAGTTGAAAAGGCATGTGAACAAGCCACTCACTATCATAATAGTGGATCACAAATTAGGAAATCACTTGGCATTGATATTTTTACTCTTGCAAATGTCCAGGATCTGAATGTTTCATTATTGACAGATTCTAAGAAGTTTGACAAATGTGTCATTGCTAATTTGAGTGAAAGTGATGCACTGAAAAAATCAGAGACTAAAAAAGTTTCTACTTCAATAGAACCTTTACCTTTCCACAAGTTGAGCTATTACAAGTCTTAATTATTTGATCACTAAATATCTAACACCCAAGCATAGTAGAACTCTGTTGGAACATGAATTTTAGCTCTACAATGTCTTTAGTTTCGTAATCTGTCATTGCTAATTTGAGTGAATGTGACGCAGTGAAAAACTCAGAGACTAAAAATCAGTGTTACACGGGGACTCGTCCCCCCCCCCCCCCTAGGGGTCTAGAATCCTCGCCCCCCCGCGATTCGGGGTCTTGGGGACTTCTAGGGGACGTTTCCTGACACCCCCAATTTTCAAAAATTTGGAGGGGACTTCAAGGGGGACGTTTCCCCATCTGGAGGGGTCGAGGGGGTGTGAGGGGACGGGAGGGGGCGTGAAGGGGGCGTGAGGGGACGACTGGGGCAATAGATATTCCCATTTAATTCTCTATCAAATATTTTAATCAGTTACAATTAGCACCATATCCATTTACATTGTACTTTAATCTGTGAGTAGTAGATTGAATATTGGGAACTACTAAAGCATTTCTGGAGAGCTCGACTTACCACTAGACCTTCATTGTGATGTCAGTTGAACAAAACGATGTTTTTTTTATTGGTTTCTTTCTCCAGCTCCGTTTGCTTGCTTCTCTCCAATAACCTCTTCAGATATAATAGCCCGTGATTTCACTAAAGTTTTAATTGGAGGAGAATTTATTATATCTCACTCTTAAGATAATTTTAGGTGAGAGAAATAGTAGTGGAAACCAAACCTTATAGTGGAATGTCATACTTATGGTTGGGGCATGCTAAAGCAACAATGTACAGAATGTTGAAAAGTGCACAGAAATCAATCAATGCTCCAATTCCAGTCCAATAAAATTTAACTTCAGCAAATAATCCATGAGATTCTAGGATAGCATATCCAAGTGTTTCAATGGAGCTGTTACTGACAGGATGCACAAAGATGAAATATTTAGAGGAAAGGAAATATTAAATATTTCTTTCGTGGGATTATGATTATAGGACACTCTATCAGTACATGATAACACATACTTTCTCCCATCTAGGAGCTAGAAATCCATTCACCACTCTGGTGTTTTGGCCATAGGACATCAGTGAGCACCAATATGCCCAAATCCACCAGCTAGGTATGTTCTCTGTTCTAGAAACATGAATAAAAGGAACCATTTTTTCAATTTTGTAACCTGAGTTCTAGTTGAAAAGCTCAATATTAGTATAAAGTATATTTCTTTGGATTAAATAACTATCTTTACTCCTGTTTAATAATTTGGGCATTATCAGATTCCAATTATTCTGGAGTAAAACAAATGCATATCATAATTTTGGAAATAAATATTAAGCAAATTAAGCTGACGGTAAATTAGACATACAAGATAAGGAAAATAGCGTCATCATAATCTCAGGAATCTGAAGACAGAAAATAAATTCCTGAATTTTGGAAGAACAAACCTCTCAGCCCTTGCTTTCCTCTTTTCTTCTTCTGATATTTTTGCTTCTCCTATTCCAGAAGAGGTAGGTTTTGGAGTACCATTTGCTGACTCACCAAATATGTCAATAAAACATACTCGAAGGTAATTCCTGTCAATTAGGAGATTAAACATATTGACTGATAAGATTGGGGACCATGTGCACTGACCATTCAATACAGAAATTACTTCCATAGCTACTAATCACTTTAAATATTAGCACCAGAACTGACATTCCACCAAACTTAAAACACCATTATGACCAAACATTGTTTAAAATAAAATACAGCATATATTTAACAGAGATGATGAACATTTAAGTTAAACAAACATAAGCCTTGAAAATTCTAGAATCCCTAGAACCTAAATCATACAACAAGATTTTTCCACCAATCCGAATGGTGGCATTCCAGGTCTGCATCAGTAATTAGTGCCAGAACAAAAAGCTAATCATATATACTATACAGAGATTATCCACTGCACTCCATGCCTTCAAGGACCAACCATTTCTGCTAGCTACAGTATCAGTATGCGTCTTGAGAATGATCTGTCATGATCTGTCACGCATGAGGTGTTGCCCTCTGACTGAAGAATCAATGTAAACAGGGTTGTCATAGTATCCAAAACGTTTCAGGAGCCTCACTGGTTCATGGATAATCCTCACGGCCAAAAAAAAATTTTGATAGATTCTCCAATGATATTAACTGAGCTCAGAATTTTTACATTGTGATCAGGATTTAGTTATAGAGATCATATGCTGTATAGAATTCTGGTTTTGTTCAACACTACCAGTGGTTGCATCACGTTTTGAATGGGTTACATTCTTTCAACGATTGTGATTTGTAACCTTTCTTGTTGGGTTGAAGATCCACATGTGTCCTCGTAGTTGGGAGGTAGTGTGTGGCACTTGCAGAGGCAAGATTGACTCTGATAACCATTACCTTGGAGGAAGATAAATGGTCCAGGATTCATGTTGGGACCTCTCAAGGGAATATCAACTCCAACACTTTGTATGAATGATAGTTACTAGACTCTGATAACCATTACTTTAGAGAGAGATAAACAGTCTAGGATTCATGTTGGGACCTCTCAAAGGAATATCAACTCCAACACTTAGTATTCCTGATAAGTCATTGAAGTGGAAGTTGGATTCACAATCACTGCATGGTGCCTTCATAACCAATGCCAAAGTTAATTTGGGCTGCCGGGATATGTAATACATTTTTATTTGGGAACTGAAATAGGTCAACATGGAGTCAAGATCTGAAACACTGATTCACATTTGCTGGAGAAGGAAAATATGGAAGTCAAACTGCCAACCAAAAATGGAAGCTCATAAATAGCCTCAAAGTTGTTTTGTCTAGGATTATATAGAAGTCAAACTGCCAACCAAAACTAAAACTGGTAGCTCATGTATAGTATCAAAGGTGGCTTATTTAGCTGTTTAATGCCTTCTTAACGTTCCAAAGTTTTCTACAATTTCAATAGTTCCAAAAGTATAGTTGGGCATAAATTTGAAAGGAAACATGTCTTACTGGCTCTTGGCCCTCAAGTCTGTGCATGGAGATTGAATTTCAAAGATTGTAGATGAATGAAAATAAAGCTTATGTTGTGTAGTGGCATTATGGCTTTTGTGTTATTTAAATTTCTGCTGTGCGTAAATAATTGATTTGCTTCCAGAATTTGTGCACTGACTATTTGCGATGGTTATCATAGGTGTGGGTCAAGTGAATCTAACTTGAGCTGACCAGTAAACTCATATAACCATATAACCTATGATGGAGGTTTAACAAGACCATTTTCAAATTTCAACAATGCTATCATGCCAATCAGGTGATTTTATAGCATTTTCTTATTTAGCTATGCTGCACCAACATAACTATTCAAAAAAGGCTTACCATAGCTCTGAATCAAGAGAAACTACTTAAACTGGACCAGTAAATTCCATGTAAACATAATCTTTGAATGAGGTTCAACAGGACCATTTTCCAATTTCAACCATGCTATCATGTCAATCAGGTGCTTTTATAGCATTTCTTGTACTGCAGAAACATAATGATTCAAAATAGAAATCATCAAAAGCCTTTTTATAACACAGTAAAGCTCAAGGAAAAAAATGCTACCATATATTTCTAGATTTTCAATCAAACATGGTAATATAAAATTCAGGCTTCAAAAAATACTTTGGGTCTTAAAGCTTCATACAATGCACTATAAGCTTATTTATCCAACTTCGTTTTTTCTTGAATCAGGTAGCAGTAACACTAAGTTACATTGAGTTGACAAGACAACAACAAAATTTTAAATTGAGAAACTTCAAAATTTTGCTCACAAACAAGTAACACACATTCCAAGTTATCCTAAGGCCTTGTGCAGCAATTATCCCCAAATTACCCCTTTCTAACAAGAGGCAAACATAAGAAATACATCAACTAAAACATGAAAGGTAAATATACTGAATGTTAGATTTTTTGTTAATCTTCACATATCCTGTAGACCTGCATCTCCTAGAAAGCAAGGTTGTCTTACTGTCTATGTAATATTACTTTAGGAAGGTTAACTAACCTTTGCTTTATGAATAGCCCTTTAGCCTTTATCTATAGAGAAGTATTTAATACATTTTATTAAATAATAAAAAAATATATAATGAGACAACAAAAATTGTCACAAAAAGACAGATAGAGTAAAATGCAACAGAGAAGACAGCATGATAATCAGGAAACTTGCATAGGTAAATTGTAGTCACGGTCCGGAAGTGTTGGGTAATTCCAGATTATGTAAGGTTGACTCGTGCATTTTATTTCCAAAGCACTGCAATTCTCTATCATATATTTTACTCGCCAATATTTGCCCGTTGTGAATACATCATTCTTTCTGCTAAAATTAAAATATTTCAGTGGATGGTATGTCTTTTATTTGCGGTACATTCATGCCTTAATCTATAAATATGATTCCAATTGCTGAGCACTCTAGTGTTGCAAACACAAGCTCAATATCTCTCTTAGAGCACTGAAATTTTTTCCAATATTATTTTAATTTGCAGGTTGGTTACCTAATTGGAAAAGACAAAGGAATACACAACAAACACCCATGCAAATTAGAAGGCTCCAAGTACACCAGAGCCATCGTTGTAGCTAGTGTGACTTTCTTCTTTGTCTAAAATGGATCTGGTTGAAAATTTTCACAGCATGGGTTTTCATCTGGAAGCTGCAAATGGGAATTCCGTTATTGAACAAGATCATTTAACATTCTGGAAGAAGATGAAGTCAAACATACCATAGGAACTGCAAGAATCAAAAAATGGGAAAATAATAATCACGGGGATCTTACTTGTAGCATTTTGAGCATTAATGATCAAACGACTCACACCAGCAGTGCCAAAACACCAACAAAAGAATGGGGCACATGTGTGTGAAAATAAAGCTGTAACTGTGAGATTTGTCTGAGGGAATTTCACCAAATAAAGAGGAGGTTCCTAATATGTAACAAGCACAATAATCACTTGGAATTCAAGATATTTAACATTTATGAATATCCAGCTGCCATCCTAAGATATATCTGAGGAAATTTTCCCAAATAAAGATGAAAACATAAGATGTGATCAATGAGGCAGGCACCAGTTGAGGCACCAATGTACATGCAGTCATCACCTTGATTGCTTTACTAGTCTAATCTTATGACAGTCTGGTCACTTCACTTGACAGAGGGCCCAGATTAACCTTGAATAATCTCCATACTACTGCAAGAGAAGACATGAAAGAAATATTCAAAGTTGATAACAAAAAAACAGAGTTTTCTTTCAGCAGGTGGGAACAAAAAGTTCAAGAAAAAGTTTGCTGATCTGATACAAAAATGAGATTCACTTGCAATTGGAATTTTTGTTGCTAAAATAACAAGGTATAGATGCATTTAATGCAGAAAGCAAGGGCACCACCACAGGAACATTGGAAAAGGATTTCAGTTGAAAAAGAGGATAAAGAAAATCTGGCAATTTCATTTGTTTCCACTATTTCAGATTCTTCTAGAGGTTCGTAGGCTCTAGGGCTGCTAGTTAAAAAACGTCCCTGTGAAAAAAGCAATTCATTTCATTCACCAAAGTTCCAAAGAGTTTTTATCTTGAGTAACAATAGGAATCATAAGTAGTCAGTTAAGTATGGAATGACAAAACTAGATTGCCCACCAATTCCCTACATCAAAAGACACTACATTTAGTATGGAATGACAACAAATGATCTCTTAAGCATCTTAGAATGCTCACATAGGTGTGGCTACATACCAGTAAAAGAGGGCATGCACTTGATGACAAAGTTTTCCAACGTATCATGATTGGTTACAACTTAGAATTTGAAGGGATATAATATCTTATAATCAGATCAAACTTGAATTGATTGTCAAGGGGGGTGTGACTTTCGATGGATATTCACAGGTGAATAAATCAATGGAAGTTGAAGACATCGTATGGAATGGAAACAAATGATCTCTTGAGGATCTTCAAATGTTCGCATAGATGTGGCTATATACCAGTAAATGAGGCACACACTTGATGACAAAGTTGTCAAACGTATCATGATTGGTTACAAAATTACAACTTAGAATTTGAATGGAAATAATGCCTTATAAGCAGATCAAACTTGAATTGATTGTCAATGGGGATGTCACTTTGACAGGTAAATGAGTCAATTGAAGTTGGAAGACATGAGACACGTGAAATGAAAATCCAAGTCTACTAAATGTGGCTTAAAGCGCTCGGAGACAATAACAATAACACTATGGGATGAAAAAGTTGTAGATAACCCAAAAGTGGTTGACCATTCTCCACTTTGAAGGTCAAGTAAAGCACGTAAAGCTATCCAAAAGTAAATAATTCTTATGTTATGAGACGATTCGAAGAAATGGAGGCTCTAAAATACCATCAAGCATGAACAACGCCAAGCTGATTCCAAGAAATGGAGGCTCTAAAATGACATCAAGGATGAAAAGTTAATCAGGTAAATAAGTCCATAGGAGTTGAAAACATGAAATCAAGGCAAATCAAAATGAATGATGGTCCAGGTTTAGTAAATGAGCCCTGAAAGATCAAATACCAAGCAACAAGAAGCCATGTATTACAATGTAAAAATCAACATGATCAACAAAATAGTATATCAACCAATAGTGACCGATCACAATCAATTTGAAGTTCTACTTGAATGTGTAAACCTCTAGCCAGAAAGCCTTGAAATATTATGGGCATGCATTCTACATATTCAATTAAAATAAATTTATTTTAATTTTAAATTTATCTATCAATTTATTGGAATGGTAAACAAAAATTAATTAATCTTTTATATTTATAAATTAAGATCGATTTATCTAAATCTTAAAATAAATCAATCTAAAACAGAAATTTAAGTGAGTAATCTCTGGCAGTCACCTGATCTGATGGATTCAGAACAGCCCTACAGTGATCAAACACAGGGGGGATCACAAGCTCTATTTCTTCAAAACCCCTCTTCTTAATCTGCTGTTCTCCATTCTTTCTTTTCCCTTCTTCCCTCTAGAACAGTTTCTCCTCCCTTACAATCAAAGTATAGATAGCCCCCATTCGAGAAACAGAATTCATCCAAAGCCCAGGCTTGATTTTTCCAGGCCACAGAGTAGTCGATTTCATCCTCCTGCAACTGCCATCTTCACAAACCCTAGCGAGACAAGAGAAAAGCTTCCTTGACAAAAATTTCAACTTCTACTCTTCTTCTTCATCCTCTCAGCTAGGCCAACTTGATCTTGCTCTTGGGCCGACTTGGTCTTTTGCTTATCCATGACTTTTCCTTGATAAAATAAATATTTTTCTTCACTACAATGAGTCCAAATGGGACTAGGACACGTGGGAAATCTTTGTTTTATGTGGCCTAAAGGCCATGAACAATAAGAAATATATTAATATCACTGAGTAATGAGCAGTAGCACTGCTTTCAAACTTTGTTTTGTAATTTATTTACTAACCAACAGTTTGTCACTTATATACACCAACAAAGAATAGAGATCAGATACTGCAATTGTCAACAGTACACCACAGTTTACAAACACTGTTACACCAGCATTGAGCATTTGCAGTAATACACCAGAATCAAGAGTCTTTGTTATAGCAGCACTAGCAACAATACAACAAGTTTTTGAATTTTCCAATGGCCTCACCGTTCATCCCAAGAGGGCTGTGGAAATTGTGGTGGGAGAAGAAATGGTGATTGTGAAGAAGAATAACAAAAGAAATATTCTATTAATTCTCCCCTATGAAAGTATGTGACAAAGATCGGGAAGATCATTATGAATGTTGTAAAACATATGAAGTTGAACAGTGAAGCATCACTGTACAAAGTCAGTCTGAAACAGTGAAATCTCCAACTTTTATGTTTTTTCCAAAGCTTTCTTCTCTTTTTTCTTCGATATAAAATTTAAATTATATTTATTTAATTAACAAAGAAAGAAGGTATAGGCCGTAGGGCATCAATTCCAATATTCCTAATTTCATTAGTAAAATCTTCTGTCAATTCTGACCTACGCCCAATATTTGTATAACTTTGTAGGAGAGGTATCAGTGACGTGGGAACTGCCCTGTATCCCAAGGGCAAAAATATCCTAAAAGTGGTTGCCCATAGGACCAACAAAAACCTAGTTAAATTTCAAATTAGCAATAGATGAAAGAAAGAGCACACTGGGTACCATCTGCAAAATGTGGGGCAGTGCTAGAGGGTTTCCCTATGAGGTTTTCCTTGAAAAAAATAAAATAAAGAGCATACCTATTGAAACCGAATTGTCATCTTCCCTATAATACCATGTGTTACAACAAAATCTAGAACCCCTATTTGATGTAAAATCTCAAGCATCAAGGGGCTAGTATTGTGCACTTAGGAAGTCTACCCACTGTCATCACAGTAAGTCTTCCTCACACTTCTAGTTAGCTCTTCTCCAATTCAATAGGGGCTACCGTAAAGATAAGAGCAAGCCTTAACAAAATTATTTTGAAGAGTAAGCCTTAACAAAATGTATGGTAGTAGTAAAATGGATTATTGAGTGATGTGAGAACAAAACGTGATGGAATACCCCAAGACTAGTGCCTACCAAATACTAGGGAAATACAGTCAAAAAGGGGTATGGATCTAAAAGGGCTAATGCTTGAATCTGTAAGGAAAATATGCATGCCACAAATTAGCCTTAGCTCACTGAAAAATGGATGCTGAAAATTATCCTTGGAGAGCTAGGAATGCTACTATAAAATAAAGCCATGAAGGTGATGCTGTATTAATTCATGCAACAATCTAGTTTGTTAGATGCAAGCTTAATATAAAAACAACGAATATAAGTGGAATGAAATTCTCACATTACATTATCCAAATGATAAATAGACCATTACAAGCCCTTCATGACTAATTACAAGGGTTTCCAACAAAATAAAAATGTAAAAGGATTGCATAAATAAAACCTCACAGAAGATAGATGCAATATCCCCAATCTTCCAATAAGTTTGCATGAGTTCCTTTATTTTAGATGAAGCATTAAATGCTTGAGGAAATGGGTGAAGGCTAATGAGGGCAGTAGAGCTCATGCTAGGTTTTTTCTCACGTGCTAAATAAGTCAGCCGTCTTTTGAATTTTACATTTTCTTTCTACAGTGGCTTTATATGCTTTTATCGTTCTTTCAACTGCATCAACCTTCCAGGGCAAGTTTCTGGACCTGGACTCAAGGATGTGGATATATGGTGCCAATCCCAATGACCAATGACAATCAACCCAAAGAATGGAGATGAATAATCAGGAAAGATGGAAAGTGATAAGTATGAATTACCCTAGACATGCTATATCAATCAGCGCCTCTCCAGTAGGGCCCTTCCTAAACCATAAGGCTTGAGATGAGTCTCACTGGACTAGAGTCAAAAGCTAACCTCCCATTTGAAGTGTGGGAAGAAGGATACAATCAAGAGTAGTCAATCATCCAATTTTCCCCATGATTTATATTAATATGCCCATCACATTAAATGAAAGCACATGATTGCTAAAAGGTTATAATGCCTACTGATAGATGACCCACCTTCCATCAGGAAGACTGCTAGATGGGAGAGAGCATTGACTGGAGCAATAGGTGGACAACTCTGGCATAATGCTACCTGAAGACCATCATAGGGTTGTTGGCTAGCTAATGAGGAGAAAAAATTCTCCCATGGATTAGCCACTTTTGGTGGGGTGGGTAACAAGCCCCAAGCCTAGAAACCCACTTTGGGGTGGAGATGTATAAAAGGAGAAGACCCAAGAACAAGAACCAAGGTAACAAGGTAGGTTTATCATGGAATAAACCCATCTCTCCTAACATCCAACACTAAATGAAGGAAGCTCAGTCTAGTACAGTGTCTAGAGGAAGAACTAGTGGGATGCCTAGATCACCCACTACACTGCAGTCTAGAAGAGGTAGCTCATCATGGAGGCCTGGCGGATCTCATCTGGATCTAATCTAGTCATGTTGCTAAAATCTTGTGGGATGAAAAAACATGCTCAACTTGGCACAAGATTTGAGATTGGGATCCCAGCTTCAAGTATAAATATATGAGAGACATGTTGTTGAACTCATCTGAGTCAAAAGGCTGCTGTTAAGCATCTTTATAGGTCAACAAGATCTGCAGTAGTGACAACAGGTCCTGAAATTTATGAGAATTATGTGCTCTTGACATCTCTGATTATTCAGAGTCTACTTGTCTGGTTTATATGAAGATTCTTTGTTGACAATTCACTTCATGCTTTGATTTCTCTCCTAGCTTTAACAATCCAGTTTTAGTATCTTTTAATCAGCGAGATTCAATTTTAAATTATGTTGCTTGTTTTCTTCTATACCATCTTTTCCATCACCCACTTGGACTTGGCACTGCTCACCTTTTTTTCATGGAATACAATTCATCCCACCCTCAAGCCCATAAGCAAGAATGAAATGCTTGTATCTTGCCAGCCCCACCAACAACAGGCTCACAAAGACTCAATCAACAACCGGCTAACAAAGAGCAAACACATCACGGGTGGGATTTGAACCCAGGTGTAGTGGATAGCATTCATCCTCTCAACCATCCAAGATAAAACCCAAATAACTGGCACTGCTCACTTATGCTACACAATCAAATCTTTCATGGGTTTCAATCCCTGATTTCGAAGATTAGTTTACAAACTTGAAGAATCTGCAATTCAATTGTAGATCCGCATGTTATTCTCTATGATTTGAAGCCCTGATATGCAGATTCCAAGACTCAATTCAGCAGGGCCAACTTTGAGACACCCCCTTTGGATTACCAAGCACTAATCCAGAAGTGAAGTGAATTGTGCCAAAGATAGGTGTGTCTTCCCTAAGCTGACCATTCAGAACCATTTAATTCCGCAAAGGACAATTCTAAGAGATAACATAATTATTAGAGGGCAAAAAGGACTGCTTAAAAGAAAACTACAAAAGTAAAAAATCACTTACTTGTACAATTTTTTTTTTTTTTTTTTTTTTAATTCAGGCTTTTCTCTAATTGAGTAATAGACTATAGGATGGACTTACATTTTTTACCAACGTTCACATTCTTTCGTGTAGCCTATTAATGAAATATTAGAGATCCTTTCAGCCCTGGAGCTCAATGAATATGTTTTTCGATTGTAGAGTCTATTGCCTTTGATTTCAGAAAAGATATCCATTAAGTGTTCACTTAGGATAGGCACCTAATTCAGGCTTTTCTCTAATTGAGTAATAGACTATAGGATGGACTTACATTTTTTGCCAACGTTCACATCCTTTTGCATAGCCTATTAATGAAATATTAGATATCCTTTCAGCCCTGGAGCTCAATGAATATGTTTTTCGATTGCAGAGTCTATTGCCTTTGATTTCAGAAAAGAAATCCATTAAGTGTTCACTTAGGACAGGCACCTCCACAATTGCAGGTTTTGGTTAATGTTGATTTGGGCTGCCTACCGGTTGCATATGTAGCTCCTAGTTGATAAAAAACACAATCCCTAAACCATTTCCTCTCTTAATGGTTACTAACTAGTAAATACTTATTATTGCCAAATCAATACAATTGATGTAGCTACAATGTGCACCCAAAGACTAATTTATATGTCGCAAATGTCTAAGTAGATGTTGTGTTGCTTCAGTCCACGAAATACATGTAAAAACGATTACATAGAAAACATTGACAAGAAGCAGCTTTAAAGCATTTGTCAAAGTCTACTCAGAAGGCTCAGATCCCTTGAAATTCCCATTTAGACGTTTTAAAATTCCCGTGTTCTAAAGTCACTTATAAAATCGAGTGGCAATTTCACACTTTTCTTTCCCTTTTCTAATCGATAAGCTACTTTTATTAGTGGGAAAGGTCACATGTCAAAATGACGTGGTGAGACCAAAATTTTCCCCTTTATTTTTTATTCTTTTTCCTTCCATTCCATAGCTTCACAATGATGTTAGTGGAACAAAAAAAGAAGTGTTTTATATATAATAGTTTATTGGTTGTATGATATTTTTTAATTTTTTATTTTTGGTTAAAAAAAAATTATTATAGTATCATAGTGTTAATAAAATATATTACCACTGTAATAAAATATAGTAATACAGGGTAAGAGTTGGCACAAGCTTTTCTCATTGCAATAAAATATAGTAATATAGGTTTAAGAGTTGGCACAAGTCTTGTTCTGAACAGTAAGAAGCCTAAAGAGGAGCCAAGACAGTTGGTGTTTTTGGTTATTGGCGGTACAAAAAGAGAAAAATTACAAATCTCAAAATTACACATTAAGGAGGGAGATTGGGAGGAAACACTCGAAGTGTAGCAAAGAGAGCAATGCATTCATGCATATGGTAATCAATGTGTTCCACTCAACTCTCCAAGGTGTGGAGATGGTCATCTGTGTGTTGTTGCTGGTACTAGAGTCCTTCCACAGAGTCCAAGGTCTCATTCTTCACATGCTAAAGGTCATTGATATAGGCAACCAATTTGTTCATGTCCTCGTACTTATGTTCCCTAAGCATATCAATGTTGATATGTATGTGGTCCAGCTGGGTCGCGATGGACTCCAAGGTGACCGAAGCTTCTACGTGGCCCAGTGAGGGGGTTGGAGACAAGGCCATATCCATAGCGGAGTGGTGACTCTCAGTTGACTCAGAGTCTGAGCTAGGCTCCCCATGCTGTTGGCATTCATCCATGCGTGGCCCAGCACCCCCCTGTGGGCACGCCCTCTCTATCGAGGCATACTACCAACTCCACCACCACTGGCAACACCGCCACGAGTTGTGTACTGCTTGACCTAAGAAACACCCCATAAGACACTAAATTAACAATATTGAAATAACACACCATTTACAATTCCAGAGTTGTTGAACATCATTACCCAACTGATAAGGAGCCCGAAGTCCTAAGCACCAGCACCACAGCGATGAGTAGTGAAGACGTAGGAAGACACGCCACAGGCCCCAGGGCCTGCAGAGCTCATACATCCCCAGGAAAGGCACTTGAAGCTGCTCCCTCCATCCGACTGGCGATCTAGTGAAGTGTGCACTAACCAAAGAAGGAGTCAGGTTGAGGAAAAATATGTGTCTGCACCCAACCCACACAGTCCAAGCCAGAGACCAAATAAATCGTTACACTGGACAAAGAAAACATCCCTCGATCACAAGGGCATGTTGGATGCAGGTGCCAATTCCCCTCCCTTCTGCATTCAACATTAAACAGCCTCGTCCTGTTCTGCTACCCCTAGCCACAGCTTGAGCCAGGATGCAAACAAACCACACCTTGTTCTCTCCCAGCACTCTCTCCTCATCACCCAACATTTGCGAATGATTTCCTGTTGGTCCCTGTGCGATATTAAACTCAACTCGCGGGGAGCAAGGTGTGGGTTCCAAAGACCATTTATTGCATTTGTGTGGTGCATGGAGGCCCATTCAGCTCCACAATCCAATGCACTGCCAACTGGCCCCTTAAATGTTCACCCCCATCAGGGGTTTTAATTTTGTTCTTTAAGTAATATTTATAATAAATTTCTTTGAATAAGAAAGGATGATATCCAATTTTAAAATCACTATACAAATAGTTTAATGGGTTATATGATATTTAAATGGAGGCTTATGTGAGTAGAATTATGTAGAGATTTGTCTTCTGAATCCATCACATAAATCTTATAGATTCTTAATGAGTTTTGAACCAGCTAATATAGTTCCTCTTCACCAAAATTAGTAGGTTTTATGATTTTTTCAAAAAACTTTCAGTTAAAATCACATGAGAATGAACTTTGTCAAGGCGTTTCGAACCAGCAAGTGTGGCTCATCTTGATCTCATCCTAGAGATGAACCACACTTGCTAGTTCGAAACGCGTCAACAAAGTTCATTCTCATGTGATTTTAACCAAATTTTTTCTGAAAATTCCTATGGATCACCGAAGCCTCAATCCAATTTAGGTTATATGACATTTTCTAATTTTATTTTTTAATATATTTATAATTAATTTTATTGAGCCTAGCAAATGGTGATAGAGAGTTTTGTTAACGCACTCTGTGGTGTAAAGGTCACTTGTATCATTGGTTCAAAACTTCGTGGGCAAAAATCCAATCATACTAAAGGCTAGTGTGGCCCACACTGGATGCAATCCTTGCCTGATTTTGATAACTTAAATACCCTTAGATCATGGAGACTCAAACCACAGATTAAACATGCCAAAACTCACATAACTTAACAAACAAACAAACAATAATTTTATTCATTAAATTTTAAAAATAAAAAAATAAAAATAAAAATTCCCAAAATAAATATGTTGCTTCTTTGCTTGATATTCTCTTTTACTATAAAATATATTTTGAATTTTGTGATTTTGTGTATATGAAATAATAATGAGATACATCTTATTTTGTAGTGTTTTAAAATTATTTTTAAAACAACCATATATTTATTTATCTTCATTAAAATGTGATTTTAAATTTATTAACATACTTCAAAAATCTCTTTGGATGCGGGTGACATGACGTGAACGTGTGGAGCCAGTTCATCCCATGCACAGGTTGATAAAGTCCGGCACCGCCAGCTTTAACATGATGCATAACCTCCTCTTAGCAATCATTCACATGAGCACTCTGATGCACCTGATCTTCTACCATACATTGAATCACATGCAACCCCAAGTGAACTATGCCCAACTCGCATATGCGAGCGTGCCACAAAATCACACTGCATCTACGCTTGTGCCACAGGTCTTCAAAAGGCACGGTCTCTCCTCATTCTGTCATCCCCATGCTGCTCCAGTTGGCCTCCAAAGCCTTCTTCGTCCCCTCCCTTGCCATTTTGTTGTTGCCTCAGTTTCCTCGCGTGCCCATGAGTTGCGCGCTCTCCCTCTTATGCACCACCCTACTGGAGCTAGCATGCCAGGAGCCTCTCCCGTTGTTTCCCTTCAGGCTGCGCGCTCCCTACGGTGTCCCCCTGGTTGCGCACCTCCCTCTAGAGTTCCCCACTTCTTCGAATTCATCCCACTGCGCGCTTTCTGATGCAGGCTCCCTCGTTGCGCGCCCCCTACTGGATAACTCTTTGTTGTGCACCCCCTGATGTGCTTCTCTATTGCGCACTCCCCTATTGAGCACATCACCACTTTCAACCCTCTCTTCTATTTCATGTAGAAAATATAACCAACGGGATTGAATCTAATCTTGTAATGTACTAAAACAAGATATTGAATCCTTCCTACAATTTGTGGAAACAACACACGATCGCACAATCACATATAAGTAAGAGAAACAAGTTATCAATCGCACAACACAAGATGTATCTGGGGAAGCAACTACTCAAAACCCTCTATCTCTATTTTGTATTAAGTCAAGGAATCATGAAACAATACAATGCTTAATCTCTCTTGAGATTCTCAAACACTCTGCCAATTGTCTCCTGCTAATCTAGGAAAAATCGGTCTAATACTTAGCCAATTCTCAGCCTGCCTTGCTCACGCAATTCCTATGGAATTATCTCCATATTAATTAGGAAAATCAACCTTCCTTGATTGCACAATCCATCATGGCATCCCAATGACTTTATAATTGCACATGGGAAATTTTCTATAAATACAACCGATAGTTATGTTCCTCTGAACTATGTTACAATAAGGATGAAGGGTCTTTTTTATTATTTAAAAATAAGATAAAATCCTAAACAATCAAAACCCTAACCCAAGGAGATGTAACACCAAGAGTTTATGGGCCCCGTTGGGGTTAGTTGGGCAGCCAACTTTCCGGGGTCGTAACTTGGTCATATGATCTTCGTTTGACGCACATGATACCTTGTTAGAAAGATCTCTTCGAGGACTACAACTGCTAATGCGATTTCTATGAAATCGCTAAACCTTTCTTGCCCAAAAAACGTCGTTTGGGGCCTCAAAATGGCTCCGGAAGTTCAGGACCTGAAAAACTGACAAAAATAGTAAACTGTGCTATAATTAAGGAAACTAAAAAATTGAAAGAGACAATGGCGAGGGCCCAAGTGGAATAGGCGGGTGGCTACCAATATCCACCTCGATCACCTTAAATCAAATTTCTTGAGCTAACTCAATCATCATGACTTAGTTAACTGACACAAGTTGTTATGAGACGAAATTACAATTTATTGTCCAATTTATTTAAGAGAAAAATAAATTAGACGCCTCACATTCCTCACTCCTAGTACATCAAAATTCCTCACTAGTGTGGGTGCATTTTTTTTTGTCCTTTCTAGTTTCCAATTTCACTATTTCTTGTTGCAAATTTCAATACTCCCTCTCAAAAAGAAAGGAATTCAATCTATCTCCATTCGGTACTTTTGGAATGTTCTGCATGCTACACTTGTCTAGTGTTGTTTGCACCTGCAAGTCCTAAAACTGAATAGCCTCCGAACAAATTAATCAGTATAATGCATTTGTCATCAGAATCTTCTGACTGTTGCTAGCTACTGCATCTGTCTAGTACTGGATTCTTTGCGCTGCTGCTGACATCTACATCCGTGCCCTTTGAACTATTGCTAACTCTAATTTGTGATCCAGTATTTGACATCTGACTCTGATTTTTGTCTTGCTGACATCTGACTACATCAATTTAATTGATCCTTCCTACTACTATTGTACTGTAGCTCCTCGTAGCCAGGTTCGATCCATGAGATCACATGCCATCTCAATGGACCTTGCCCAAATTTCTTATCTTGGGATTATGTCTACACATCACCCCACCAACTTACACCTCTAGGTATGGCTGCTCCCTCTTCCCATCTGGCTCAAAATTTCCCCCTCATGGAGGTCTCTGCTTGAGTGGATGCTTCCACTCAGTCTCCTCTCTGCTTCTCCAATTGTGGCAACTACTCCACAACCTTCTGAGACCACTTCTCATGAAGATTCATGTTAAGAGGTATTTATGCTCCCTTTAAACCACCAAGTCTCTAACTTCTGCCTTTCTCCTCAAAGCTTTGCATGCATATGGTACCTCAATTACATATAGGTTCTTGACTCGCGCACAGTGTAATTTTCCCGACGTTACAAAAAGTTTCTAAAAAAGAGTTGATTTTAAATCGATGATATCTCCCTCATCCGAGCTCCGATTCGACCGATTTTTTTTTTCTATTTCGGTAGATTTTCGCAAGGAATCCAAATAGCCTATTTTTTTTTGAAAATTTTACACCAAAATATTCAAATATTCTATGCAAACTCGCCGCCCAAAAAATTTCTGCTCTAATACCATGTAGAAAATCTAACCAACGAGATTCAATCTAATCTTGTAATCTACTAAAACAAGATATTGAATCCTTCCTACAATTTGCGGAAATAAAACACAATCGCACAATCACATATAAGTAAGAGAAATAAATTATCAATTGCACAACAACATGATGTATTTGGGGAAAGAAACTACTCAAAGGCCCTCTATCTCTATTGTGAATTAAGTCAAGGAATCATGAAACAATACATTAATGCTTAATCTCTCATGAGATTCTCCAGCACTCTGTCAATTGTCTCCCATTGATTTAGGAAAACTCGGTCTAGTACTTAGCCAATTCTGATCCTTACTTCAGCTTGCCTTGCTCATACAATCCTAGCTAGGGAATTAACTGCTTATTAATTAGGAAAATCCATCTTCCTTGATTGCACAATCCATTATGGAATCCCAATGACTTTATAATTTCACATGGGAAATTTTATCTGAATACAACTGATAGTTATGTTCCCTTTAACCTCTGTCTCAACTGGGTATTCCTCGAAACTAACATGCATACAACTATTAATAGCGAATTATCAGTTATATGATTGATCACTCATTGTGAATTAAATCTAATTTAATTCACTGGACCTCTCGCTAGCTCATAACTTAGTTAGAACCAGTTAAACTGATTTTAACGTATTTAATTGAGTTAATTACACTTGCACCCCACTAATGCATCAATTTCAACTGGACCCAAAAAACATTAGAATCCCTCTAGATGCCTCATCTTAGACCCTCAAGTACTTGAATTTCTTGAGCTAACTCGGTCATCATGACTTAATTAACTAACACAAGTTGTTATGAGATGAAATTACAATTTATTGTCCAATTTATTTAAGGGAAAAATAAATTAGACGCCCCACATTCCTCACTCTTGGTGCATGAAAATTCCTCACCCGTGTGGGTGCATTTTTTTTTTTCCTTTCTGGTTTCCAATCTCACTGTTTCTTGTTGCAAATTTCAACATTTCAGAATTTGATGAGGCCTTCACACAAAGACACCACTGAAATCACATGCCCAGATTCTCATGAGAAACCTCTCTTAAGCTCGATTTGCTAGAAGAGAAACAACAATATGCCATCCTACTTCCTAGCGCAAACCGACCCTTAAGGTATGCAACATTCTTCTGAACACTCACATGATGATCTTGCTCTTGGAGGATGATCATGACCTCCCTTTAGCAACCCTTACTCGCCCTCGTACTCGACCTAATTTAGGACTACATCTCTCTTCACCCCCTTGATGTGCTAGATAGTGGGAATACATGTCAAACATGCTAATATGTGCCAAGTGATAAGGCATGCCAAGACGTGCAAGGGTGTGTCAATGCATGTCAGGGAATGTGAAGACAACAAAAGGGAGAAAAAAGTTAAACTACAAGGAAATGAACACATAAGAAGGTTAATAAGTCATCAATTTACCTTTTCCAAGAGGGGCATGCTAGGCACACCAACACTAGGCAACAATAGGTGCCAAGTGCAAAGTCTTAGTGCATTCTAAGTGCCAAGTATTCCTTTGTTGCTTCTCATCTACTTTCCAACAACTGATAATCACAAATAAATTTAATATTAAACCATGCCAAATCATACCAAGGCATCTCAACGTATTCCACACATGCTAAGACTTTCCAAGCACCAACACGTGCCAAGCGTCAATATGTGTCAAGAACTAGTGTTATGCATGTTATGAAGTGGAAGGGAATGTTGAAGAGTGCTAAAGTGTGCTAGAGAGTGATAATGCATGTTCATGAGTGTTAAGGATTACTAGGAAAAAACATTAAGGGAGCACTAAGTAAAAATTCATGAAAGTTAATGAATATGAGGAACATGCGCCAGAGACTAGTGTTAATGAGTGTTAGTTGTCATGCCAAGGAGGGACTGACAAGGTATGCTAAGCATTGGTAAGGCATGCTAGGGAATATCAAGGCATGTAAAGTGTGCTTGGGAGTTCCAGGGTGTGCTAATTATATCATGTGCCAATTAATAGTGCCAAGATATGCCAATACATGCTGGGTGCTAAGGATGTGGTGCAGGGGACTAGGGTATGTCAATATGTGTCAAGGCAACAAAAGGAAGAACCAATAAGAGGGTTAATAAGTCGGGACTTTATCTTTTTGAAAAGGGGCATGCTAGGCACACTAATAATAGGTCCCAATACATGCCAAGTGGCATTGTGTGCCAAGTGCTAATGTATGTCAATGCATTCAACCAAGGTGTTCCGGGGCATGCTAGGGACTATATGCAGCATGCCAACACATGTTAGCAGAGTTCGATGTTGTGCTAGCGCATGTCACCATGTGCTTGGGCGTAAGTGTCATCACAAGATGTTCTAGGTACAAAGATGTTCCAATACATGTGGGGTGCTAAGAAATGTTAGTGTGTGCCAAATCATTAATTTAAGGCGTGCCCAGATTGGTGAGGATCGTTAGGTCTTTCTCATTAATAGAATTGTCAAAGCTTGATTATGTATTAAATAATATATTTCCTACACATAATAGTGGAACTTTATCTAAAGGGAATTTTCTAGATAATAAACTTAATATATATGAATCATTTGTTGACTCATAGAAAATCTATATTCGACTAGTTATTACTTGAGGGAAATGATACACACTAATTACTTCTAAAAAATTCACTGACCCTAACCACTATGGCTTTGGACATATTATAAAAATACTCCACAATAATGGTATTAAATCGTTAACTTTTGACAAAAAAATATATTAACAGGCACATAGCATCATCAAAAACTCATTCGAATGATCAATGATGACGGCCATTTTTTGACCGTCACCAAAAGTAACAAAACGAGCATTGGTGAGGGTCATTAAAACTTCGTCACTAGAAGTGTCACCAAAGAGAGAATTAGTGATGGGTCTTTAACGACCCTCACCAAAAGTGTCATTCAAAATGTCTTTGGTGACGGACCATAAAGGACCATCACTATATACACTTACAGTGACGGTTTTTTAATGATCAATGATGACGGACATTTTTTGACCGTCACCAAAAGTAACAAAAAGAGCATTGGTGAGGGTCATTAAAAGTTCATCACTAGAAGTGTCACCAAAGAGAGAATTAGTGACGGGCCTTTAACAACCCTCACCAAAAATGTCATTGAAAATGTCTTTGGTGACAGACCATAAAGGACCATCACTATATACACTTACAGTGATGGTTTTTTAAAGGCCGTCACCATATGTGACATTGGTGACGGACCTTAAAGGTCCGTCACAAGCATGACCCTCACCAATGTGCTTTTTTCTTGTAGTGTTTGGGTTGTATTTGTATCTCATGTACTCAGATATTATTGTATAAGTCCTGGCTGTTATCCCAGGCACAACATGTATGTGGGATTCATCATTATATCTTTTATCTGGCTCATGTTTATGCCAGCATGTACTTTATAGTTTGGTCCCTTGTTTACTGGACGCACTATTATTCTGTACTTTGTCTCGGCGGGCATAGGTATGCCTCCCCCGTCGACTCTAGCACAGGTACCCTCTCATAAAAAGAGACTTGTTGCACCTGTAATTCTTGTCTCCTCAGGGTCTAGTTCCCCAGCACATTAGGCTACCTTACATTTCTCTCTCTGAATTCCCTTTTGATGTTTGGTGATTTAGTTCTTACAACATACTTCGGTCATACGATTTGCTCCTAACACTCGCACGCTAGGGGGCAATCTGTTACACCATTTTTTGGTCATCTAATCTATTATCATTAGATGGACCCAAGTACACCATGTAAGACCAATTTTACCCTAAGTAAAATTGCTTTCACTATGTAAAATAACTTAATAAAACACATTTATTAGGTTGTTTATGGTCTAAACAGGAAACCCCAAAAGGAAATATTAAACAAATATATATTTGTTTGATTTTATTCATTGAATAATTAATTAAACAATAATTTAATTATTATTCCTGGTCATATTTAACCCAAAACAAGGAAATTAACTAGATAAATCCTTATTTATCTTATTATTTTCTAGGAATAATTATTTAAATCTTATTTAAATAATATTCCTTGTTAAAAAAGACTAAATCATTTATAAATAATTAAATAAATAATTGTTTATTTAATTATCATTCAACCACTTCCTTAAAATAATAAATAAATCATTTATTTATTTATTATTTACAAATAAAGGGATTTGACCCAAGTCAAATGCCTTTTCCCTCCAACAAATATAATAAAATATTCCATAAAAGGTGGATCTAGATTTGCTTAATATTATTTTAATCATGCACCAAGATCTAGAATGACCCAATATTTTGTTATAAATAGAAGGGTTTTCCCATTCATTTTTCACCTTTTGTTGCCCATTAGATCACTTCTTTGGATCTATACTCTTGGTCCCACTTTGAGCCATTATCATTGTCAAATTTTCCATTATTTCACTGTAGGAGTCTCCTCGAGTTCTGTTTATCCTGGGTTTTCTACACCAACAAGAGAAAGAAATTCTAGATCTGAAGTGCTGAGGACTTTCAAGAACCCATCCCATTGAGGAGAATTGGAAACACCTTTCTTGTTTTCCTCCCAGGTGCCCTTAATACAAAATTATTTCAAAAATATTGTTCTTGTTTTGTCTATTGGATGTATGGAGCAAAACCTTATTTTTACTGCTTAATGTCTTTTTTATGCATAGATCTGGATTTTTGCAGCATTTGTCTTGATTAACTAACTACAGATATGAATATATTGGCAGCCATATTTGATGTTAGGGCTATAAGTTATGTGTAGCTAAAGTGGTTTTTTTTGTACACTTCGACAAAAGATTCATACAAACACCCCTGAAGTTGATGCCACCTTATATCGTCAACTTGTTGGTAAACTACTGTATCTAACCCATACCCGTCCTGACCTCTCCTTTTCCATTGGTCTTGTCGCTCGGTTTATGCACCAACCTCATGAAAGTCACTGGAAAGAAGCCAAAAGAATACTTCGATATGTTCGAGGTACAGTTCAGTTTGGGATTCATTACATTGCAGGAGAATCTCCATTGATGATTGGTTTCACTGATTCTGATTGGGCTGGTGACCCTGATGATCAAAAGTCTACTGCAGGATATGTATTCACTCTTGGTTCATGACCTATTACTTGGTCTTGTAAGAAACAAAGTGCCATCTCTCTTTCTTCAGCAAAAGCGGAGTATCGTGGTGCAGTTGAAGCTAGCAAGGAAGCCATGTGGCTTCATCAAATCTTGTCTGAATTTAGTCTTCATCAGCAGCATCCAACTACACTTTGGTATGATAATCAGAGTGCCATTTAGTTATGTAAAGATCTAGTTCAGCATCAATGTATGAAAGACACTGAAATCCACATACACTTCATCAGAAAGCTCATTGATGATCATGTTCTTGAAGTGCAGTACTGTCCAACCAATGATCAAGTAGTCGATATCTTTACAAAGGCTCTCACCGAAGCGAAGTTTACCAAACTTCAATCCATGCTTGGAGTTCAGGAAAGTTTTCATTAAGGGGGGATAGGCTCTAATGCCTCCTTCCTTCTCCTATTGTGTCACTATTGTAAATCCTTCAATCCTATCCCAATTTGTTCTTAAGGGGGGATGTTAGGATATTTCGACACATAGGAAATAGGCTCCTTTTGTGTCACCTTTGTAAATCCTTCAATCCTATCCCAAGATTTTCTTAAGGGGGGATGTTAGGATATTCCGACACATAGGAAATAGTTAAGAATAACTTAGTCTAGTGTAGAGTTAGGTAAAGTGTGTTTCTTTACCATGTACATTTGTAACTTATAATCCAACGGTCACGATTTGTAATGATCCGATGGTTATCTCTTACCTCGGTATTAACGACACTTGATCCGTGGCCTAACACCCAATTGGTCCATGATATCTATTTAAAGAGCATGGAGAGTCATTTGTCTGGTAACCGTTTATGAGAGAAACATATGTAAATTTTCTTTTATATTAATAAATTGCCTGAAGTGGCCGCGTTGGTTTAGGCCGTGGACTGTTTCCCTCTTTGATGGTTTTAACCATGTGATTATACTAGTGTACTGATTGGTGATCTTGTTGTGAGCGGTGACCTTTGGTTTGATCTACGGAACTTACCCTGTAAATTCCTACAAAAAAGTGGAGGAATCAACTCACAAGACCATTTTTACTAGTGGGATCCGGTTTGGAAAAACTAGGTCTGAAAGCTTCCAGGAGAATTTTGAGACATTAAATGATGTTTTTGGGGGTAAAAATTTGTTGAATTAGCACCATAGTTTTTTTACTACTCTACATACATATACCTTTTAAACAATGCAAGAATTGAGTCAAACTAAGTATGTATGCAAAAGTTATGCTACTCAAAAGTTTACCTTCCTCTTTTCACCACCATAATTCGAGAGGATGCTAGGTCAACCCCCATTATTCATGAAAAATGCACTAGCCACATGATTATGATGAAGAATACCACTAGTAGACTATCATGTTGTGTTATAACCTAGTTGAGAAAAATTAGCTGGGAGAGATAAGATATAGAGTACAAAAAGAGGATTTATGCACTATAGTATCCCACAGTCCATAAACTCTACTTCTTTTTATTCAACCATTTTCTATTCAGAGAAAGAAGGAAGAGAAACCTCACCTTCCAGCGGGGTTTTTATCCTAAAAGGATTTCCCGAGTCATATCTTGTGTCAAATGTGTTTATGAGCTTGTCAGGCCTCAAAACTTCCTTATTGAATTCAACTTTTTTCCCTATGATTATTCGTAATTTTACATCATTATTATTACTATCATTTTTCCCAATTTTCTGGCTATTATCTTAAACATGGAGTTTGACTCGGTAATTGTTCATTATTTAATATATTACCTTTGTTTAGATAAGTTTACATTAAAATTATTGTTAATGATGATTTTTCTATGATTTCAGGTTCTCACGCACCTTAAACTTGAGAAAGAATCAAACAGGAGCATGAAACACATTTCCACCAAACACATTTCCACCAAGAACGGTTCACTCATTTTGGATTCAACATATTGGCGCACTTCAGGGTGAAAACTGAGACATGGTTTATGTCCAAAATGATGTTTTCATATTCCCACATCAGTCAAAATGCACCTAGGTCACACGTATGGATTTCTATTTCTAAAAGCTAATACTTCTAAAAGCTAATTAATGCTTCAACCCCAAATTTGCAGAAATTTTCAAAGTGCCAAATTTCTCCTTGATTTGTGTGTAAATGAGGGTGAATCTCAAAATTACACGACATGGTTTTTCTCCAATTATAGGAAATTGAATAAGAGGTGAGCTGTTTTCCAAAATTATCCATGGTATGGGAGATAAAAAGGTTTTTTGGGAATATTTGTAAAAATAAATGCAATTTTTGATAATTCTAGAATCATGCCCAAATTTGTAGAAAATGCATTTCCTTAATTAGTTAATGGTTGCAGTAGATCTCCATTGACGGAAAATTGTTGTGATTCGACTCTTAAACTTGTTTGTAATGGATTTCTTGTCAAGAGCCAAATTTGTATTCTAAAGACTTAAATAAAGTCAAGTCGTGACCTTGTGAAAAAGATAGTGGTGATATTATTGGAATAAGGTTTATGGTTTAGACTCAGAGGCAACTCCATTTCGAGTGTTGGACATTGAGCATTTGGCTCATGATGTAAGGGAATGAGCAACATTAAATATACAAAATTTAATGCCAAGTTTTATGTTTTATTTCTTTTGCATTTTATTTCTTCTCTGTAATTCAAATTTGTATAGGAGGCACAAGATTGTTGGCAGGGCCCACCAATCCAGATCATTTCCCTCCTTTCTGTGCATTTATTTAATTATTATATATATCTTCTTTCTATTTTGGCACTTGAGGTGCTAACTTTTGATATTGTTGTGAGATCCGGAGTATTGTTGTGTGTTATTGGTGGGAGAGATCGTGTGTCCTTTTTAATTAAATCTTTATTTTTACTCTTTTCATGAATATATGTATATGGATTTGGATGCAAAACCATTACAAGTGTGGAAAATCATAGCAGTTGCAGATGTTGTGTATATTTGATGTGAATTTTAACCTTCTTTTGTATACTTTGGTGAATGCAAAATCACTACTCCATTTCTTGAATTTCAAACCTAGAATGCTTCATCAATTGTTAATGTAAAAGAGGATTGGATCCATTATGATATGAGGCTCTTTGTTGATTTATAGTACAAATCACATTAGAGCTATTGAAAGCTTAAAATCCGTTGATGAGTGGAAACTTAAGTTGTAATGAGATCTGGAATCATTGGATGAATTGAAAGCTATAGACCTGGTAAATCGTTGGTATAAAAAAAAACATATAAAATTATGTGAGTTTCCTGTAAGTGTATCCTTGGGTCAAGTATTTGAAAAGTTACTTCTAATGCACTTTTGAAACCTCTATTAATTCATAAGTTTTGATAGGTGTCTAATCTGTGATTTTCATGGGAATTTTGAAAGCAAAGCATATACTTGTCAATGTTTTGAGTGTTATAGGCTATGTTAATCGCTTTAAGAAATTTCCAATTTGAAACTCCTTTGTCTGCATAAAATTATTTGAAGTAGATAATAGTGTTTATCATACAATGCTTGGATCCATTTTATTCTTTTTATAAAGAAACTAGATCTAAAATAAAACATGTGTGCAAAACTGTTTTGAATGGATTTTTATAATCGTTTTAAACCAGATTTAATATTTCATTGTTACAAGCTCTTTCTTTGATTTCATTCCTATAGATTGTGGTATATTAAAAGATTGTCTATAGGTCATATTTTTACCAGGTTTTGAGTGCATTTTCCTATTGAATTTATGAAACATCTACATAGGTTTCTTGGGTCTTGAATCTGAAAAGATACATTAAATCTGGCACAAAGTATTTTGTATATATTTCAAAGTAGATATCGAAGCATTCTTTTCTACGCGTTTAATTTTGTTACAGAGTAGTTTGCAATAAGAGCGAGTGCATGATTACAATAAACTTGGTTTTTTCCTTTTGAGATAATGGAAGGTCCAGGATTTTAATTTCCTTTTCTCTTTGGATTATTGAAGACATTATTCACATTTTCTTAAGTGGATGCTCATCTTTATAGGGTTTTCCTCTTAGTTTTTGATAGGTAGCATTTATTTTTCAATTATCAGTTTTTTTTTTGGGTCAATAGTTAGGATTTTCTTTTACAGTGACAATTTTCACTTGTTACACTTTGCTCGTTCATTTTCACTAGTTAGGTTTTTTTTTTACTTGCCAATAATTAATGTCTATTCTTTGATTATCATTAATTAGGGTTTTCTTTTCAATTTCCAAATACTTAGGGTTTTCTCCTTAATTGCTATTAATTAGGGTTTTTTTCAATGTTGGTAGATTGTAATATTAGTTTTTATGGTTCCATTTTTAATGAATGTTCTTGAGTGCAAGATTGGAACATGGATTGACTAGTGCAGAAACTCAAGGCGTGAGAAGTTTCTAGACAACCTAGATTTTTATTTTACAGATTATCCAGTGTTGCCTCTAGAAGTCCACAGAACTCAAATTTAAATTTAAAAATGATGTTATTTTCTCTCTTATTTCACAATTGGATGATATGTAGGAAGAACACATGCAACCTAAAATTGAAGAACCACTCCTGATCCTTTGCTCTAAATTTAAGAATAAGGAGGGCTTTGCTCTAACTTTAAGAATAAGCCCTCCTTTAGAGAGTGTCATATTTGCGAGGAGGATCACTCAACAAAACATTTCCCATCACTGCCAAGATTACTAAGAGTATTTTGGGAACGTTGTGAGGTATTGAATCAACTTCCAAGTATAACTCAAAACACATCATCATTTAATACTTGGACTAACACTTATTATCCTTAGCAGGTTCCTTAATAGTTTTATAATCCTGCAGTTGCAAGGAAAATTTTTAGTCCTCCTCTGATTGAAAAACATACTTTATGGCCATAATGGCCCTATTCTTGGCCCTCTCCCTCGAGTCAGATATCCCCATGGCCTTAAGAATAGTTTGTATTCTCCTCTCTAAGGAAGTCACCTATGAAAAATCAATTACATGAACAAAAAAACCACAATTTCCACCCAATGTACCATCAATTTATTATCCTTCATGATCCCATCTACCTATGTAACCTTACCCTAATCCATACCCTTATCCAAACCATAATCTATGCCCTAATCCAAACCCTAGACCATACCCCAATCTAAACCCTAGACCTAAACTTAATCCATACCCTAATATAAACCCTAATTCATACCCTAATACAAGCCCTAGCCCATACTCCAATCGAAACCATAGAATTAACCCTAATCCACACCCTAGCCCAAGCCCTAATCCAATCCCTAAACCCAACCCTTGTCCAAACCCTAATTCAAACAGTTAGGTTGTACAAGAAGTTAAAACACATGTTCTTCCTGATGACTCCCCTACTAAACGATAGATAGTTTGCAAAGTGAGAAAACAAAGAGCCTCTACACATAAGGGCATAACTATTCAACCCTAGGGGATTCATCAACAATCACCTCGTGATAAAGAATGATGCCATCCTTACAGACAAGAACCTAAGCACACAAGCACAAGTCATTGCACATTTTGATTATATTTCTAGGTTGTTGGGAGATGAATGTGTACTGGCATGTCAAAGAAGGTGGAATGGCCTCCCTCTAAGTCTCTAAAACATGGAATATCATACCCCAAATAGATTTAGGAGTTCCCTAGAAAGGGCACCATTATACAAGAGGGCTATGCAGGCAATGAAAATACAATGGCTTGGCTTGAAACTCAGTCCACCTTTGCTACTAGGACCGGGGAAGGGAAAGACCGAGATGAGGAAGACAAAGAATGGGATGAGCAAGAAAAGAATGTTGGATTCTAACCTCCTGAAGGAAATCCTTCACTTCTTCCTTGGGAGGGCAGAGGGGCCACTAAATCAATGAAATGAATGAAGAAGGAGGACTAAGTTTCTCAGAGGATGAGAAACCATTTGGTAGGGGGTGATGATGAGCCCCATCATTAGGTATAATTGGAGAGTGTAATTGTCACCTTTTTAGCCTTATTAGTCTCCTTTTCTCACATTTAATTAAATTATGTTCATATGTTGCTTACTGTACATGGTGATTAAAGTTTGTCATACTTTGAATGCCTAATATGGGTTAAATGCAGGATAATCTCGAATATATTCCATTTTTGTTGAATATTGTGAAATAAAATATTGGAGTAGAAAGAAAGGAGAGATTATAGGAGGGTTTTCCACCTCATTAACTCCTAAAGGCAAGCAAGGGATCCTTGAGATTCTCTCCAACAACTTGAAATCAAAGGTAGCTAAGCAAGTGGAATATCAAGTGCACCAAAGCTCCACTTCTCTTGCAGTAAAAGGGGACACATCATCTAATTTTTAGGGAGATGTTGTTAGCTACCCTTTAGGTTAAATAGGGCAGATCAAGAGCTCATTAGGATTCGAATTTTGGAGGAAGCTAGTAGACCCTTAGCTCTTGTGATAGACTTTTGAGACTTTCATTGTTATGTAGTGAGACTATTTCTGCAATAAAATGAGTATTCGGTTTGTCCTTCATTAATTTAGTTTTAGAGAGCTAAGCTTGTGGGTTAGGGCCCATTTCATTGGCCTCAGTCTCTCTCTCTCTCTCTCTTGTGCATTTATGTTTATTTTGGTGCCATTGTAGATAGTTTAATTTATGATTTTTAGCTATTCATACATTTCATTTTACTGTTTTTTTTTTTGTTTTCTTCCATTTCACATTTGTTGTAGTTAGGCTCTTATAGATCATGGTACAATAGCATATCAACTCCAAAAGCTATGTGTCAAAGCCTCCCCCTCTCACCTCTTTCATTGGAGGTTGAGGAGGGCAGATCTTCACCACAGACCCAAAATTACTCTTCAGTTTATGATTTCTTGGGAATAATAGATATGTTTTTGTAGTTGTCATGATCATGTTGAGAATACTAAGTCAGATTTTTTTTTGAATGCATAAGTAGGTTTTCTTGTCATAGATTTATTGCATGACCAGGTAGTTTTCTTGCAGGTTTGAGTAGAGTAGCAGAGGAGGAATCCACCAGCATCCCTAGCTCCATTTATCACCCTTCATCAACCTCCTTTCAACAAAATCACCCTCAGCCTTGTTTCTCGAGATTTTCACCACCACACTGAGAGAAACCCTAGAAGTGAAAGATGGGCTTTGAAAGAAGTTATGAGCTTGGCCAAGGGGTTGGACAACTTCCATCCACCTAAACACACCTTCATTTCACCTTCACTACCCCTTTCCTCATCAATTTTTGCCTCAAAACACCCTCGACCTGTTTCTTGTAGCATTTACAGGACATCTTGTAGCACTACAGGAAACTTGTAGCAGATCCTATAGCAGCGCCATCTAGCCTCTCCATCAGCCTAGAAACCATCTTCCACCTCACCTAACACTACCACAACCTCCAAGACACCTTCATTTCTAAATCCATGATTCCAATACCTTCTTAAGCCATTGTAGCATCTCCTTATTTTGCTGCAAAACAGGGAATTTACAAGCATAGTTAGCCCATGAATAGATGCATTATTAAAGAATAACAATTAAGCATAAAATAGTTGGAGTTTACCTATCCATTTGTCCTAGCACTGTAATTAGATTAGTCTTCCTTTCTGCAATTTCAATTCAACAATTTACTTCATGAATGTTTACTAGTTTACTTCTATTTCTCGCAATAGCCTAAATTGTAGATTTTCTTTCTTGCAAAATAGCTAGATGTATCTTCTTGCTTTAGAATAGCCCTTTGATTGTTGATAGAGTAATGGTTTTGAGTCATTTTTAGTTTTAGGTCTAATTCAGAAGTGTGACATACTTCACTCAAAAACCCTAGCAATAACACCATTTCGTAGGACTCAGAAGAGGATGGCATGAGTAGAATGCATATGTTGTGTATATAGCACTGTCACCTCCAAGTTTGTACAAACCTTGGGTTGATAAAGTAAAATAGACTAGCCTCTAAGAGTTGCAGCACTCTTGGTGCAATACCAGGGCTCACCACTGTGTAGGAAAAACACTCCATCCTCAAATGGACAATGCATCCTTCCAATGTGATCATGTTGCTCCACACATAAATATGGAATAATTTGAGTCTGCCAACAAATATTCACACCGGCACTCACTAACAGAGGAGGATCATTGGTCTCTCTCAGCCACAAAGTCTCACAATGTCAATCTTAGCCACAAGGGCTCAACTCAACCTTGACACTTCGATACCAGCTCAAAAATATGGAAGATACAATTTAGGAATGAACCACATAACTCACAAGTGAGATGAATTGCACTTGGAGGCTTCCCAAGTAGTGTTGTTAAACATTCATTGCATAATCAATAAGAAGATATAGATATTATAGGAGTCCATTTAGTTAGGGAGATCAAACAAATTCCTGGAAAATAGGATCTAACACCTAAATACACACACAATCAAAACTAATTAACGAATCCACTCTCCATTATTTTCAAGTATAAACATAACATAAAATTTTGAGTCGGGATTTATCCTACTTTACATTCAAAAATCTCAAAAGAAGCACATTTTCTTTCACAAGAAAGTTAGCATAAAGCACTTGTATCCTGATATCTTCAGTTCCAACATATGAAGTCGAAAAGGTGTCCTATATGAAATCTCCAAAATCGAGTTCCATTGAGACTTGAAAGAAAAGAGACTTGTGAAAAAAAATCCAAAAATAGGCTTTTCATTGCAATCATAGGTGCCTTGCAAGTAGGAGAAGGGATCGAATTTTACCTATCCATCCATATGATTTTTCAACAAAGAGAAACAAATTGTATAATATGCTACCACGAAAAGTAGCCATGAGACATGAAGTGATCAACTAGTTCTACTGGCACAGTTGTTGTAGGCTAAACACCCCTTTTTTATTTTTATTTTATTTCCCACTAGTCCTTATCCAATGCTAATCCTATTTTTCAAATGATATAGGCTTCATTATTCCTTATATCTATAAGAATTTTGACAACCTGCTAGAGATATTTTGAGAAAGATGGATAAAAGTATGATTTTTTAGTTCAGATTTTCCATTTATCTAGTTGATTATATTTAATGAGTCTAAATAATAATTATTTTTGATAATGAAAAGAATTAAAATAAGAATAATTTTGAGAGAAAATAATTATTCAAAATTATTTGTAGCAGGACAAGTAGAATAAGAAAAGGAAAATGAATGATGTTTATAAATATATATATGATCCTGAATGCTTCCCATGATTGGGTTTGAACTTGCACCTTCATCAAATAAGAAAAATGGTTTATCTTATCTTGTGTGGTAATAAGTGTGATTATATTTATTATAAAGTATGTCATAATAACAATAAAAATAATGATTATCACATTTTCATAATATTCTTAATTATTAAAAATTTCAAATAAATATTTAAATAATCTACATAATACTTTAATTATTATAATTTGTATTAATATTTATAATAATAAATTATATATATATATATATATATATATATATATATATATAATTTTCAAAGATGAGTCTTCTTCATCAACATGCCAAAATTGTTAAAAAAACATCTTGCTTCTACCTTTCCTATTTCTAGCTATAAGTCTCACAACATTTATTTTGTAGAGCCTCCATTATATCTAGTAAACTTACAAAAAAAATCCAAACAATACAGATTTAGCTAACCGCTAACTTCCTTTTCATCTTGGGAACATCCATCTTGTCCATTTTGTTCTTCTTCCATATGTTATGGGAGCATCACAAGTAGTGTCTTTCCTTCGGACTTTTCATGCAGAAGGTCGACGTGCCTATATTGAGGAGAGAGCTCGGGGATTCCTTAAACTTCCTTTAGAATGCCTAATGTCAATGTTTCTGCTGTCAATTCAATCTCGTCCACCTTTAAACTCATAAAATCCACTTTGGTTTCGAGATTTTCCACTGTAAGTCACAAATTCTCCAAATGCTCACGTAGTTCCTCGAATTACCAAGAGATATGAGCGAAGTGAGAGTGATATTCTAGACTCACCTTGTTCCCAAACTTAACTATGAGGGTTGAGAGGCCTTCCATTATAACCAAAACCTTATCTGTACCATCTCTCCCATGACCATCTTGACTTGGTGATGCCATGTTACAAGGAACGTGAGCTCTATTGCTAACCATCAAGAATTTCAACACCAATAGATGCCATTTATAATTCTGGACATGAATTCTTCCTGCTCCATCATCCATCTTCACATTGAATTCTATTGTCCCCACCTTGCATTCTCCTAACACAAATTTCAATCATTGAATTCTTCACCCTGCTTCCAAGCTCATGTGAACTTAACTGCTTTGGTTTTATTTGAGTTCTAGCCTGCAAAACCATTATACAAAGTTTAAATTCGCGTGGGATGAAGTTATGCAGGTCCTCTAACATGTCATCGCTTGCCTTAGTCTCCAAGCTAGATGGATTTCCACCACGGTCTGACTTGTAAGGTAACTGACCGCGAGGTATAGTAACTATCATGGGATTAGAATCATTAATAAATGGCTTTTCAACCCTTGATTTTGATTTAATCAATTCCTCAAAGGAGATTAAATGGTACATGATTATTTAGTTTATGTTTAATTCAAAAATCATTGAATATGGAGTAACAATGGAGCCCTTTGGTCCTGTATTATTATCCCTTGCTCTAAATTTGCTCTCTTATTAGCTTGTTCATTAGCACCTTTTTTTTTTTTTCTCTTTTAATGTGGTAGAAGGAAACAATTTCAAATCTATGGATTAACAAACTTATTCTCGAGAAAATTGAACACTGGTCTCTTTTGAGGAGATCTTTGTCTTGGTGGATCTTTTGAATAACTATCATGGAATTACCAAAACCCCATAGCTGATGAATCCCCGTTTCAATTGCAATCTTCAGACCTTGCCATAGGGTTACAGATTTTGATTGGTTATTTTTTGCGCAACCTAATCCCCAAGTGAAATTTGACTCTATTTATTCATCGGAGAAATAAATGACCCTTCTCACTCCTTCCTCCCCGAAATGTATTTCTCTTCGGTTAAATATAAGTATATATTCTCATTAGTAATAAAAACAAAGAGTAACCAATTAAAAATCTAATATGAATTTTGGATAAATATTTAAATAGTCTATATAATACTATAATGATTATAAATTTATCTTAATATTTATAATTATAAATTGTGATACTTATATTTACATAAAATACATATTCAAGAACTTGTTATGAACTAATTATAATTATAATTATTATGAAAATGTATTTTTCATCCATTATGATCAGTCTAGATTCATTTTATTTCTAGATTTATAAAGTGCCGAGAGGGATCACTTATCTTTCAACTTTAAAAGAGGTTTGCATATCAAGAAATGTGATCCATCTAAGTGCTTCATGGATTTTGAGTTAAGATGGATCTAAATTTGTTTAATTCCCTATTTACCATGAGCTATTTTTATTTTTATTTTGTTTATATAGGTTATTTTTATTTTTGTTTTTATTTTTTTATTTTATTTTAACCAAATTAAAATGTTTGCATTATATTACATTAATTTTTTATTTAATTTTTAATTTTATATAATTTGACTTTGTTAAAATGTTAAATATTACATTACAACATCTCTACCAAATAACAATAATGGATTACAAATTACAAATTAATTAAAATATTAGTTATTATTTTATACTTAAAAAAATATTTAAATAATCCACATTTTAATTGCTATAATTTTTTTAATAATATTCACCATTATAAATTATCA
Organism: Pinus albicaulis; assembly: GCA_034641835.2. Lineage (NCBI taxonomy): Eukaryota > Viridiplantae > Streptophyta > Pinopsida > Pinales > Pinaceae > Pinus > Pinus albicaulis. Next base: position 247,727,865 of record CM076579.1, read on the forward strand.
CAATGAATATATTTATTTTAAAATACATTTACATAAACACCTCACAAAATAATTATAATTATATAAATATATAATTTTCCATTTATAATAATAATTGTAATTTTAAAATAATATCAATAATTATTATAAAATTTGTTAATATTCATAAGCTATAAATTGTGTCTAAGCATATGCATGGGAAGGTCGTACTCTCATGCTCTAATAATTACAAATTGGCAATATTAAAGTACAATGCATATATTTATAATTTATAAAAATATAAATTTTCAATCATAAAAATAATTATAACTTTAATATTAAATATATACTTACAGATTTTAGATAAATATTGAAATAATTTATATATAAGAATTGAGTTATTATTATTATGAATGGAAAAATAATATTTAATTAGTATAATTATAATTAATATATACATGAGTAAGTTAATTATAATTATATACAAATATTTAAAGATATAAATTTTATTAATGTGAATTTTTGTTTAAATTTGATCTGAAGATGGATCTACATTAGTAAATAATTATTACTTTTATATTTATTTTTATTTTTGTGTAATTTGACTGAATTAAAATATTTAATAAAAAAATTACTTTAAATCATCTCTATCATATTATTAGAAATTTGAAAGTATCTCTAAACTCAATAATTTTTTATTATATTTAAAAAAAAAATCTTTAATATTTACTTATAATTATATAAAAATATATTTATAATTATATAAATTTTCTAATTCATAATAATAACTTCAACTTTAACCCAATATAAATATATAAAGTATGTTTCTGAAATCATAGGTTTCCTTTTAGTTTTTGCTTCACTGTGGTAAGAGATAGACATGTTATTCGAGATCAGTGAGAGAAGTCATGTTATATTTATTCCACATCCACGAGATAGTCATGTTTTTCTTATATAAATCCATGAAATAAGTCGGGTTTTCTTTCTTTCGGTAATGTGATTTTTTAAAAAGTTTTAGGTGGATTTTTTTAGCTGGTGATTTTTTTTTTTGTGTGGTTTAAAAAATCGCATTAAAGGCCATTAGTTTTCCTTCACCTAGATCATGTTTGCCTTATCAGAATTATTCGAGATTAGTGAAACAAGTCATGACATATTTATTTGACATCAATGAGATAAGTCAAGTTCTCATTATATAAATCAATGAGACAAGTCATGTTTTCTTTAAGTTGAGTCATGTTTGCCACATCAATGAGATAAGTCATGTTATATTTATTTGACATGCATGAGATAAATCAAGTTTAGCTTATATAAATGCATGAGACAAGTCAGGTTTTTCTTCGAGTCAGGTTTGCCTTGGAGGTTTTCATATAGCTGTTATTTTTGTTTGTTAGTTTTTTTTTTTAAATAAAATAATTTATAATTTAGTTAGTTAATTTTATAATAGGTTTTTTATAATTTTAATTTAATGGTTAATAATTAATAAATTGATAATAAGGATTTAATTTTAAAAATTAAAAATAAAAGTTTAAGACTTCATAGTTAGTATTTAGTTGATGTTTTTTTTTTTTTTTCTTTATTTAACTAGTCTAAAATCTAACTTAAAAGGATGATAAACACTATTAGTCATCAATTTGTAATAAGCAACCATACATCCCATGATACATCTCACATTGTCAAATAAAAATAAATAAATTACAACTTTATTATTATTATGAAAAATTAATTAAAAAACAATTAGCTAGATTGTTGACCATAGAGATTCACTCAATTTTACTATGGATAGGCTTTGTTATAATAGTATAGTACAATATTATGATTTACAAATACCATATGCCCTCAAAACCATAACACATGACATGCCAAGTGTTCATATGACATTTTTTTAATTAATCAATACAAATGATATAACTACTTTTAAGATAAATCTCAACCATTAATATGTGCCTACCATTAAAATTATCGTAGAATATTCCATGGAGATTAAATCTCTACCATTCACTTAATAATTATTGATAATTAAAATAAAAATTTGGAATCTGTTAGAGTCGGTCTTGTCGGTCCTCCATCAGAGATCAAAAACTCTTTTAGCATTTCATTTTTAGGTGTCTCGCTCGATTCACTCAGTTGCATTCCGCTAGGGGCATGCCATTGACTGACGGAAGGGCTTGGTTTTCTCATTTTTCCTCATGTTTGTACCTGTTGGGTTGGTCAAAATTTCTCAAAATTCATCAAAAGTTCATTTCACGTCATTTACAGTCATAGATGCCATTTTGGTCAGCAAAAAGTTATTTTAGTCACTAGGTCTAGGGTTTGGTCTTCAGAAATGTTGAATAATACCCGCAGGCCATGAGGATGTCTTCAGTAAGTTTTTATTTCAGGATTTTCATTGTCAATAATGCGAGAATGATTCTTCTTCAAAACCCTGTTTTGAAGAAGAAATCGTCAAATTTGTTTTTGTAATAAATATGTAATTTTTCAAAGTTTTTCAAGTTCTACAGCTCTTCAATGGCAGCCCTATTTTCGGCTTTAGCCGCTCCTATCCCTGCAAAAGAACAAACAGAACGGACATCCTCAACACAAAGAGTCAAAGCAAAATCAAGCACTGCAAAAATGGAAATTACAACTGAAGAGCCATACACTCCAATCAAGCAGGATACTAAGAAGGACAAGCTTCGATATTACTCATATAACATAAATTGGAACTATGGATTTGCTTCCACAAACATGGGAAGACCCATCTCTTGCAAATGCAGAAGTTGAAGGAGCATTTGGTGACAATGATCCAGTTGATGTGGTTGAGATTGGGGAAGGCAGGCTAAAATTGAAGAGGTACTTAAAATGAAGCCATTAGCTGCTTTAGCAATGATTGATGAAGGTGAATTGGATTGGAAAATTGTTGATATTTCCGTTGATGATCCAAGAGCGCTACTTGTCAATAATGTCAACGACGTTGAGAAGCACTTTCTGGGCTTTCCGGGCACATTAACTGCAATTCGAAATTGGTTTAGGGATTACAAGATTCCAAATGGAAAACCTGCTAAAATTTTGAGCTTGGTGATAAGCCAGCAAATAAGGAGTATGTACTCAAGGTAATTGCAGAGACAAATGAATCCTGGGCAAAATCAGTGATTAGAGGGAAAACTAGGCAAAAATGTGCTTGATTTTGCCTGCGCGGCGCATTGGGAGCAGGCGCGACGCGGCGCATTGGGCCTCCTGCCACAATGTTATTTTTAACGGGCGCGGTGCATAGGTACGATGCGGCGCGTTGGCCTTGCGCGCGGCGCACCGAGCCTCAAAGACAGAAATTCACCACAGCTTCAATAAAAATCAAAATAATTTCATTTCTTCCGCTCCAAACAGGTTTTTCGAATTAGATGGAACTGCAGCTGTACAAGTGGCTGCCAAAATCTCAGGTGTGGGCGTGATTGGAGATTTTGTTCCACTCAGGTCCATGCCATTAGAGGCCACTTTTGATTTTTCTGTGATTACACTCCACTGTGGTCTGGTGGCTTGGCTGCAGTCGCCTTTTCCTGTCTGGAGAAATATATCTTTCTCCTACTACTGTTGTTGCGGATAATATAGGCTGAAGTGACACTGAGAATGGAGGTCTCAAGAGATAAAATTGCGCAATGGTTCAGCGACCCGGTAGGTCACCACGAGGTAGCGGTTCGATCCGCCACAACTAATCTAGAAGCAGTTGAATCATCTTTTGGATTCTCCATGTGTGTGCTCTCGCTTTTTGTAGGTGGTCAGGATCAAGGACAGCGTATTTCCGCAACCACCTATCTCAAAAACTACATCCGCAACCATTGGAGTGGAGGCAGCCCTGCACAATTAAATGAGCGTCTTGAGTTTAGAAATCAACTTGTACATGTGATTCTTGAAGTGGATGCTCCTGTTCTCAAGCTCTTAGCTGAAGCATTTCATCTAGTAATAGTCAATGATTTTGTACGGGAAAACGCATGGCCAGAATTAGTACCTTCCTTGAGGACAGCAATTCAAAATAGTAATTTGGTGAATGCAGCGAGCAGTTTACAATGGAAGACGCTTAATGCACTTTTAGCTCTTCAAACAATCATTAAACCTTTCCAGTACTTCTTGAACCCAAAAGTGGCAAGGGAACCTGACCCTGAACAATTGGAGCTGATAGCAAAGGAGGTCCTCGTTCCTTCATATGGAATTTTTCATCATTTTGTAGAACAGGCAGTGGCATTCAAAGGCATTGCGGTGGAGAATGTACATGTACTGCTGACTCTCTGCAAGTGCTTTCACTTGGCTGTAAGGTCACACATGCCATCTGCTTTGATTCCTTCCTTGGCTTCTTGGAATCAAGACTTTATTTCCCTTTTGGACTCTATTATTTTGGACAATCCCATGGAAGAAGCTGAGCAACTCAGGCTCAAAGTAGGGAAGAGGTGTTTGCAAATATTCAGTACACTGGTGACTCGACACAGGAAATACACAGACAAATTTATGCCAAGTATGATAACATCAACCATTAAAGCTATCAAGCAGAGCCCTTTAAACGATCAATTTTGATGCCTTCATAATAGATTGGCATACACGTTGTTAGCTTGCTGCTTATAGTTTTTGGCCATATCCTTTCCCCTTTCCCATTTGCAATGCGTTTTTCCCTTTATTAAAAGCGAAGTCTACATTCGACACTATTTTTATTAAGAAATTGGTTTTTATTCAAACGGAAAAGGGAAAGTGAAAAGTCAAAGACTGAAAGCCAAAATTAAACGAAGAATATCTACCACAACAAAGAGATAGGAACAGATTGCCTATCTTTGACTTCAGTTGCAATTCAAAAGGGCTACGCTACAGTTTTTGTCTTTTAATTGGTCATCAGAGAAATTCAAGGGGAACGCTATTCTGTCTTTAGAACAGATGAATCGCTCTTTTTCTATCTTCATATTTTCAGTTGAAACAACGCCCTATTTTCATCAATTTGTTATCCCACCTATGAGTTTATTTATTCTTGTAAATAATTTGTAAAGGGGTCTGAGTTCTGGGAAAAGTGTGGGAGAAACACTCAGCACTTCACTGTACAGCTTTGACAGAGAATTAAGGAAAGGTTGCAGCTCTGGTTTATGAGATTCATGTGGCGTGAGTTTAGCATATGTTTCTTCTTTCTGTTTAATATGTATCTTGTTATGTTTTACAGTTCATTCATAATCATCTCCAGTTGAATGCTTTTAAGTAGGAAAGGTAGAATCCAGTTATTGCTCTGCCTTGGGAAAGTGTTCATTTTCTGTGTATCTTCTTCTATTTGATAAGGATTCATATATTATGCCCTTGTCAACCTCTTAACAGTCTACCCACTCCATAGTATTTCAAATTTGATGCTAAACCTCTTGCCTATCTTGCCTCATGAGATAATCTATGTCTTTGACTTAATTTCTCCGCTCATGCTGTTCTTTGTCGCATACATCGCTACAAACTCAGTCTTTCATTAAACTACCTCTTCCATATTTATTTACTAGCCTAAAATCAGTATCCATTTTTAGTCATCTCAAGCCCCATTGAGTATTTTCATTGAGATTGACCCAGAGAGAGCCCTCTCTTGTTCTGGTAGGGCTAGCTACCAAACTGAGCATGGTTTGGTGTTACCCTGAATCCCGCCTTCCTTCAGCCTGAGGTGGATTTGGGAGCTAACATAGTGACGACCATAATGGGGAGAATTGGTTTGCTGGTTAATGTTATTTGATTTATAGTTACAGACGGAGCCTGAAGTTAGCCAGGTAGCCTTCGAACTTCTCTTGCTCTGCGAGTGCATAGTAGATAAACGCTGCTTCAGTCAATCTCCGGTTTAGCTTGTAGTCATAACAATTAACTTATAAATTTCCCCAGTATATGTATCAAGTTCAGATCTGATGGTTGATGGTGGACAACGATCAGACATATGAAGGCTGAAATCATTCACCTGGCGACTCCATTCACTGAAAAATCCACAAATCAATCCTTCCGGGTGACTCCACTGCAAAGAGATCAGTAGCTTTGAGATTTTCAAGATGGAATGGGTTGCAAGAATATACGCTCCCATGAGCCGAGATCACATCCCAGGTTTTCCAAATTAAATGCCCAAGGTAGATTGGCTTCAAAATTTTCCTATGTTCAGAAATGTGGAAGGTAATGATGCTGCTCTTCATCTGGTGAAATTTCACATTCATGTGCATAAATTAAAGATCGATTTTCCTGAAGACTGTTTGATGAAGATGTTTATGGCTACTCTGGAAGATGAAGCCCGATCTTGGTATGAAAGTTTGCCACCTACTTCTATTTGCTGTTTAAAGGATTTTCATACCATGTTCTTTGAAAAGTATAAAGAATCTTATCCGTCCTTGATTTTAGTTCAGAACTGTTGTAGTCATGTTCATAGTTTCATTGAAGATCTTGAGAATTGTTATGGGGATAATGAATTGATGGACAAAGAAATCATGGAAGCATTGTGTGAAAGTTCGTTTCAGCAGCACACAAAAATCTCAGAGGATACTTATCAAGATCGGCAGGTTGAAGATTACCATATGGTTGAAAATGATGAAAGAGGAAGTTTCGTTTCATATTTGTCCATAGAAGAAGACAGCATGCAGGGAAGTCAAGTTTCAATTTCAGAATGTGATAATGTCAAGTCAGCTATTTCAGATCGAGATTCAGATTGTGATGATCAAGAATACCTTGAGCTGAATCTCATGAAGGAGAACTCTGTTGTTGAGATCATCTGGAATGAGATAGACAGAGTTATGGATCCAAATGTTCTCATGTCATCAGAACAAAGTCTTCATAAAGAGGTAATCCAGGCAGTTCATGAACAACAAGATGAGATCTTTGTTCAAGTAAGTAAAAAAGTTTCTCTTGATGAATTTATGGTAGATGATAGAAATGATAGTGTTGGGTTTCAAGAATCAGCTGAAGTTTCTTTTCTCATGATTGATGAATGTAATGAGAATCTGGCTGTCATATCATATGAAGATGACCTACAATATATTCAGGCTACAGAAAATCAGAACATTCAGGACTGCCATTGAGATTCTTCTTCATATGTCTCATGTTTTGAAATGTTTTTCCAAGAGGAGATCTGCTCATCTATTTGTTTAGAATTTTTTAAGGACTAGGAACAGACTTTTACTGAAGAAAGATCAGAAGTAGGAGAAAAAGACACCTTGTTCTTTCAGCAGGAGGTAAATCTTCATGTTTTTTAGGATCCACTGGAAAATCTATTGCAGTCAGCAGTGAAGGTGATTATTGCAGTATTCAGTGATGAAGGAGATCATGGTCAATTAGGTTTTTGGATGCCCAGTTACAAGTACCTATTGTTGACCAGGAAATCTGATCAGGAGAATCAATCAAGAAGGCATCTACTTGATTGGTTACATTGGCATTTTGGTATAGTTTGATGGTATATTGTCCTGTAAGAAACACAGGTGGTCATGTACTGCCATCAAGCTTTAAGTTTTAAGTTCAGGTCTTAGTCATTTTGAGTTAGTTTTTTTAAGTCAAGTTGTCATTTTAGTTTTAAAATTGAGTCAGTTTGAAGTCATATTTTCAGTCAATAAATTAGTTAACAATCTAGTGTTGATTTGGACTCCATAGCCCAATGGATGAAGGAAATGTCTGATCTCCCAAAGATCTGTAGTTCTTGGAACCTCCAAGGAGTTACCATCCCCATTGGAGCCAATGTTAGAGTTGGTCTTGTCGGTCCTCCGTCAGAGATCAAAAACTCTTTTAGCATTTCATTTTTAGGTGTCTCGCTCGATTCACTCAGTTGCATTCCACTAGGGGCATGCCATTGACTGACGGAAGGGCTTGGTTTTCTTATTTTTCCTCATGTTTGTACCTGTTGGGTTGGTCAAAATTTCTCAAAATTCATCAAAAGTTCATTTCAGGTCATTTACAGTCATAGATGCCATTTTGGTTAGCAAAAAGTTATTTTAGTCACTAGGTCTAAGGTTTGGTCTTCAGAAATGTTGAATAATACCCGCAGGCCATGAGGATGTCTTCAGTAAGTTTTTATTTCAGGATTTTCATCGTTAATAATGCGAGAATGATTCTTCTTCAAAACCCTGTTTTGAAGAAGAAATCGTCAAATTTGTTTTTGTAATAAATATGTAATTTTTCAAAGTTTTTCAAGTTCTACAGCTCTTCAATGGCAGCCCTGTTTTCGGCTTTAGCCACTCCTATCCCTGCAAAAGAACAAATAGAACGGACATCCTCAGCACAAAGAGTCAAAGCGAAATTAAGCACTGCAAAAATGGAAATTACAACTGAAGATCCATACACTCCAATCAAGCAGGACACTAAGAAGGACAAGCTTCAATATTACTCATATAATATAAATTGGAACTATGGATTTGCTTCCACAAACATGGGAAGACCCATCTCTTGCAAATGCAGAAGTTGAAGGAGCATTGGTGACAATGATCCAATTGATGTGGTTGAGATTGGGGAAGGCAGGCTAAAATTGGAGAGGTACTTAAAATGAAGCCATTAGTTGCTTTAGCAATGATTGATGAAGGTGAATAGGATTGGAAAATTGTTGCTATTTCCATTTATGATCCAAGGGCGCTACTTGTCAATAATGTCAACGACGTTGAGAAGCACTTTCTGGGCTTTCCGGGCACATTAACTACAATTCGAAACTAGTTTAGGGATTACAAGATTCCAGATGGAAAACTTGCTAAAATTTTGAGCTTGATGATAAGCCAGAAAATAATGAGTATGTACTCAAGGTAATTGCGGAGACAAATGAATCCTAGGCAAAATTAGTGATTAGAGGGAAAACTAGGCAAAAATGTGCTTGAGTTTGCCTGCGCAGCACATTGGGAGCAGGCGCGGCGCACTGGGCCTCCTGCCACAGTCTTATTTTTAACGGGCGCAGCGCATAGGCACGACGCGGCGCGTTGGCCTTGCGCGCGGCGCACCGAGCCTCAAAGACAGAAATTCACCACAGCTTCAATAAAAATCAAAATAATTTCATTTCTTTCGCTCCAAACAGGTTTTTCGAATTGGATGGAACTGCAGCTGTACAGGTGGCTGCCAAAATCTCAGGTGTGGGTGTGATTGGAGATTTTTTTCCACTCAGGTCCATGCCATTAGAGGCCACTTTTGATTTTTCTGTGATTACACTCCACTGTGGTCTGGTGGCCTGGTTGCAGTCGCCTTTTCATGTCTGTAGAAATATATCTTTCTCCTACTACTGATGTCGCGGATAATATAGGCTGAAGTGACACTGAGAATGGAGGTCTCAAGAGATAAAATTGCGCAATGGTTCAACGACTCGGTAGGTCACCACGAGACAGCGGTTCGATCCACCACAGCTAATCTAGAAGCAGGTGAATCATCTCATGGATTCGCCATGTGTGTGCTCTCGCTTTCTGCAGGTGGTCAGGATCAAGGACAACATATTGCCGCAACCACCTATCTCAAAAACTACATCCACAACCATTGGAGTGGAGGCAGCCCTGCACAATTAAATGAGCGTCTTGAGTTTAGAAATAAGCTTGTACATGTGATTCTTGAAGTGGATGCTCCTGTTCTCAAGCTCTTAGCTGAAGCATTTCATCTAGTAATAGTCAATGATTTTGTACGAGAAAACGCATGGCCAGAATTAGTACCTTCCTTGAGGACAGCAATTCAAAATAGTAATTTGGTGAATGCAGCAAGCGGTTTACAATGGAAGACGCTTAATGCACTTTTAGCTCTTCAAATAGTCATTAAACCTTTCCAGTACTTCTTGAACCCAAAAGTGGTGAGGGAACCTGTCCCTGAACAATTGGAGCTGATAGCAAAGGAGGTCCTTGTTCCTTCATATGGAATTTTTCATCATTTTGTAGAACAGGCAGTGGCATTCAAAGGCATTGCGGTGGAGAATGTACATGTACTGCTGACTCTCTGCAAGTGCTTTCACTTGGCTGTAAGGTCACACATGCCATCTGCTTTGATTTCTTCCTTGGATTCTTGGAATCAAGACTTTATTTCCCTTTTGGACTCTATTACTTTGGACAGTCCCATGGAAGAAGCTGAGCAACTCAGGCTCAAAGTAGGGAAGAGGTGTTTGCAAATATTCAGTACACTGGTGACTTGACACAGGAAATACACAGACAAATTTATGCCAAGTATGATAACATCAACCATTAAAGTTATCAAGCAGAGCCCTTTAAACGATCAACTTCGATGCCTTCATAATAGACTGGCATACACGTCGTTAGCTTGTTGCCTATAGTTTTTGGCCATATCCTTTCCCCTTTCCCATTTGCAATGCGTTTTTTCCTTTATTAAAATCGAACTCTACATTCGACACTATTTTTATTAAGAAATTGGTTTTTATTCAAACGGTAAAGGGAAAGTGAAAAGTCAAAGATCGAAAGCCAAAATTAAACGAATAATATCTACCACAGCAGAGAGATAGGAACAGATTGCCTATGTTTGACTTCAGTTGCAATTCAAAAGGGCTACGCTACAGTTTTTGTCTTTTAATTGGTCATCAGAGAAATTCAAGGGGAACGTTGTTCTGTCTTTAGAACAGATGAATCGCTCTTTTTCTATCTTCATATTTTCAGTTGAAACAACGCCCTATTTTCATCAATTTGTTATCCCACCTCTGATTTTATTTATTCTTGTAAATCATTTGTAAAGGGGTTTGAGTTCTGGGAAAAGTGTGGGAGAAACACTCAGCACTTCACTGTACAACTTTGATAGAGAATTAAGGAAAGGTTGCAGCTCTGGTTTATGAGATTCATGTGGCATGAGTTTAGCATATGTTTCTTCTTTCTGTTTAATATGTATCTTGTTATGTTTTACAGTTCATTCATAATCATCTCCAGTTGAATGCTTTTAAGTAGGAAAGGTAGAATCCAGTTATTGCTCTGCCTTGGGAAAGTGTTCATTTTCTGTGTATCTTCTTCTGTTTGATAAGGATTCATCTATTATGCCCTTGTCAACCTCTTAACAGTCTACCCACTCCATAGTATTTCAAATTTGATGCTAAACCTCTTGCCTATCTTGCCTCATGAGATAATCTGTGTCTTTGACTTAATTTCTCCGCTCATGTTGTTCTTTGTCCCATACATCGCTACAAACTCAGTCTTTCATTAAACTACCTCTTCCATATTTATTTACTAGCCTAAAATCAGTATCCATTTTTAGTCATCTCAAGCCCCATTGAGTATTTTCATTGAGATTGACCCGGAGAGAGCCCTCTCCTGTTCTGGTAGGGCTAGCTACCAGACTGAGCGTGGTTTGGTGTTACCCTGAATCCCGCCTTCCTTCAGCCTGAGGTGGATTTGGGAACTAACAGAATCTTTATTTACAAATTAAGAATCTCCATAATAAAGTTTAGATGAATTTCCATGCTTAAAATTTTCATTACCTTTTTTTTAACATATATTTGTGCCTAGAGGCGCATTCTACAATCCTGTATGACCCCGATGTGTAAGTATGTCAAAGCCAAAATAAAAAACTGAAAAAAAATAAAAAATAAAAATAAAAATAAAATAAAATAAAATCTAATAATGTCGGCTTAAACAATAACTTACATAACCATATAAATAAACAATTAAAAATAAATTAAAAAAATATAAATTTAAAATATGAAGAGTTTTGCAAACACTAAAAAAAGAGATATTGTAAAGAAATACAAATATAAATAAACCAGGTATGGTAAATAAATAAAACCTCTGTTTATACTTAATCCAAAAGGATATGGTAAATAAATAAAAATATAAATAAACAAGAGGTATGGTAAATAAATACAACCTATTTTTATACTTATTCTAGAGGTATGGTAAATAAATAAAAATATAAATAAACTAGAGGTATGGTAAATAAATAAATATTTACTCAATAATTTTATTTACAAAAACTAAAAAAAGAGGTTTTTATTAGGTGAAGCGTATGGGCCAAATAACATGGAGAAAATTATTATTAATACCATAAAAAAAAACATTATTAACCCTAACATTAATATTAAAATATTAATATTATTAAATTTAATAACTTTACATTAGTACAATATTGAATTTGTTATCTCTCTCTCTCTCTCTCTCTCTCTCTCTCTCTCTATATATATATATATATATATATATATATATATATATATATGGGAGGGAAGAACAAAGACATATGATAGAGGTGGAGAAATAGGGGGAGTGACAAGGGTGTTGAGATTCAACAAGATGATGAGCTTAGTGAAGAGAGTCGCCTTCACTAAGTGGGCCCGCAGGCTATTTTTGGTGCAAAGTCTATTTTTAGACTATGTCTATTTTTAGACATGTCGATCATATTCTATGAGTTACATGATGCTATTTCTAGATGGTTGGTCAAGTTGGAAAAATAGATGGACTTCTATTGTTAGACATATTGGGCAGAGTCTATTTTTAGACTGCCAGTCTAAAAATAGATACGTCGAATATTATTAGCTCTTAATAATATTTGGACTCTAAACATTATCTTATTCTCTTGGAGCACTTCAGTTAAGTTCATAGATGTGGCACAACAGCTGACAGAAGGAATTACTCTATTCAGTAGAGTTTACTGGAGCTATTGCATGGAGGACTCAGTTAGAACTCAAGTGGCAGAGTTTGGTGGAGTTAGAGAAGTAGTTGGTGGAGTTGTATTTAGTTTAACTCAGTTAGACTCAGTTGAGCTAGTTGTATCTAGTCTAACTGATTGATACACTGGTGAGAGTGGAGTGAATTAATTAATTAATTAATTCACAAATAATAACTCATTAATCAGCTGAAGAATACATCAGTTAACTACAGTGCATGGCAGTTTTAGTGGAGACCAGTGGAGAGATAGGTGAAAGGGTAAGTGTGACTATCAGTTGTGATTATAATGATGCATTGATTGCATCCAACACTCAGTGGATATGCCAATGAGGATTGCGTGAGTAAGGCTGGAGTAATTCGAACTCATTCAGAGCCATTCTTCAGCAGGGATTGCGCAGTAGAGGCAGGCTAGCAGGTGGCAAAGATCGATGCATGGATTTGCAAGATCGGGCCTGATTAGTGTGTAGTGATTGTATTTTACTGAGAGCTTGATATGATCATCTTTGTATGAGAATTGTTACATGATATCTATGACATATATTATATACAGATAGTTGGGGTTTTCAACTTCAGGCTTTCCTGTTAAACAACTGTGTTAATGTGTGTGAATTTTTATTGTTTCATGTGTGCATTGCAATCTTGCTTTAATTTCCGCAAATGATCAATGGTGGAATAGATTCTATATTTTGCATGAAGTTAAAATAGTGTGAGATCAGGAGAATCTTGGACATATAACACATAAGTTATATAATTTCTACATGGTATCAGAGCAGTTGACCATTGGAGGATATTGCAATTATTGAAGCGGTTGAGTTTTGTGCTGGTGGAATTCAAATTTGCTGCAATGCTTTCTTGGTGTCGAAGTTGAGCATTCATTTAAATTTATTTCAATGGATTGCGATTGGAGTATGCCCTTGATGGGAGCTCAAATTACATAGCATGGAAGGACAGGATGGAGGCGGTGCTGGATGATAATGGGTTAAAGGAGTTTATAGATGCTGATATTCCGAAGCCTGCTTCTAGCGATGCAGCTGCACTTAACGCATGGAAAAAGAAGGTAGCAAAGTGTCGAAGAATTATGTTGGAAGGTGTGAAGGACCACATCGTGTCCAGCCTTCATGGTAAAGCCACTCCATTCTTAATGTGGGAGGCTTTGACAGACTTGTTCCAAATCAGAAGTGACCAGAGGAAGTTGGTGCTTAAAGACAAGCTCAGAAAAATAAAAATGGAGAAAGGCGACAGTATTCCAAAATACCTCACGAAGTTTGTCCACTGCAAGGATGATCTGGGAAGTGTGGGGTTTATTGTTGATGAAGAAGACTTGGTGAGCTTGGCTCTCCTTGGGCTTCCGAAGAGTTGGCATAGCTACGAAGACTCTGTCAATGGGCGGGAGAAACTGCCAGGATGGGAGCGACTTTGGTCGGATCTTGTGCAGGAGGAGATAAGGCGGGGTACCAGGGATGGATCTTCATCGAAGAATGAAGATGAAGAAAATTTTTCTTTGGCTGCCAAAGCTTGGAAAGGAAAAGAGAAGAAATCTTCCAAATCCGAAGCTAAAGGCAAGAAGCAGGATTTGTCCAAGGTGAAGTGTTTTCACTGTCACTAGCACGGGAATTTCACCACTAATTGTCCACAGAAGAAGAAGAATAAGTAGGTTGTTGGATCTACAACTGGAGAGGCCTTAGCCTTGCAATTTGAGCTGGATTTTTCTTTGATCGCATGCTTGGTTTCAAGTGTGATGGGATCAGTGTGGTTTCTTAACAATGGTGTGTCTTTCCATATGACCGGAGACAAAGATTTGTTTAGTGATCTGGATGAAAAGGATCTTGGAGTGCACATCGAGATGGGCGATGATGGTAGATATAGTGCGACTGGTATCGGGACCATTTCCTTTGAGAGGGATTCTGGTAAACCTTTCATCTTGAAGGATGTCATGCATGTTCCAGGATTGAAGAAGAATCTGATCTCTATGGCGATGTTGGAAGACAAGGGTTATGATGTTGTTTTTAGCAAGGGAAAAGCTTTCCTGTGCCACAAAACAACTGGTCAAACTAGGAGGATAGGGATTCGAGTTAAGAATCTTTATCAATTGCTGGTAGATGGATGCGCAGCAATGGTAGGCAAAGCAGAAGGAGTGGTGAGTTGGGATGAGGGTGAATTGTGGCACAAGAGATTGGGCCATCTTCACCATGGCGCTTTGAAAATTTTGCAGCAGATTTCTACTGGTCTTCCCAAGGGTACACTTACGTAGTCAGATCAGTGCAAGGGATGTACTTTGGGAAAATTTGTGAAGACCACTTTTCATGAGAAGGATAGTCGCGCCTCGACGATCCTTGAGAGAATTCACATAGAAGTGTGTGGACCTTTCTCGGTTGCTTCAACAGCAAAGCACAAGTATTATGTGATATTTTTTGATGATTTTTCTCGTAAGTGTTGGATCTTCTTCATGCAGAAGAAGAGCGAGACATACTCAAAGTTCTGTGAGTTCAAGGCACTGGTTGAGAAAGAGTCGGGGAAGCAAGTGAAAGCTCTCCGGAGCGATAATGGTGGTGAATACATCTCTGGAAAATTCAAATACTTCTGTAGCAAAGAAGGAATTCGAAGAGAACTCATAGCACCTCATAACCCACAGCAGAATGGGGTCATGGAGAGGAAGAACAGAATGATCGCAGGTCCTGCACGGGCGATGTTGCATGATCGGGGCCTTCCCATACACTTGTGGGCTGAGGCATGCAACACTGCGGTTTATGTGCAAGACTGTTGTCCTCATAGAGTACTTGGCATGAGTACACCCGAAGAGGCGTTTTCTGGTAAGAAGCCTGATATTTCTCATTTGAATATTTTTGGCTCACCTGTTTACATTCATGTGACAAAGGATGCGAGGAAGAAGTTGGAGCCGACCACAGAGGTTGGGATATTTTTGGGGCACAAAGAAACACCCCACAATTATCATGTGTATTTTCCAGATAGTCAGATGACTGTCATGTGACGGGATATCAAATTTCATGAGGAGAAAGCCACGAAGTTGTTGCTTGAGAGGGAGCTACACTTGCATGCAGAGGAGGAGCTACTTGTTCCTAAAGATGAGCCTCAAGATGTGGATCAGCCAGAAGAGGAGGTTCATGGAGTGGAAGAAACCACTCATGTAGCACCAAACATCAGAGGGCGGAAGCGCACTACAGAAGCTGAGTGACTGAATCTTGATGCAGCGTAGAATGTAGGAGCTCCTACATCACAGCGCAGACAGAGACAGTCACTTGACCGATTTACTGGATACATGGCTCTGATGAGCAAGTGTATCGTGATGGAGCCATCCTCTTTCGAGGAAGTTTTGGAGGATCCCACATGGGTAGATGCCATGGTGGAAGAGTATGATTCGTTTGTCAGAAACAGTGCATGGGAGATTGTCCCAAGGCCGGAAGGGAAATCAGTGGTAGGTTCGAGATGGATCTACAAAGTGAAGCAAGCTACTGATGGGAGCATCGAGAAGTATAAGGAAAGATTTGTTGCCTAGGGCCTCTCACAGATCGAGGGGATCGACTATGAAGAAACCTTTGCACCTATCGCAAGGTATTCTTCAATACGAACCATCCTTGCTCTCTCAGCACAGATGGGTTGGCACATTCATCAGATGGATGTGAAGACTGTGTTCCTCAATCGAATCATTGAGGAGGAGGTGTACATTGAGCAGCCTGAAGGATTCGAAATCTTCAACAATGAGTCGCATGTGTGCAGGCTCAAAAGAGTGTTGTATGGGTTGAAACAAGCACCTCGTGCTTGGTACACACTGATAGATAGTTATTTCATCGGACTTGGTTTCGCCAAAAGTGAGGCAGATCCAAACCTATACCAGATTGTGGTGGAGGGTAAGATTTTGATCATTGTGCTTTATGTAGATGATTTAATACTAACGGTTGATGAGCTGTTGATACACTCATGCAAGATAGATCTTGCAAAGGAGTTCGAGATGAAGGACTTGGGCCTCCTTCATTATTTCCTGGGATTGGAAATTTGGCAGTGGAAAGGTGAACAGTTTGTGTCTCAAGGCAAGTATGCTCGGGAGATACTGGAGAAGTTTCACATGCAAGGCTGCAAGCCTATCGACACTCCTCTTCCTGGTGGTTGGAGAAAAGAGGATGCTACATCAGCAGAGGTAGTGGATGCCACTGTTTATCGACAATTGGTTGGTTCGCTCATGTATTTAGTTAATACACGACCGAACATATGCTATGCTGTGAACCATCTTTCACAAGCGATGATGAAGCCTACCAAGCTCTTTTGGAAGGTAGGAAAGCATGTCCTGAGGTATCTCAAGGGCACATTTGGGTATGGATTGTGGTACAAACAGTCGGATGAGGTGAAGCTACATGGATTCACAGATGTAGATTGGGAAGGAAGCCCAACGGAGAGAAAGAGCACATCTGGAGGGATTTTCAGTATCGGATCTACAACAGTTTCTTGGTACAGAAGGAAACAAAGATCCCTGTTACTCAGTTCAGTGGAGGCCGAGTACATGGCAACAAGTTTGGCTGCATGCGAGGCTATATGGATGAGGAAGATCCTGGTCAAGTTGTTTGGTTCTCACTTAGATCCTACTGTGATATATTGTGATAATCAGAGTTGCATTAAACTCTCGGTTAATCCAGTATTTCATGATGGATCTAAACATATTGACATTTGGTACCATCATATCAGAGATTGTGTGCAGCGGAAGATCATGTTGCTTTCTTACATTCCTATGGAGGATCAGGATGCATATATTCTGATGAAGGCACTCACCAGGAGAAAATTCGAATACCATAGAGACAGGATCGGGGTGGCAGATAATTCCTATCTTGTTGAGAGGGAGTGTTAAGATTCAACAAGATGATGAGCTTAGTGAAAAGAGTCGCCTTCACTAAGTGGGCCCGCAGGCTATTTTTGGCACAAAATCTATTTTTAGACTATGTCTATTTTTAGACATGTCGATCATATTCTATGAGTTGTAGGATGCTATTTGTGGATGGTTGGTCAAGTTGGAAAAATAGATGGACTTCTATTTTTAGACATATTGGGCAGAGTCTATTTTTAGACTGCCAATCTAAAAATATATATGTCGAATATTATTAGCTCTTAGTAATATTTGGACTCTAAACATTATCTTATTCTCTTGGAGCACTTCAGTTAAGTGCACCTATGTGGCACAATAGCTGACAGAAGGAATTACGTTATTCCTGAGGGTTTACTGGAGCTGTTGCATGGAGGACTCAGTTAGAACTCAAGTGGAAGAGTTTGGTGGAGTTAGAGAAGTAGTTGGTGGAGTTGTATTTAGTTTAACTCAGTTAGACTCAGTTGAGCTAGTTGTATCTAGTCTAACTGATTTATACACTAGTGAGAGTGGAGTGAATTAATTAGTTAATTAATTCACAAATAATAACTTATTAATCAACTGAAGAATACATCAATTAACTATAGTGCATGGCAGTTTTAGTGGAGACCAGTGGAGAGATATGTGAAAGGGCAAGTGTGACTATCAGTTGTGACTATAGTGATGCATTGATTGCATCCAAAACTTAGTGGAGATGCCAATGAGGATTGCGTAATCAAGGCTGGAGTATTCGAACTCATTCAGAGCCATTCTTCAGCAGAGATTGCGCAGTAGAAGCAGGCTAGTATGTGGCAAAGATCGGTGCATGGATTTGCAAGATCGGGCTTGATTAGTGTGTAGCGATTGTATTATACTGAGAGCTTGATATGATCAGCTTTGTATGAGGATTGTTACATGATCTCTATGACATATATTAGATACAGATAGTTGGGGTTTTCAGCTTCAGATTTTCCCGTTAAACAACTATGTTAATGTGTGTGAATTTTTATTATTTCATGTGTGCATTGCAATCTTGCCTTAATTTCCACAAATGATCAATGGTGGAATATATTCTGTATTTTTCATGAAGTTAAAATAGTGTTAGATCAAGAGAATGTTGGACATATAACACATAAGTTATATAATTTCTACAAAGGGAGAGATGGAGATAAACTGAAAGAGAGGGGAGAGGAGGAATGAAGAGAGAGAGAGAGAGAGAGAGAGAGAGAGAGAGGAGTGGGATAGATAGAGAAGGGCAAGAGATGGAGAGGAAGACATATAAATGGAGGTGGGAGAGAGAGAAGGAGAGATTGATGGAGAAAGAGAGAGGATTGGAGGGTAGAGAGAGGGAGAGAGAAAGAGAAAGGGGAAGAGAGAGGGAGGTAGGAGAGAAAGGGAGAGAGAGGAAGGATGAGAGGAGGAGGAGAGAGGGAGGGATAGAGATGGAGGGAAGAAGAAATACATACAAAGTGAGAAGTGGAGAGAGAGGTAGTGAAAAGGGAGAGATGGAGAGAGCATGTGTATGTTTAGGGGTGAGATAAAGAGATATAGAAGGAGTGATGGAGACAAGTGGGGAGAGAAGGAGAGAGAAGAATAAATGGAGGAATATAGTAACATAGTTGGAGAGAGAGATAGAGTGATGTGGGAAGAGAGAGGATTTGAGGGCAGAGAGAGAGCATTGAATGGAAAAGGGAGATAGAGAGAGCAAGGGGGGAGATAGAGGGAGGTAGGAGAAAAATGGAGAGAGAGGACTTGATAGAGAGGAAGTGAGTGATGGGGGAACATATAGTATTGTAAGGGGGAGAGAGAGAAAGAGAGAGAGAGAGAGAGCAGGGGGGAGATAGAGGGAGGTAGGAGAGAAAGGGAGAGAGAGGAAGGGCGAGAGAGAGGACTTGAGAGAGAACAAGTGAGTGATGGGGGAAAATATAGGATTGTAGGAGAGAGAGAGAGAGAGAGACGGGGGAAGGGATATGGAGGTAGGAGAGAAAGGGAGAGAGAGGAAGGCAAAGAGAGGGTACATGAGAGATAGGAGGAGAGAGGGAGAGATAGAGAGATGGAGCTAGATGGGGAAAGAGGGAGGGAATAAGAAATACATAGAGAGTGATAAGTGGAGAGAGAGTGTGTATGTTTGGGGGTGAGATAAAGAGACAAATAAGGAGAGATTGAGAGAATGGGGGAGAGAAGGAGAGAGAGAGGCATATAGTAACAAAGTTGGAAGGTGGAGAGAGAGAGAAAGGAAGAGAGAGAGTGGAGAGAAGTAGGGAAAGAGAGATGGAGATGGAGGGGAGAGAGAGGGAGGTAAGAAGGAATACATAGAGAGTGAAAGGTGGAGATAGAGAGAGAGGGAGTGATAAGTAAGATGGAGAGAGAGGATAGCAAGAGGGAAGAGAGATAGAAGTGGTGGAGAGAGAGAGAGAGAGATAGAGAGAGAGAGAGAG
This sequence comes from Pinus albicaulis, assembly GCA_034641835.2. NCBI lineage: Eukaryota > Viridiplantae > Streptophyta > Pinopsida > Pinales > Pinaceae > Pinus > Pinus albicaulis. Next base: position 247,747,655 of record CM076579.1, read on the forward strand.
AGAGCATGTGTGTTTGGGGGGTTGAGATAAAGAGACAAAGAAGGAGAGTTGGAGGGAGACACACACACAAACACACATATGGAGGGGGGAGAGTGAAGAATATTTGTTGCACTAGATGCACTAATTTCAAAGTAAATGGTGATTTATAATCCTATTTGATTGCTTGCACTAGATGCATTGATTTTAGTGCAGATGTTTATTTCTAATGATATTTTATTACTTGCACTGGATGCATTGATTTCAAAGTAGATGGTGGTTTCTAATCCTATTTGATTGCTTGCACTAGATGCATTATTTTAGTGTAGATGTTTATTTCTAGTGATATTTGATTACTTGCACTAGATGCATTGAATTCAATGTAGATTATTTTTAATCCTATTTGATTTCACTAAATGCATCATTTTCAGTGTAGATGGTGATTTCTAATCCTATTTGATTGCTTTCACTAAATGCATTAATTTCATTGTAGATGTTGATTTCTAATTTTATTTGATTGCTTACACTAGATGCATTGATTTCAATATAGATGATTTCTAATCCTATTTGATTGCTTGCACTAAATGCATTGATTTCAGTATAGATGGTGATTTATAATCCTATTTGATTGCTTGCACTAGATGCATTGATTTCAGTGTGGATGTTTTCTTCTAACACTATTTTCTTACCCGAACTAGATGCATTGATTTGAGTGTAGATGTTGATTTCTAATCATATTTGATTACTTGCATTAGATGCATTGATTTTAGTCTAGATGTTGTTTTCTATTCTTATTTTATTTCTTGCTTGTGATGCATTGATTTTCGTGTATATGTTGATCTATGATTTGATGTAATTAGATGTATGATGGTACATTAATTTTAAAGTCATTGGATCAATAGTGTGCATTGATTTACGTGTAAACATGAAAAATTATTGACAATGTACATTGATTTTTGTGTTATAGTAATTAAACCTATTAATAGTGGAGAGCAGGAGAGACAAGGTATGAATTTTACTACAACAACTCGAGCTAAATATTTAAATGGTTTACGATTTCACCTGTCATTTTCATATAATCAATATGAAAATATGAAAAAACTAACAAGGGTAACAATGATAATAGTAGAAGAAAATAGTTTGAGATTGATCACAATAAATATTGTTTGTAATTGAATACATTCTTATTATTCATATTTTTTATCATTCAATATTATTAGAGTGCCACTTTGCATTCAAAAATTTTATTTCATCATTAAATTTATTTTACAATATTGATCATCTCAACAAATTGAGATAGCTAAGCAAATTTAAAATGAAAATGATTCGATAAATCTCAGACATATTTAACATATTTAAAATGGTTATATTAATATTAGAAATATTTACATATTATTGATAAAATATATCATATGTTGCTCATATTATCGACAGATTTTCCCTTGCCAGACACGACTGAAACTAGCCTAGATCCATCTTTACTCCGGATCTATCAAACACTGAGAGGGATTAAATTTCTCGAGGTACAAACCTTTCCTCAAGTTTTTCACTCAAAAAATAGGTTTGCACCTCAAAAGATTTGATCCCTCTCGGCGCTTGATAGATCCGGAGTTAATATGGATCTAGGCTAGTATGTAACTCATGTCTATTTTTTAATAACAAGCCTAGATGCAACTTAAGTGTGGAGTGTTGAAAGGGATCAAATCTCTCATGGTGCAAACATGTTTTTTGAGTGTAAAACTTGAAGAAAGGTTTGCACCTCAAGAGATTTGATCCCTATTGGAGCTTGATAGATCTAGATTTAACATGCTATTGGCCCATAATATTATAAAAATCCCTAATTATAAGTTAATAATATCCATGGTAAGTGGGGTGAATATGCATAGTTAAAAATCTTGTTTTATTGTAAGTATTGAGTTTTATGTGCTTATTAATGAAATTTAAATATGGTTACAAAATTATTATGTGGTATATTTCACTTCTATATTTAAACTTAGTAGATTGATTTCACTAATGTGATTAATCAGAAAGACATCTTCATCATCAATATGGATCACAAAAGTCCAAGATCTAGAATTTTTTTATGTCTTATAAATGCAAGATATTAATATAAATTCAACATATTGGCTAAAATGTAAATTTTTTTATATATTTTCATAAATTACACCTACACACCTCCCTTCTTGGCGTAATTAATAATATTAAATAATTGAAATAAAGTTATAATTTAGTTAATTTTCATAGTTTCGCTCTTTTAAAAAAAATTTATATAATAGAAGATAAGATGTTTACTAACATTTTATATAGTAATCATTTGGCCCACTAGGCATAGAGTAAATGATGATGGGGTGTATTGTTAAGTAATTCCATGATGTGAAGGTCACAATCCAACCATGCTAATGGCTTGTGATGGGGTGTATTGTTAAGTAATTCCATGATGTGAAGGTCACAATCCAACCATGTTAATGACTTGTGTAGCCTAGAATGGGTGATATCTTATCTTGGATATTTTGACAGCTTATATGTAGTTATTGCACTTAGATGTCCTCTCTAGCCCAGTAGAGTAGAAATGTTGTAATGTCTTGTCCACATTTTTAGTCAAACAAAATACATAAGAAATAAGTAGATTAATTAATTAATTAATTAAAAATTAAATAATTAATTTACCAATAAATAAATAAATAAAATAAAATAATAAATTTCTAGTTGGAAGTTTTTTATTTTTTGAAACAACCCAATATAAAAAAAATGTTGTCTTGTCTTGTTATATTATATAAACATTTCAAATCGATCAAATTAATACAAATAAAATTAATATATAATTAAAATTAAGGTAAAATGTTATCAACAAACCACATATATATATATATATATATATATATATTCTACTAGCTTAGAAATTTGGAAACCTCTTTCAATGCACACATACAATTTTTGTTTTAACTTATTCCTGCATTAGAGTTGTAATATGCAAATTATGTGTTTACTTTAATGTTATAACACTTTAACCATGGTCACATATTTATTCTACTTTATGCTACATGATAAGAAATATTTTATAATATAGTTTGATATGCCTCTTCGGATTCCCAATGTGTTACAACAATTTATTTTAATAAATAATAAAAGACAATATAATATGGGTTCTCATGCTGTGATTATATATGAAGTGTCAGCAACCGCATTACAATGGTATCAAACTATGGCTAATCTAATTTATTTATATTTATTTGGACAACCTTTTCCAGTACATTCGTATGACTAGATCTCATATCTGTGATAGTTTTAAACATTATCACTGTTAATTTAATTAATGATGGGACACTTCCTCCACCATGTTGGCTCACCAAATCTGAGACATCTGGAGCCATCCTGATCGTTATTTTGTATTTTTATGACGGCTAGGAGTCTGAGGGTTGCAGTTAGGGTTATACTGGCCCCCCCGCCCTCCAAAACCCTTTGTCACACTTTCCGTTCGTCGCCACTCGGGGTCGAGCTCAGCTCTGCAACTTTTCATCCCTGCTCGACACATCAGTAAGCAGACCTCCTTTGCATGCAGAGTCACAGGTAAGCCTTTGGATTTTCGTTGCTTTCTCCTCCACCGAGCGAGGCTGTATTTACCCGCTCTAACCTTCTTTTCTTGGCCCAGGTCATTCTTATTTCGCTCCAACGAGGTTTGGATTGTCGTATTCCTTGCCACTTCGCTCTGCTTCCAATATCCTGGAAATTCTTATGTCGAGTGTCAAACTGGTTTGGAATGATGATGAAACCTCTAACATGTAGCCAACTCTTCATTCCTTGTAGAATGCTAACAACGCAATTCTTTTCCTTTAACTTATATTCGACCGTGAATAAATTGGCTGGTTCATGCTTTGTTTTCAGGATTTCATGTTAGAAAAATATATATTACAAAGTAACGAAACACATAAAATATGTGGAAACATAAATACATACGTGGTTCACCCAAATTGAGCTACGTATGTGGAGAAACAACCATGGAGAAACAACCAGTGCTTCCTTTATATTATCCAACAAAATGAAGAGACACAACCTAAAGAAGATTTGTTGTAATATCCTCTACTCCCTCACACAGTCCCCCTTTCTCTTTCTCACTGAGAATACAGACACCATACACAGACGCAATACAGTACCCTCATATGAACCAAGGGATTGCCTTCTAGGGAAAAAAACCTAAATTAAACATAACTTCTACCATCATGTCAGCTTCCTACTCCCTCACACAGTTTCCCTTTCTCTTTCTCACTGAGAATACAGACACCATACACAGACGCAATACAATGCCCTCATATGAACCAAGGGGTTGCTTTCTAGGGAAAAAAACCCAAATCAAACATAACCTCTACCATCATATCAGCTTCCTAATGAACGAACCAGATTGACTACAAAATTACAATATTTTACAACGCAATTTTACATCTATTTTTAGGTCAAGGGGCACTTCCCCCGAACCTTCGCCAGGGGGGTCTCATAAAATCATCGTCTCCCCCCCACCCTTACGACGATTAATGGCGGACAACATTGCCTCCCCATTAAGAACAAGGTTCCAACGCGACGATACATCTAAATAAAGAAGATAATCAGGCTCCACACCCTCCATTCAAAGATGACCAGAACTCTCACACTTCAGGTAAACTATTCTCTGGTTTGCAATTTCTAATTCTTGTCTTCCCATTAAATTATATCAGTTACATAGCGGTGGTTTAACTGGATCTTTTGGGTTTGCAGCTATAACATTTGTTCTATTGACCTCTCATATTTGGTTAGATTATCATTATCTCCATTCTTATATTGTTTCTTTTCTGTCGAGTACTTATGGAATCTACTCGATTGAATCTCCACTATTCCTATTCGAGGGTTGTTATCTATCATTGGCACTTAGCTTTATTCTATCATTGAATGTTTATCTTTATGTACTTGTTAAAATTCTTCAAGTGTTTTCACTCCTGAAACCCTCCCTTTTCAGCCACTAGATGTGACTTGCTCATGCTTCATTTTCCTTTATCTCTCCATGAATTTCTGCTTAAGAGTAGCCCACAAGGTTAAACTCAGACAGTCTTGGATAGAGTAGACAATAACCTATCTTTGAACTATTAATATAATGTTGTATCTTAAGTTAATAAAATGAGCTATATTTTAGAATGACACACAGTGGTATCTTGGATTATGGGGCTTAATGTTAATTTTTATTCTACAAATGAAATATAATAATTAAACTTCTCAGTGGTGAGTTTTGGTTATGACTGTTATTCTCTTGGCATCTAATATCTCGTTCTCTGTAGTTCTATGTAATCTTTGGTTAATACATTTTTTCATATTTCTAAGTACAGTTTTACAATGCAATAATAGACATTTGGGTTGTAAAGTTTCTCTGGTCCACGTTCACTTACTTTCTATAGGGTTTTATTCGATGAAGTTAACATATACAGAACAAACTCTTTATTGTTTCCTGAGGTTCTATGTTCAATTGTAATCACATTAAAATTTTATCTCTACTTTTCTTTAATATTTCCAATATGTAACGATGCATAACACACATTCTCTGTATTCCTAAGAAAATACTACCCAACTTATTTTCCATTAGTTGTAGGCTAATATTTAATGGAACTAGAGGGCATGTCTTTCGTCTATTTCTCCACTCACTTGGTCACACCAATTCGTGGCTAATACATCCACATCTGGGCCTACGAACTAAACTTCCAAGTTGTAAATAAATTTAGCTTTAACTTGGTCACCCTCAATTCTATAGTTTAAACTACTTGTTCTCTCTTCTTCCATTTACTGTAGAATTAGACAAAGAATATATCCTGCCAATATTTAAGTATGTGCATGTACACTTTCACATTTAAAGCTAAAGTATTTGATTTCATAAATATACATAAAATTATACTATATAGCCAATCGTTAATTTAACTAAGAGAGTAATTAATCTATTTTTTTTTTTTTGACATAATCGATTGCTGTATTGAATTCAAAAAAGGTAAAATGGGAGTCTGAGCTCCAGAATTACAGAGCATTGAGTTTGAAAAACAGAGGAGGAGGAAACCTCAGCGAGCCCCAGTTCCTGTTTGTTCTGATTATGTTTCACTGTAGAAGAGACTAATCCGGTATAGATTCGGACAAATTGAAATAGCAGGAGACTACATTTGTGAAGCATGATTAAACAAAATGATCATCAGAACCTGTGGACCTGCAGAAGATCACCATCAAGAGCCTGATGGTTCTTAATTTGCTGGTCTGAGATAGGATCAGTTGCTGCCGAAAGCAGATTTCTGATTGCCAGTGAAGTTTATGACTACAGAAACCGCAATTGACAAACTGAGCAGATCTTTCCTTATCATGGAAGAAAACAGAAGGATTTGGCGTTGTTTCTGCTAAGAATGCCCAGAGGTTTAGAGCAGGCTCTGTTGGCACAAGCGTCGGCCTCCTTGTTGAGGGTACGGAGGACGTGGATGAACCGAACTTCCTGCATTCGCTGAGTGAGTTCATGACATCGGTTTAGGATTTGCTGAAGAGGTAAGTTGGCTGCTGTGCACTTATGAACCAGAAGGCTGATGATGATTGCCGAGTCACCGATCACAGTAGCTGTGCGAATGCCAAGAGTCTGAAGTTGAATAAGTCCTTGATAAAGAGCAAGCGCTTCAGCTTTATTATTGGTTGTGGAGCCAAGACCCCACTCGTAAGCTAGTGCGATGTCACCATTGGCATTACAAATGATACCGCCCGCCCCTGCTTTGCCAGGGTTTGATTTGGATGCCCCATCGAAAAATAAGTAGTAGGTGTTGCAACTTTTTAGCCAGTGAGCAAACTCCGTGTCCTTCATTCGGATTTTCCAATTGCTTGTAGGATTCTTAGTTTTGCTGGTGTCGAGTCTGTGTGGCCTATTGCAAAGGTCACGCTTGCTTTGGTCGAGCAAGCTCCCTATGTAGTTCCGCTCTTCGACAACAAGCCCCACCACATTGATGTTTCGCTGGCAATTGGCAACCACTGTTTCCATAGCGAGACCTCTCGCCTTGTTATGTAATCTCCTGATGTCATTTTCCTTGTCTTTGAAGATTATTTGGTTGCGAGCGAGCCAAATACGCCACAGCATGGTATAAGGAAGGGCGTTCCAGTCTCTTCTTGCCACATGATTATTCTTACGCTGCTAAGGGTAATTCGTTTTCCAAGAGTGTAAGAGCTCAGCAACTGTGCTATGCTCGCTCCAGGGGAGGTGATCCTGCTGGAAGGCTTCTTTCCAACAAGCAGTGGCAAAGGAGCAACTTATAAAGAGATGTTGGATAGTCTCCTCAGCTATGGAACAGTTTGGGCAGTGAGAAGGACCTGAGACACCGCGAATTTTAAGGTTATCAGAAGTTAGTACTTTCCCTTTTAAAAGTACCCAGATGAAGAACTTGATTTTGGGGAGGGTCTCAGATTTCCAAACAATTTTCCAGTGAGACCATTTAGACATCGGGTGATCTCTGTTGCAGATATGTTGATAGGCGGCCTTGACAGTGTAGCTAGTGCCTGTAGGGTCCCAGCAAACGCAGTCCTCCTCATTTTTTTTTGTGGGAGCAATGCCGTGAAGATGAAACTGTAAAGTGTCCAGACTGAGACGAAGCTCTTCAGGGGCGTCCGGAAATTGCCATCCTGTCCAGAGATGAGTGTGGAGATCCCATTTGGAAATCTGAGCCAAATTGTGGATCCCTTTGTTGGCCAGATAAGAAAGAATCTGCTGGGTTCCAGGCCAATTGCTAATTGGAGGATGGCCCAAAATTTTATCAGCTCCTAATCTTGTATTGTTTCCCCCCTTGGGAACCTTAGAAATATTTGCAGCGAGAATGGGAATTTCTTTTCTGCACAGTCCCCAGATTTTGGTACAAGCTCGGATGGGTATATCATGATCTAAGAGAAGTTGCCTCGGAAAATTCAAATATTTGACTTCCAGCACTCGCTTCCACCAAGTAGAATCTCCGTTGATGAACCTCCAGACAATCTTGCCACCGAAGACCAAATTTAGAAGCTGTGGAGATCTTATCCCCAGCCCACCATGTTCATAGGGTTGGGTGATCTGTTTCCAGTTGATGAGATTATATTTCTTTCTTTCAGTCTTTCCCCCTTGCCAGAGAAAGTGGCGGAGGATGGCTTCCACTTTATGGTGGAAGCTCGCAGGAGCTCGCAGCAACAAGAATTGATACAGGGGCAGAGAGGATAGACCAGATTTCAGGAGGACAAGGCGCCCAGCTGGGTTAAGCCAGAGAGAGCCCCATTGCTGCACTTTCTGATTCATTTTGTCAATGATAGTATCCCAGATTTCAGCTTTCAAAGAACCCAGACATACTGGCATGCCCAGGTATGAGAAGTGCCCCCAATCTAATTTACAGGGGACCCCAAAAATGCTGGCAATGCTCTGAAGTGTATGGGCTGTTGCGTTCCATCCATAGATGCGGCTCTTGAGGTGATTGATCATGCCTCTGGAGAAATTCATAAATCTGTCTAAGAGTGTTTTGAAGCGGCGAGCTATAATGTTGGAGGCACCTCCCATTAACAAGGTGTCATCAGCAAACTGAGAATGGTTTATGTTTTTGACTCCATTCCCAAATTTAATGCCATTGATGAGGCCGGTGCGGCGTTTATGGTAAAGGGCCCGGCTGAAGGATTCGGCCATCAAAATAAAAAGGTAGGGGGAGAGAGGGCAACCTTGACGTAATCCTCGTGAAGATTGGAAGGAGGGTCCTGGCCTGCCATTGATAAGGGGGGAGATCCAAGGACCTGAGATGCATGCATGAACTAGGTCGATGAAGGGAGGAGCAAACCCCATTTTCTTAAGGACAGCAAGAAGGAAAGAGTGTCTTACTCGATCGAAGGCGTTGGCTAAGTCCAGTTTCAGAATGAACCCTTTTTCTTTTCTTATTTGACTGGAGTGAATAGCCTCTTGCACCAGCAGAATGGAGTCGGAAATTTGTCTATTTGCGAGAAAGCCTCCTTGATTCTCAGAGATGAGGGAGGGAAGAATGGGTTTGAGGCGAGTAGCTATGATTTTGGACAAGATTTTGTAAGAGGAGTTGCAAAGAGAAATGGGCCGGAAACGAGAAAAGGTTGAGGGTCGGTTTTCTTTAGGGAGGAGGGCAAGCTGAGTAGCTGTTGTGTAACCAGCTTCAAAAGTAGAAGAAAAGAGATATAAACGCCTTAGAAATAAGCCACTTCGAGGGGGCAACCTCCAATACATTACATAAATGCACAATTCTTGGATGATACACTTCACAAAACCTCCTTTCTATATATAGGAGTCCATGGGGCCATAATGTAATCCTAGCCGACCTAACAATAATAATTTAAGGGCACAATAATAACAAAATGGGGTTACAAGGGTACAATAATAACAATAAGGGGTTTACACTAACAATAATAAGGGGCTATACTAGTGATATAGGGACCTAACATGCCCCTCTCCTTCAAAAAAGTGTTGTCCTCAACACTTGAGTAGCTCCGGATGCTTCTGTATAAAATTCTCATCCTCCCATGTAGAATCTTGAGTGGGTAAGTTCTTCCACTTGATGAGATACTCTGAAATTGATCGATTCCGTAGTTGTCGAGTTCTTTTTTCTATGACTGCTTCAGGTTCCAATATGATCTTCCCTTCCCCATCCAGTTCTGGCAATACTGTTTGAACTGGAAGATTTTCACCTATAACCTTCTTTAAGCATGAAACATGGAACACTGGATGTACTCGCGAAGAAGCAGGAAGCTCCAATTTGTATGCCATAGTACCAATCTTTTGCAACACCTTGTAAGGACCATAGTACTTTGGCGATAATTTATTATCCTTCTTTGCTTGCTTGAGGGACATTTGTTTGTATGGTTGTAGCGGTAAAAATACCCAATCTCCTATATCAAAACTTCTCTCGCTACGATGTTGATCTGCCTGTTGTTTCATTCGATTTTGTGCCAAATTCAGGTTATCCTTTAAGAGTTGGAGAACTTCTTGCTGATGCTCGACGTGATCTTCCACTGCTTGAACCTTCAAATTTTTCCTTAAAGATGATGTGATCGATGGTGGATGATATCCATAAAGTGCCATAAATGGGGTCATTTTTGCTGCAGTATGGAAGGAAGTGTTATACCACCATTCAACGAGAGGTAACCACTTGACCCATTGTGTTTGTTTATCAGATACAAAACAATGAAGATATCCTTCCAAACATTTATTTACTATCTAGGTTTGACCATCAGATTGAGGATGATAAGATGAGCTATGAGCTAATTGAGTACCCAAACAAGAAAATAACTCTGTCCAAAAATTTCTAGTAAAAATGGGATCTCTGTCGCTCACAATAACTCTTGGGCTTCCATGTAGCTTTTGAATTCTGTCCATAAATGTACTAGCAACTGTACTTGCTTTAAATGGATGAGATAATGCACAAAAGTGTGCATACTTGGTAAGTCTATCAACTACCACCATGATGACACTCTTTCCATCGGACTTAGGTAAACCTGTGATAAAATCCATTGAAATCTCCTCCCAACGTTGACTTGGAATGGATAAAGGTTGTAGAAGTCCCGGGGTCTTAATTGTTTCCACTTTATTCTGCTGGCAAACCAAACATTCCGCCACAAAATTTTGAATATGAGATTTAAGGCCATCCCAAAAAAATTCTTTCTTCACCCTGTGGTAAGTTTTTAAAAATCCTGAGTGTCCTCCTAAAGGAGAAGTGTGCAATTCGAGAAGAATCTTTTGTTTTAGTTGGGAATTCTTACAAAGATATAAGCGATCTTTGTACCATAAGGAATCATTTTTCCAACTAAATGTATCGGATGTACTAGGATCTTGCTGCAACTTTTGAATGAGTGTCCATACATCTTTGTCCTTCTTCCATTCATCTCTTGCTTCGGTTATCCAATCTGGTTGGATAATAGAAATGGCACAAAGCAATGCTTCCACCTCTTCATTCTTTCTTGAGAGTGCATCTGCAACAACATTAAGCTTTCCTTTTTTTGTAGATTATTTCAAAGTCATAACCCAACATCTTTGTGACCCATTTTTGCTGCTCTTCTGAAGATAGTCTTTGTTCCAAAAAGTGTTTAAGACTATCATGATCAGTCTTTACCTTGAAGTGTCTTCCCATTAGGTAAGTTCGCCATTTCTTTAGTGCATGCAGTATTGCTAACATTTCCTTCTCATAAATAGGTTTTTGTAAATACTTTCCTTTGATTGGACGACTTTCAAAAGCAATGGGTCTTCCTTCATGCATTAAAACTGCACCAATTCCATTTCCTGAGGCATCACATTCCACAATAAAGGTTTTTGTGAAGTCTGGTGTAGCTAAGACCGGTGCTAGGCACATTGCCTCTTTAAGACGTTCGAAGGCCTTAGTTGCTTCAGGAGTCCATGAAAATGCATCTTTCTTCAATAATGTTGTTAGAGGTGCTGCTATTCTCCCATAATTCTTAACAAACTTGCGATAATACTCTGTTAACCCGAGAAATCCTCGCAACTGCTTTATGGTTGTGGGAACTTTCCATTCCTTAATGGCTTTAATTTTGTTAGGGTCCACTTTAACCCCCTCGTGAGATACAATATGACCCAGATATTCCACCTCTTGTACTCCAAAGAAACATTTGGACTTTTTTTTCATATAATTGTTTCTCCTGCAATAGTTTGAGCACCCTGTCAACATGTTCAACATGATCCTTCCAAGACCTGCTGTAGATTAGTATATCATCAAAAAATACTAGCACAAATTTTCTAAGGAAGGGTTTGAAAATGGAATTCATCAACCCTTGAAATGTAGAAGGTGCATTGGTAAGGCCAAAAGGCATGGCCAAAAATTCATAATGACCCTCATGAGTTCGAAATGCTGTTTTTGGAATATCTTCAGTCTTCATTCTAATTTGATGATATCCTGAACGAAGATCCAACTTGGTAAAATAAATTGCTCCATGTAATTCATCCGATAATTCATCAATCACAGGAATGGGAAATTTATCTTTAATGGTGAGCTTATTGAGCTCCCTATAATCCGGACACATTCGCCATGATCCATCCTTCTTGTGTGCCAATACTACAGGAGCAGAGAAAGAACTTTGACTAGGTTGAATTATACCCGCCTCTAACATTTCTGCAATCATGCGTTCAATTTCGCTCTTTTGGAAGTAAGGATATCTATAAGGCCGGATGTTTTGAGGAACACTTCCTGGAATCAAATGAATAGCATGATCATGATCACGAATAGGTGGGAGTCCTTTGGGAGTTTCAAACACCTTGGAATGATTGTCCAAGACTTGTTGGAGGTCTGCAGAAATAGATGATTTTGATGTTGGAACTTCTAGTGAGCATAATTGTGCAATTACGCCTCGTTGTTCTTTCTTTAGAAGCTTTGTCATGACATTAGAGCTTATTATCCTTCCTGGCTTCCCTGCTATACCTCGTAATTCAACTTCCTTTCCTTCTAAAAAAAATTTCAAGAAAAGTTCTTGAAAATTAAAAGCTACCGTCCCCAAAGATTGTAACCATTGTACTCCTAGTACAACATCAGCACCTCCCATGGGAATGGCAAGCATTGGACTAGTCAATACATATTCCCCCATGGTTAGCTTGATATTATGGCATTTTCCAGAGCAATTTATAGTTCCTCCATTTGCAACCATCACTTGACATTCTGGTGCTGGGTATAGGAAACAATTTAATTCCTTGGCTACCTTACAATGAATAAAATTATGGATGCTACCTGAATCAATCAACACTATTACCTTTTTCTTCTTGATTTGTCCTTTTATCTTGAGAGTTTGAGGAGTGGTAATTCCTGCCAGTGCATTACACGATATGGTCGGATTCATTTCTTCCTCTTCTAGGGCTGGTTTCTGGTGTATATCCTCTTCTTGTTCATTTTCTTCTTCCTCTTCACAATCTATGTAAAATAATTTCTTCTCAGCACACTTATGACCTTTAGTGTATTTGCTATCACAACTATAGAAAAGCCCTTTTTATCTTTTTTCTTCCAATTGTTGTGGTGTCAACCTTGTAGGTTGTGGAAATCTAGGCGTAGCAACACTTCCTTCTTTATAGAATTGAGTGGTAGGCTTCCTTGTCGCCATAATTTTACATTCAACTTTTCTTGCCAGCCTGAATGCCTTCTCCAATGAATCAGGTTCCAAAACACGAACTTCATGTTGGATGTTATCCTTTAGAGTACCTAAGAAGAGATCAATCCTGTGTTCCTCTGGAATATTAGTTACCCTTATATTCAATTTTTGGAAGTCCTCAATGTGCTTCCCCACTAAACCCTTTTGTTTGAGATTTATCAATTGGCTAAAGAAGGTGTTGCTCTTTGTATCCTCATAATGTGCTATCATTTCCTACGTAAAAATTGACCAAGTGACAATTTTTTTACGGGAGCAAAGCCATCGATACCATACAAATGTATTTTGTTCTAAATGTAAAGTTGCAATGCGTACCTTTTGTGTGTTTTGCACGTTATGGAGATCGAAATATTGCTCCATCTGTAGTATCCATGTTACAGGATCCTTTCCATCAAACTTCCTCATATCCATTTTTGGAATATGGTGGTTCTTCCCGCCAACATTCGAGTTTATGAAATCATGATTAACATTTATTTTGTTCTCATCGGGAGGTTCTTCTCCTATATTTCCGCCATTAGGAATCATTTCTGGTTTTAAGCTTGTCATCAAGCCTTCCATGTATGCTTTTAGATCATTCTTCATGTCATCCATCTTAGCTTCCATGCCGACTTCCATGCCATCCATCTTAGCTTCCAAACCATTCATCTTAGTTTCCACGCCTTTCTTCAAACCGTCCATATTCATTTCCATGCCTTTCTTCAAACCATCCATATTCACTTCCATGCCTTTCTTCAAAACTTCCATTTCATTTTTTGTTGTTCTTTGCGAGAGCGGAATTTGTTGCATTTGCTCTTGTAATTTTGACATGTCATGTTGCCATTCTTCATCTTCATGAGTAATAGTAGAGCCTTCTAAAGGCTTAATGGGTGTTGAATTATTTTTAGGGGCCATTTCAGACTCCAATATTGATATCTGTTCTACAATAGGCCCTTGCAATCAATTCAACTTGATTCTTCAAACAAGACTTATGCAATTCGGAAAAAAAATACACACCTTTTACTAGCTTTGAGGAGCTCGATATTGAAATTGTATTATCTCTGAGCTTGAAAATCTTCGATATCTGAAATTCAGCCCTGTAGTAGCCCTCTGAAGCTTCTTTCAAATGCCACAGGTCTGACCTGATTTTGATGCTCCAAGACGAAGTTGTGTCCAATCTCCCACAATGACCTAATTCTGGACTGGTTCAGTAGAGCGAACTTGTACGACTTGCCACGTGTCACTGTTTTGTCCTTTTGTCTCTGAAATTGATAGCGAAGAAACTACAGGCTGCGTACTTGTGACCACTTTTGACGGCACTCCAATCCAATCTTCAGAGAGAGAGTTATTGAACTTTTCCCACGATCACCTCTTTGAGATGAAATTCAGGAGCCTGAAAAAGCACTACCTTCCACAGATCATATCTCCAAACATATTGCGAACCAAGTTCTGAAATTTTTTGACAAATTTCCTCAGGATTTCAGCTTCGCACCATATGAATTTCAGACTCTGACCCTTCGTAAAACAAAATTTATAGCGCAAATGCCACGATGACCTGTTTATGAGCCTGAAACAATACCTAACTTCCACAGATGATATCTCCTCAAATATTGCGAACCAAGATCTGAAATTTTTAGACAACCTTCCTCAAGATTTCAGCTTCGCACCCTAAAAATTTCAGCTTCTGAAGCTTCGTAGAAAAAAAGTGATAGCGAAAATACCACGATGACCTGTTTGGAGCAGCGAAACCCTAGAATCCCAAAGCTCTGATACCAAATGTTGTGTAACCAGCTTCAAAAGTAGAAGAAAAGAGATATAAACGCCTTAGAAATAAGCCACTTCGAGGGGGCAACCTCCAATACATTACATAAATGCACAATTCTTGGATGATACAATTTACAAAACCTCCTTTCTATATGTAGGAGTCCATGGGGCCATAATGTAATCCTAGTGGGCCACAATGTAATCCTAGCTGACCTAACAATAATAATTTAAGGGCACAATAATAACAAAATGGGGGTTACAAGGGTACAATAATAACAATAAGGGGTTTAAACTAACAATAATAAGGGGCTATACTAGTGATATAGGGACCTAACAGTAGCATTGGTGAAGCCTCCAATTTTATTCTTGCGCTGGATCCATTTTATCATCTTGACAAGATCTTTTTTGATGGTCCCCCAGTGTGAACGATAAAAATTAATGGGGAAGCCATCAGGGCCAGGAGCCTTGTCTGGCTGGAGAGCCCAAATGGCTTTTTGAATTTCATCTTCATCAATGTCCTTGGTAAGCTCTGCATTAACTTCTGCACTAATTTCTAAAGGTAGGTATTGTAGCAGATTTGAGTAATCTTCAGCCTCTTTGGTTTCAGTTAGGAGCGTACTGAAGTGCTTTGAGGCTGCCTTTTTTATAGCTTCTTGAGAGGTATGAAGTTGGCCTTCATTGTCAATGATGGAGGTGACATTATTTCTGATTTTTCTAGCAGTGGTCTGTTTTTGAAAGAAGGAGGAATTTTTGTCCCCTCCTTGCAGCCACAACTGACGTGATTTGATCCTCCATTTCTGCTCCTCCATACGATTGGCACGGTAGAGCTGAAAATAAAGATCGCTTTCTCTTGCTTTGTGGTCCAGGGATAAACCATGTTCCTCTATGGTATTATGGATCTGTTCCAGTTTCTATTTGATCTCAACTTTGACTTTCTCCGGCTCTTTATAGTGGTTTCTGCCCCATTCCTTTAGAGCGCTTTTGGTCCTTTTTAATTTTCTTTCCCAAATAAAGCTTGGCGATCCTTCAATGTGCTGACACCAATTTTGCCTCACAATTTGGTCTACAGCAGGCAGGTTGTTCCATAGCGAACTGTACTTGAAGGGAATGGGGCCTAGTGGACTGTGGGTTTCAAGAGTTAACGCTGTGGGATAGTGATCAGAAGCAGCAAAGGGTAGAATAACAGAAAAAGCTGTGGAGAAGGAGGAGATGAGTGAGATATTCACCAGAAACCTGTCCAGCCGCTCCATAATATTTGCCTTGCCCAATCTGCGGTTATTCCATGTGTACCTTCTGTTTTTGGGGGCGACATCAATTAGATCATGGTCCTGCATAATAGTTTCCAGCTGCAATCTGTAAGGATCGTGAATAAAGCAGCCCCCTTTCTTTTCGTTGGCGTGGAGTATGAGATTAAGATCTCCTCCAAGAACGATGCTGCTGCAATCTTCATTATCAATGTCGATTTGGAGAGAAGTCCAACACAATGCCTTATCCCTGTAATGGTTTGGAGCATATACATTGTAGATGATGATTTTTTGGTTACTCATGAGATTCTCTAGAGTGACTTTGATCCAAAATTGGTTGATAGAATTTGAATGGCGCTTCCAAGCAGTATGGCTCCAAAGGGTAGCGATCCCCCCTGAAGCTCCCCTTGATTCACTAATGCTTCCTTCGTATTGCTTGAGGCGATCAATAATCCCTCTCATTTCTTGGTATCCCTGCTTTGTTTCTTGTAATAGTAAAATTCCTGGCTTTTCCTGAGTTATCAGATCATTCAGAGCTGAAATCTTGGAGGGGTGCCCTAAACCCCTACTGTTCCAAGATAGAACTTTCATCATTGGGTGAGAGGGGTACGGAGAGTTGCTCGCCCTCACTTATTTTTGGTTTCCACATCCTTGCTGTTTTGCCCCAAAATGTAAGTTTCAATAGGGTTTTGAGTGCCCATGGCTATATGTTTTTAGGCATTTTCTTCTCTCTGTTGTTTAGTCGATCTCCTGCCAGGACCATGCTTCCTGTGAGTATCCAGATTGGCCCCATGTTCTTTGGCAAAGCTTCTGGTAGATCTAGGTGAGGGAGGGTCATGAGAGAAAGAAGGGGAGAGGTTTGTGGGGGAGGAAGGAGCGAGAGTGCCGTCCAGGGATGGAGGCAGGGTGATGGGGGGGTCATCATCGAGGGAAATGGAGATGAAAGGGTTAGAGGACTCCAAGGGATTGGTATGCTCCAAGGATTTCTTAGGGGGAGAGGGCGGAAGAGTCGACGAGGAATAATGATTAGGTTTGAAGGGAGCAGATTTGGGCGGAGCTACAGCAAGCGAAGTGGCAAAGGTCTTTTTCCTTTTTACAGTTTCCCATTGTTTCTCAGGCTGAATAGATTCATCAATAGAAATTTTAGTGCATCGGTTGGAAAAATGACCGTACTCATGACATACCTTGCATTTGAATGGGATTTGCTCGTATTCCAACTGCTGAATGTGTGTCCAGTCATCCACCTTCAGCTTGATTGCCTCTGGGAGACCCTTGCCAAGATCAACTTCCACACAAATGCGCACACATGCTTGCATATTGTCCTTGGGCTCACTCCTGTCATTGTACTTCCCCACAGCGTTGCCGATGGCGCGAACCGAGTCATCTCCCCAGCAATGGAGCGGGAGATGCGGAAGCCGGACCCAGAAAGGGACAACAGTAGGGATATCCAGCTCGGGGTCGAAGTCTGGCGTCCATTTGTTCAAATACAGCCCTCTGGAATCCATAAAATAGGGCCCATTTTTGAAGATTAAGTCCTTATCAGCTTTGGTTTCGAAATGAAAAGTGTAGTAACCTTTCCCGCAGAAACGAATGGAAATTTTGCCACTGACTTTATCAGCCCAGTTTTTCTCGATCCAACGTTGAACAGATTTAGGAGAAGGCCATAAACCTGTGAATTTCCCTATGAGACCCCTCTCAGCGAGGGAAAGGGCAGCCATTCTTGGCAAGGCTGGAGGCAGAACGACCTCTTGCAAGCCATCGAGCTTCTTGACGTACTTAGAGAGAGAAGGAGGAGGGCGCTGAAGCGGAAGAGATTTGACAAGGGAGGAGAACGCAGATTGTGCATCGATTCCCACCGAAGGTCCGTCCTGAGAAGCCATAGTCGGCCAGAGTCAAGATCAAAAGCGGATGACCACAGATCCCATCGCAGTCAATGAGGAAGGGCCGAGGAAGGCCCCGCGGAGCAGGACCAATGAGCCTCGCAGCTACAAAACACCGCACTGGAGCAACATGCCTTGAGGCGAGGGCTGTCAAGGCTGAAAATGGAGGAACCCACCGAGGCTGAGGCCGAAGAGCCAGGCCGGCAGCACCAGGAAAACCAGCAATGGTGGTTAGGTCGCGGCAGCTCGAAAAATTCTTTGTCCACTGTAATTAATCTAAATATTAATAGCATACTTATCTGCTGATTATTCTAGCAGAAAAAAAATTAACTAGGAACTCAACCAGAAGAGTCCACCACCCTTCCACGAGATTGGAAATGATGTCTGAATCTCCCCTTGAGCTCCCACTACTAGCACAATCAACAATTTCAAGTCTAGTTCATCCCCTTAATGACCTTAGAACATGTCCTAGGTTTAGCCTCAAGCTTAGTCCTAGAGATATTCCATTGGTTATCACCCAAATTAGGAATATTCCTCCTTTGCAATTTCCTAGTTGCTTATTTGGTCTATGGCATTTCTTTTCTTCTTGCTTCCTCTAAGGTTAGAACCTCCTTCCTTCCCACTGAGATCCTTTTTATCTCTAGGGAAGAGAAGCCAAGAACCATAACCACTAAACTGCTTGGTAGTTATGTAACTTCTTCTGGAGCTCTTCTCTTGAGTTCTCCAATTAAATTCTGTTAGTTAATAACTTTACGCAATTAAATAGCAGCAGTAAAAATATCAGTACAGATATAATTACATAAACTATATACACATGTTTTTTTTGAAATAATAATTCAGTTCTTAAATTGAAAATTTATTTTAATTGGACTAATTAAAGTTTCATGACTTAACTAACCAAACCCATTAAACAAAGTAAATAATTCTAGATTATCTATGTGTCTCGAAGTGTTACAAAATTCCTAGAATAACTTGCTCTTCTTTTAGAAAATATCAAATCAACACAAGGAGCACAAGGACTTCGGTAATTTCAAGTCTCTAAACAAACCAATATATCTATGGTTCCTTCCCACAAAGGCAATCAATCCACTTCCCAATGTTTTCTGCAATGGAAAAGGGGAAGGTTTATGGACATGTCTTCCTCTCGTGCATCATAAAATTAGTCGGCCTTCATTGTCAAGGCCATTCTACTTTGTTAACTTAACAGGGTTTCGTTGCCAAGGCCATTCTACTCTGTATATAGAGAAATCTATGCAATTTTTTTGTTTGGTTATTGTCATTTTTCTTGAATATTTTTTCTATATACCATGCAAAAACAAATTACAATAGATAGAGGAGCAAATATTTGTACCCAATCGGTGTTTTTAAGTTGTCAAAGCTTTTGTTTGGTTTAACATTTCTACACTTCTAATAGTTGTTATCCTAGCATGCTAATAATTGCTTTAACTTGATTGATAATTGTTATTCGAGGATGTCCACACTTGCTTTAATTTGTCTACTAGGTAATTTGACATGTCATTAGGGTTATTTTAATGTTCCATTATAATGAATAATATGAGTTAATATTAATTGATTTATTTTGATTACTTTGACATAATCCACCATAAATTAAAAGTTATTAAACATTTAGAAAAAGAAGAAATTTATATTTGATTAAAATACTATAAAACCACTTAAGAAAAGCTGAAGTGTTTTCACTTTGTTAACCTAGAAAATGTAGACAACTTAATTAATTTAATTTATTTTAATCAATCGATAAATTGATTTGATATTAAAATTCATTAAGCATTACAACATTTTAAAAGTTTGAAATGCAATCAAATTTATTAAATTTATTATTATTTAAGATTAATAAATATTAATAAATATTAATTGATTTATTTTTATTACTTTGACATAAAATACCTTAAATTTAAATTTATTAAACAACAAAAAGAATAGAAAAAATCTAGATTTTATTAAAATAATATAAAAGGACTTGATTTACAATCTAGATTTGATTTTCTAAGTGTTCTATCACTTGGTGCACTTAATAATCACATGATTTATGGAGTGTTTTCACTTTTTTCTAATAGAAAAGGTAGACAACTTAATAAATTTATTTTAATTAATTAATAAAGTTGTTTGAAATTAAAATTCGTTAAATATTAAAATTTATATCAAATTTATAAATGCAATTAAATTTATTTTTATTTTATTTTGTATTTTGCATTATATATTGTTGGGATGGGGTCCCCTAAGGGAAAGTTTGTGTATAATTTTGGGATTAATTTTTGTTGAAATGCGTTGTACACAAAAGTCAAGGGGCTTTGGGGTGGGTCAAAGCTCCTTTATCATTGTAATGGGTAAAAAAGGAAACCATGAGTCTCAAACCATGGTATGTGTGCGTCAAAATCTTATAAATATGTAAAGGTCAAGTAGAGTAAGGATATAAATAGGTCGATAGATGTTTATGTTAATAAATTCTTTGATCTGAGTTTTGAGTAAGCCAGTGATCGGTCTGGGTAGAAAGGCTCTTGTTGGTTGTGTGCGTGGAGACATAGTCATGAGCTATGTGCACAAACTCTGTTGTTGTGTGTAGACAGAAAAGGATTATACTGAGTTGAAGTTCCATTAATAAAGAATAAGTTTTGGCGAACTCTATTTCAATTTCTATGTGTTATGCATGATTATGTCACTTATCTGTTAATCTGTTTATTTTGAATACATAATTATCTGAGTTAATTATCTGTGGGAAATCTCTGGATTAGCGCAAGGATTATTTATGTGATAAGGTTTTTTACTGGAAAACTATCAGTGTGATTGCGCAAGTGTTGTTTCTACTCTGATAAGTTAGATCTAATTGAGATATAATAATCTGTTTAGGTGTATTTGTTAAGATTTTTTATCTGTGCTTAGATCTAGTTTCTTGTGAAATCTTGTGTAGGCATATAAGCATTAAAAGTGATAATTAAGGGTAAAACACACATCAAATGCTCCCTCATGGTGCAGAAACCTGGTTCCAACACCCTACCATACTGCTTCGGGTGAGACTTTAGTCTCACCAAGCGAGCCAGTAATTGGAGGGTTTTTTTGGTTACGCATAACACTTTGAACCTAGGTCAAGACTATTAGTCATCATTATTTTTCACTATTTGTAGATGACTATAGGATGGTTCTAGTTTTTTGAAAACAACATTCCTTGAATATTGTGAGTTTTAGAAATCTCATTGTCTTCATTATCCTTATAAAATTTTTTTCACTATTCCTCAGTTTTCCATCTCAAGGTCACTCTATTGCTCCTAAAATACTCGTTATGGGCTTATGCCTCTCATATTCATCCTGTAGGTTTTAACCCTGAACAAAAATTATCTACACACGAATCTTATAACCGAAAATAAATAATAGCGAGAGCATAAAACATAAAACAGATAAACACAGAAATTTTCCCCTGGATCCCAAATCAGGACGACCAGCTTGATTTTTAATTATATTCCTTTTAGTGTTACAACACATATATATACATGTTGAAGCATACATAAACCCCAATCCATTAACCCTGGATTAGAACATAACCGTAGTTCCCTTGACCGGATCTACAAAATACCAGGGGTCGAAAACCATCATAGCCCAAAAAAACCATGTGCAAACTCATGGACAAAACATGGGTGGGTCCGCCTATGAGTGGGACCGCACACCAAAATTTTTTTACCGGGGCGTTGCCCCCCCTGTGACCCCCCTGCTGTGCCCAATGCAACGTACAGTGCGTGGGGCTAGTCGTGGAAAGAATATAACACACACCCAACATTCTCCCACTTGTTTTTTTCTTTCCACAAGGGGCCATAGGAGAGCTTAGTCATTTGGCCAATTCTTCAACACCCATTGTTTATCTACACCAAGAGAACTTCTGAGTGCTTACAGACTTCATCTATGCATCTGCAACATTCTTCAAAGTGTCCACCTTTACCAGCAACACCCTTTTAGCCTCAACCATATCTCTAACAAAGTGATATTGAACATTAATGTGCTTTTTCTTTGAATGATAAGCAGGGTTCTTAGCCAAGAAAATTTCACTTTGGCTATCACAGTCTATCCTTATAGCTTTTTGTACCAACCCCATACTTGAACACAATCTCTGCAACCAAACTGCTTCCTTGCTTGCATGAGTGGCTGCTATGTATTCTGCCTCTGTAGTTGAAAGAGCCACTACAGACTGTCTTTTACTCATCCAACCGACTGCGCCTCCAAATAGGCTAAACACATACCCACTTGTAGATCTTCTTTGGTCCAGATCTCCAGCCCAGTCTGCATCAACAAAACCATGAATGTCCAACATTCTTTTCAATCCTGGTCTTCCCTGGTAGCACAAGCCATAATCACTAGTGCCACGTAAATATCTGAAAACCCGCTTCACTGCTGTCCAATGCTCCTTCCCTGGGTTTGACATAAACCTGCTCAATACTCCCACTGTATGTGCAATGTCTGGTCTAGTACAGACCATTGCATACATCAGGCTACCCACTGCGCTTGCATATGGAACACGGGACATATCCTCCTCTTCTTCTTGTGTCTTGGGACACTGTTCAGCAGATAGCTTTACACCTACATGAATAGGAACTTTCACCGGTTTACTATCCTGCATATTGAACCTCTGCAATATAGTCTCGACATACTTCCTCTGGTTTAACCAGAGCTTCCTCTTTGCCCGATCTCTCTTAATTTCCATGCCCAAAATATAGTTTGCAGCACCCAGATCCTTCATGTCGAATTTGGAGAATATTTGGGTCTTCAAATCTTGGATAATTTCTTTGTCATTTCCAATCAACAACATATCATCCACATACAAGACCAGATATATAACACGATCACCAATTAATTTAAAATAAACACAAGGATCTTCCTTGCTTCTGGTGAAGCCAAGTCCCCGTATATAGGTATCAAATTTCTGATACCACATCCTTGGTGACTGTTTTAACCCATACAGAGACTTCTTCAACCTGCATACCAGTTCTTTCTTACCCTTCACCATAAAGCCTTCATGTTGCTTCATGTAGATCTCCTCTTCTAGATCCCCATGAAGAAAAGTTGTCTTCACATCCATCTGTTCTATCTCAAAATCAAATGCAGCAGCAACAGATAAAAGTAATTTAATAGAAGTAACCTTGGCAACAGGAGAAAAAATATCACCAAAATCAATTCCCGGCACCTGGGAATAACCTTTCGCTACCAACCGAGCTTTGTATTTCTCCACCTTGCCTTCTACATTCATCTTCTTCTTAAACACCCATTTACTCCCAATGGGCTTCCTTCCAGCCGACAACTCCACCAGATCCCATGCATCGTTTTTGTGCAAGGATGCCATTTCATCAACCATGGCCTCCTTCCAGAGTTTTCCATCCTCTGAATCTACTGCCTCCCTGACAGTTCTGGGTTCATCATCAGTTATAGTTAAGACAAAACCTGAACAGAAAGCAGATGGACTATACCTTTCTGGTTGCCTTCTTTCCCGAACTGATCTTCTCAAAGCTGGAGTTTGTGGCTCTTCATCTTCTGAGTCTTCTTCTATTGTAGAGTCTGATTCATCCTCCTTTAGCTCAAACTCTATCTTCTCAGATTCCTTTGGTAGGAATTCATGTTTAAAAACATCTTTCACCTCTCTAAACACCACATCTCGGTTGTAGACAACCTTCCTTGTTTCTGGGTTCCAAATCTTGTAACCCTTTAAACCATCCTTATACCCAATAAAGATGCACCTTTCAGATTTATTATCCAACTTGGTCCTTTTCACCTTTGGAACATGTACATATGCATCACATCCAAATACCCTTAGATGTGAAAGAGAGGGTTTCTTACCAGTCCATACCTCATGTGGGGTCTTATCCTCCAACGCCGATGAAGGTGATCTGTTAACTAAGTAACATGCAGTTTCCACTGCCTCTGCCCAGAATTCTTGTCCTAACCCGGTACCACTGAGCATGCTTCTTGCCTTTTCCATCAGTGTTCTATTCATTCTTTCTGCAACTCCATTTTGCTGAGGTGTGTATGGAGTAGTCTTCTTCCATGCTATACCACACTTCTTACAGAAATCTTCAAATTCCTTCTTGCAGAACTCCCCACCATTATCTGTCCTCAGCGCCTTTATCTTCTTCTTTGTCTGGTTTTCCACCAGAGCCTTAAATTCTTTAAATTTGTCAAAGACTTCGCATTTCTTCCTCAAGAAATATATCCATGTATTCCTTGAGAAGTCATCATGAACAAACATAGTACATAGACTTTCCCGTTGATGAAACCAACATGGGTCCAAACACATCATTGTGCACAAGCTCTAATATCTTGTTCGCCCTCTTAGGCACCTGACTGAACCCACCCGATTCTCGCTTCCCATATACACAATGTTCACAAGAATCGAAATCCAGAGAGCAATTAGACATACCTTTCTACCATACCACATTTCTATGTGGTATCCGAAGGCCTCTTCTCTAATATGTCCAAGCCTTTTCTCCAGACAAACAGGGTTTCCGCTCCACTTTCGTGAACCACAAAAATGTTGCACCCATCACCGGTTACCTCAGGCTTGCAAGCGCAGTTCCAGTCTGAACTCCCCGCATTAATACCAGTGCTTCCCGAACCATCTTGCAGGCATCTTTCTCGAACACTGTTTTTACACCTGCATCATCCATCTTGCTTACAGAAATCAGATTTCTGGCCAATGCAGGAATATGCAGAACACCAGGAAGTGCTCTAATCCTTCCACCTTGCAGCTTCAGCTTGACCTTTCCACGTCCGATGATTCTGGCCCTCCTATCATCCCCTAGGAAGACATCACCACCATCATATTTCTCATACTCGCAGAACCACTCCCTATGGGGAGTGAAGTGAAAGGATGCACATGAGTCAATCAACCATGACTCATGATCTACATGTGTATTTGAAGAAGAAGCCAAATAAACATCCCCACCTTCATCCGAGGTGGTTTTTGCCTCTGTAGAAGGAGCATCATCAGATCCCTTTCCTTTCTCAGGAGCTTTAGATCTGCACTCCCTTTTGTAGTGCCCTTCCTTTTCGCATTTCCAGCATACCTTTACAAACTTTCCAGGAGATTTAGATCTCCCTCTAGATTTGGATCTCCCACTCGAAACCTTATTCTTGTTTCTGTTTTGGGACCTTCCTCGTATAGATAAGGCATCTCCATTTTGGCCCTCCATATTTCTCCGTCTCATTTCCTCCGACAACAAGGCTGAGACAATGTCATCAAAATTCAAGGTAGTTGTATTGCTACCTATTGCAATAACCAGACTGTCCCACGAGTCTGGTAGAGAACACAACAAACTGATGCACTTATCTTCATCCGAGATTTTAATATCAACAGATGACAGCTGACTTACCACAGTATTGAAGGCGTTCAGATGCTCTGTCACCGAGTCTCCATCCTTCATCCTCAGGTTATACAACTTTTTTCGCAGGAACAACTTATTCACCAGAGACTTAGATTGGTACAAAGTCCCAAGTTTTTCCCAAAAATTCTTTGCCGTAGCTTCCCCAGATACATTCAACAATACTGAATCTGAGACACACAATCGTATTGTGCTCTTAGCCTTCTGATCCAGTTTCTTCCAGTCTTCATCTGACATTGCCATTGGTTTAGTACCTGGATCTACTGCGATCCATTGATATTTATCCACCAGCAGATCCTCCATATTGAGCTTCCACAACTCAAAACTATGACCATTAAATTTCTCGATCTCTATCTTTCTGCCGCTCACCATCTTCTTTCATGGCAAGAATCAATCCCGCAGATCTCCCACTGAACAGGGTCTACCTCAGGCCCAAGCATAAAACCTTCAGCAGAAAAGGCGTCCCCTTGAAGCCAAAACAGCTTTGATACCAAATGTAGGTTTTAAGCCTGAACAGAAATTATCTACACACGAATCTTATAACAGAAAATAAACAATAGCGAGAGCATAAAACATAAAAAAGATAAACACAGAGATTTTCCCCTAGATCCCAAATCGGGACAACCAGCTTGATTTTTCATTATATTCCTTTTAGTGTTACAACACATATATATACATGTCGAAGAATACATAAACCCCAATCCATTAACCCTGGATTAAAACATAACCATAGTTCCCTTGACTGGATCTAAAAAATACCAGGGGTCGAAAACCATCGTACCCCAAAAAAACCATGTGCAAACTCATGCACAAAACATGGGTGGGTCCACCTATGAGTGGGACCGCACACCAAAAAAAATTTCACCGGGGTGCTGCCCCGAACCCCGACAGGGGGGGCTGCCGCCCCCCATGTGACCCCCCTGCTGCACCCGGTGCAACGTACAGTGCGTAGGGCTAGTCGTGGAAAGAATATAACACACACCCAACACATCCTTCTTTCCTGTCTATGACCTCATTACCCTGTTTTCCCTTGTCAAATAGACTCCATCCTCCCTCTAGGGTTTCCTAGTGATGACTCATTCCAATGTCTCTTTGGGCATTATAAGCCATGGCAATACTTTGTTTTTACTTGAAAAATCCTTAGGTTAGAGCATCAGCCAATATCAGGTCAAAAGACCCTCCCACTAGGTCATTAGGGTTTTACATGTTTTAAAATCATCATTGGATGTTTCAGGTACTACTTTTCCTTTGCTAGAATCTGGCTCAGATGTAATATAATGTCAAGACATGGTTATTCGAAAAGGACATAAAAATATCCAAAGAAGATCACCTTATTTGTTCAAAAACCTGCAATAGAAAAATGGACAAAGTTTGGCACTTCTGCAGGAGTTTTGAAAGTTGTGTCAACAAAAGGTGCTGATAAGGTAGATTGTCTACTCCTGAATGAAGACCACTTACAGCCAAGAAAAGGGAAACAATATGGTCTTGAAGAGAATTATGGTTTTGAGCTTGATGGTCCAGTTGAGTGCCAAAATAGTGATCCCTTCCAAAAATGACATGGAGGAGGCACACAAAGCCAAACATGAAGAAATTATATCAGAATAGATTGAATAAAAATGGGAAAGGTGAGGTGAACTAGACATAAATGAATGAAATTGAAAGTGCTATAGAGAACTTAGAAGACAACACTGATGATTTCTACAAAAGAGCTACAGACACCTAGGGTTTTGAAGAAAGTGATCAGAGAAGGTGAAAAGATAAGTTGAACTCCATGGTGGAAACAAGAGAATATTTTGAAGTTATTGATGTGTTTAATCATCCTAAAGGTGTCAAAATAAGCATGTAAAGTCTCCAGGATCAAAAGAAAATAAAATTTCATAACTCCAACAAACTACAAGAAAAAAGGTGAAAAGGTTAAGTTGGACTTCAAGGTTGAGACTACACAAGAATTTAAAGATGCTAGTGTGTGTAATATCCCAAAGGTGTCAAAATAAAGTTATCATGCCTCCATCATTTTCCAAGAATTCATTCCAAGAGTCAAGCCATTGGTCTCTCATAGGGCCAGTTTCGCTTCAAATTGTGTTTCCGAACAAAAAAATGTGAATTTGAAAAAAGTGATAGATGTTTTTGGCCATAATGTGTCCAATAAGAAAAACCTTCTTCATATTTTACACAGGTATCATGGTTTGGGAGAAATGTCAAATTTACAGGTGCTACAAGAGGTTTGCTGCACTTATGGAGTGACCTTGGTAAAATAAACTTTTCTCATAGTTGATGTGTCCAAATGGATTTCTTGATGAGTCAACTGATAACTAGACTAGAATATATTTCAAATGAGCTATCATGATCTCACTTTGGAGTTGAGGAAGGCCTCCAAAAGTTTCCTGCACTATCACTCTACATTTATGCACCAGCATTAAGCACGTTTTGACCAGTCTTTGGAGAATCAACTTTTGACAGGTCAAATCAACTCCAATAAAAAAATGAAAGGAATATTTGGAAATTATACTTCAATAAATTTCCAACGAGCTATCATGGGCCCAATTTGGACACTGGGAAGGCCTCCAAATGCCCTCTGAAAAAATGCGTTGCGCGCTTAGAAATCGGCACTACACGCTCAAAAACTGGCGTTGCTTCCTTAGCCCTTGGCACTGCGCCCTCAGCACTGGAACTGCGCCCTTGGCTAGGAGGGATTTCTAAGAAATTCAACCTCTCAAACCACTTCAAAACCCTTTCAAGTTTCCTCCAAAGTCTTCTAAAGCACTTGGAAGAGGTAATTCCTTGATATACACCCATCTTCAAGTTGTTTTGGTCATTTTATTAATGAATGGAATGGAACCCTAATATCAAGCCCTAAGTTTCAACCTTGAAATCACTTTTTTCCATTGCTCCATATTCCTAGGCAAAGTGTCAGTGATACAAAGGGAAATTTTATAGCTGGAAGGTTATCATTGAGTTGTTTAGCCTCTCACTCATTCTCATACACCTAGACCCTCACTCAGTCATCCCATTCATTTGCCAAAACTTCCTTTTCATTACCATCCTTAATCTCCTTTCCATTTACACTCCAGGGTTTTATAAAGGCATAATTCACAATGTTAGAGGACAGTGGCAGTGATGGTGAAGCCCAAATGCCAAGGAGGCATGATCATAAGGGAGGGGCCATGCGTTCTTCACAACAAAGCAGGTACATAAGGGCAAACAAAATATGACCGATGAAGATGTACATGAGGCAACCATTCATGATGAGGATGACCTCCATGAGACAAATACTGATTTTGACCTTGTTGATTTAGATGATGAGCATGATGATGAGTCCTTAAAAATGATCTTCAATCAGAAGGATGCCCAAACCAGTGAGCTTCAAACCAAATTAGAGAGATATGAGTTTATCATTGCATACTATGAGCAGGAAAATGAATAACTTAAGACCATGCAGGACATCATGGATATTTAATTTCTCAAGTAAAAAAGAGAATAAAAAAAGGCAAAGGCCTTGCTTGATGAGCCCTATGAAAGGTATGGTGAAACCAATGAGTCAGAAGAAAAAGTGACAAGAAAAATACCTAGGACTAGAGGGCTGAAAAGACCTCTAGAACTAGAGAGGAAAATAGAGGTTAAGCTTGCTAATGAGCTTACATTTGAATGAAAAAATTTCCATCATTGTCAATGAAAACCAAGAGAAATGGTTTGACAGGGCCAACCAGCATCTTAGGAAGCTTCTGGAGAAGGAAAAAAAGGACAATGAAATATTTAGAAGGAGGGCCAAGAACTACTTCAAGAAAACCAAATTGCTAGCTCAAAGTTACAAGGGGCCAAATCAAGACTTGAAACCATAACAAAGAAAAATTAAGGGGACAAGCTTAAAATCCTTGCTAATTTATCCCTATAAGCCTCCCAAACATGATCAGCAAGGTAAAATCCAAATTTTGACACTTGGTGCAAGTTTTTGAAATTTTGACTGTTCTGCTTGCAGAAAAAGGGCCAAGCGCGCAACGCCACTGGCGCTGTGATTTTTTTTGGGGATATAAATGGGTAAAAATTTACATTTTCATGTTCCTCATGGAAATTAAATCACCCACAGAAAATTTCATCTCATTTGGAGCAAAACTAGTCCTCCAAAAGTGCCAAAAACCACCTAAAAATCACCTTTCTACCCTATTTTCAGCACTGGAGCTATGCCCTAAGAAGTCTTTGGAGAATGGGTTTTTTACTACGAAAATGGGCACCAAATTGGAAACTAAAGGAATATTTTGAAACTATACGGGACAATATTTCCAATGAGCTATCATGGAGCTCATTTGGACATCGGAAATGCCTCCAAATCTCAGCTACAGAAAGATGCAATTTTTCCAAATTTGGCATTGCACCCTTGGCTTGGCACTGCACCCTTGGACCTTGGCACTGCGCCCTTGCCTGAAAGTCAACAAAATACACAAGAAGTTATTAAAAAGATATTTTTGAAGGCTTGAAGGAAAAATATCTACAAAGTTATCTTAGAATTTATTTTTGTAATGAATGAGTCTCTGATATTTTTCCATGGGCCTTGCATGGTCTCAAAGGTCAAAATGCCTTAAATATGTAATAAATGACTTCTAAAACCCTAGCTAGGGTTTCCACCTCCTCATTTGCAAGTTACATATTGCATGGAGGCTTCATGTTTGTTGTTGGTTGATTGTTAAACTCAATATCATAGACTTGGAGTTGAGGAGAAATTGGCTTTGGAGTTTTGTGAATGCTTTGATTTGAATGGAAATGGAGCGAGCACATTTGCAGGATTCATGAGAATGGTTAATGGTGATGTATTTCTGATTTAGTACTTTTTTTCTTATGTTTTCATATTGTTTCATCTTTCTCTTGCATTAGAACATAAATTTTAGGCGAAGATATGCTGTTAGAGGCACCTTAGGTCTGTCTTCTTCTATTGCTCTAATGTTTTCCTCTGCTAGGTAAGATTAGAGAATTCTTAGTTGATCTCTAGTTTCACTCAGCTTGTTTGTCTTAAGAATGATTTAATGGAGCTAATTCGAAAGAAGTTTATGGTTAGCCCTGCTTTTGGTATAACTTAAAACATTGTTTTTGAGGTCCTTTCTTTGAAGTATTGCTAATTAAGGTTTGGCTGAAGAGGTTTATGGTTTGCCCTACCCTTTTGTTCATCTTAAATGGTTGATTTGAAGGTATTTTTAGTTTGATTAAGGAAATTATGAGTTCCTTACTCTTTGATCATTACTATATGTTATCTTAAATGTTTTCTTTGCTTGAAGGTGAAATCACTAGAGAATTTACAAGTTTCTTGCTCTCTAGGGTTCACTGGATTGTTGTCTTAATGTTTACTTGATAGGTTTTGGTCAAAGAAGCTTATGGTATGCCCTGTCTTTGGTTATTTATTTATGCATAGTGTTCTTAAAGACTTATCTTGTTATAGTACATGTCAAA
Organism: Pinus albicaulis; assembly: GCA_034641835.2. Classification (NCBI taxonomy): domain Eukaryota; kingdom Viridiplantae; phylum Streptophyta; class Pinopsida; order Pinales; family Pinaceae; genus Pinus; species Pinus albicaulis. Next base: position 247,778,444 of record CM076579.1, read on the forward strand.
GGATTCTTAACTACCCTTTAAACCTACTAATCTCACAATTTAATGTTCACTTCACTCACATAAGCCTGGAAGATCCATTTGGCTTTGTTATACTTGCCCTCCGAAACACCCTTGACCTATTGTTGTACTTTTCAAAACCTTTTGTAGACTTCATAGCCCAAAGGTTTAAACTTCTCTTACTCTATCTATTTTGCTTGACAAACAACCCAACCAAATAAAACAAACAAATAAACCCTAATCACTATAACTAGCCTAAAATCAAAACCCTAAGGTCAATCAAGTTCACATATTTTACACAAATATAGAGAGAGCCCTCTCTGCGTCCAGGAAGGCTAGGCCATAGGACTCCAAAGTTGGTTTGATATTACCATTGTACATTTGGTCTTGCCAATCTAACAAATTACGGGGACCTAACATAATCGAGACTCTGCTAGGGAATCTGAGTAAGTAACAAGCTTAGAAATCCTTATGAACTCACAAATACCCTGTCAAAACTTAGACAAATCAGGTTTTAGCCAAGAGTGATATCTGGTTGATTCATCATACTAGCACCATGGTGACCATACTGGAGAACACTCATTGAAAATATTACTGTTACATCAAGAACTCAGGAAACCCAAAAGCATCTTTGGATTGGTATTTATTTGTTGATGGTGGACAAAAAAAAAACCCTCAAAACAGTAAGCAGCATCCACTTGGTGACTCCACTAGCCTTTAGTAGCCCTTTTTACCCCACTATTCTTACAGACTCCCCTGGGAATGTATTAATCAATCCTAAGAGCATAAATCCCAGTCACATACTATGTGACTTCAGTATTCTTAGAGACAGGTTTGTGTTTAAAAACTGTTACAAACTCTCAACCTTCTCTGATCTATTGGGTCCCAATTATGGCTTCTAATGTTTCAAGTATTAGCCAAGACTGGTATCTGGTTGTTGATGGTGGACAAAACAGTTTAAATCTTCCACCTGGCAACTCCACAACTCTCAATAGACCTAAAGACTCCACTGGTAGAAGACTCTAGACTGGTTGAAAAGATGCAATGGCCCTTTTTGATTAAAAAATAGGGATTCAAGAATACAATGTAGATATTCTCCAATGAATAGAGATCACATTACTGGATTCCCACACAAAGTGCCTCAGATAAATTGGGATTCAAACCTGCCTATGTTTCAAGATGAAAATTTTGATGACCCTTTGTTATATCTCATCAAATTTCATATACATACATGAAGGTTAAAAGTTGAATGGCATGAGGACTGCCTCATGAAAATGTTCACGGGGAAATTAGAAGGGAAAGTAAGGGAATGGTATGAATGCCTAGACCTTGGTAGTTTGTTTTCCTTAAAGGATTTCCACAAGGTATTTTATGAGCATTATAAAGAAAATTTTCCATCTTTTTCATTAGTTGAAAATTGTTGTGATCAATCTGAATATCTCATACAACACCTTGTAATCAACGATGAATATTTGGGAAATTGGCATCCTAAGGATCTATTAGAAGAAATTCACGCATTTCATACTCAAGTTAACCATCATGAAAACCAAAAGGATTTGATTAAGGATGAAATCATTCAAAAAATAAGGGAAGATCCACAAGGTCTCTCTAAGGAGACACGTGTTGATTCTTTATCTCTTTTGTGTAAGGCTCAAGAAAACATCCAGCCTTATGATCAGTCGCAAAAGGGAGAGAAACATCACAGTTCTGTCCGAGGAAAAAGGAAAATTCCTACCCCTCTAACTAATGAAGAAATCAATCATATCCTAAACATACAACAAGCCTCTAAACTTTTATATAAAGAAGATATTTCTATTTTTTATACTGCTGACTTATCCACTGAAGCACTTTCTCATGCAGAAACTATAGAACAATTTAATATTGATGTTGTGCTACCTCCTCAAGAGGACCTATTACCAGAGAATGCCCCCAACAAAGGGCTGCAAGAATAATCCATTCCACTCAGTTAATGCATATCAGGCATACTGGAAAACAACATATCAGAACATTATGAGGCTAGCAAATCAAATTATCATGAAGAAGAGGTGGAGTTTCTTTATCAAAAGAATCCCAAGCTTAACAAAGTGGAGCAAAAAATAGTCTTGGATGCAAATTAGTGTTTAAATTCTCAAGACTAGATATTATTCAAATATCCTCTTACTGGCTTCTTAGAGACATCTAGAGAAGGAGTAAAATATGCCAAGAACAATTTGTTGCAGTGTGTGAAGAATATTTTGAGCGCTGTTGTTCAAAAGCAAGTAAGATGGGCGTGGCCTTTTTGTCTTTTCAGCATACCTAAAAGGCTGAATGCAAATGAATCATGTGGTCACTTACTTGATTGGCTGTGTTGGAAAAAAGAGTTCACCTAATGTAGATATCATATACAAGTTAGATTAGGATAGATAAGTATGCAAATAAGCTCAACATTGAGAATTTTTTTTGTTTTAGATTGTATTTTACAAAAGGAGAGAAAAACAAATAAAATAAGAAAAATAGGGCAGGTAAAAAGAAGAGGTACAACCCCATACCATAAAGAATATGTATGAAAGTGTGAAAGTCCAAATGCCACTGCTTTTAAAGAAAATAAAGTCTTGTTTAGTCATACAGCCTAATAATGATTAAACATGTTTTAAATTTCTGTTGATAAGTTAGAAAATGAAGATTTGCCAAAACATTTAAACGTGGCTCATCAGTAGACTAGGTTAGGAAAATTTGTTGGTTCCCAAAGTTCAAATATGAACCAAAGAGAAAAGAGAGGGATGAATGAAAAATTCCAAATCACAGCCCTTAATTTCCAGTTTTACTTTTTTGCAAAATAATGCGTGTGCAGCTTGTCCGAAATGCCACAGCTCATGACAAACCAAACTGCCTAACCTTGATTTTGTCATTTTTTGAATTTTATGTTGATAGCTTAGAGAATGAAAATCTATCAAAATGCTTAACCTTGACAGATAAGTAGATTAGGTAGAGAATTAAAAGAGCTCATTATTCTAATCTGAGCTCTTGGAAGTTATAAGGGTAGAAATAGATAGTTTTTATGCTTTCAAAATAAAATGATGTCAAGGGTTTGCAACTCCATGTACACCTAGAAGAAGAAAAAATTTTAGGCAAAGTATGATGGGTAGGTAGAATTGATATTGAAGAAATCATGTTTTTTCAGAATTTGAGATCATAGCTTCAAATAACAAGAGTAAATCAACAAGTGAAGAAATAGGGATCTGCCAAGTACAAGTAAGGTACTAATCTTAAAAACTCAGAGATATAAACTCTGAGGTTCTTGACACCTCCTGAAAGGAGCTTCTCTCCCCAAGTGGATCCACTATTATTCATCAGTATTTTTCACTATTTGTAGATGACTATAGGATGGTTCTAGTTTTCTGAAAACAAAATTCCTTGAATATTGTGAGTTTCATAAATCTCACTGCCTTCATTATCCTTATAAATTTTTTTTCCCTATTCCTCAGTTTTCCATCTAAAGGTCACCCTATTTCTCCTAAAAGACTCCTTATGGGCTTATGCCTCTCATCTTCATCCTTCTTTCCTGCCTATGACCTCATTACCCTGTTTTCCCTTGTCAAATAGTCTCCATCCTCCCTCTAGGGTTTCCTAGTGATGACTCATTCCAATGTATTTGGGCATTATAAGCCATGACAATGCTTTGTTTTTACTTGAAAATCCTTAGGTTAGAGCATCAGCAAAGATCAGGTCAAAATACCCTCCCACTAGGTCATTAGGGTTTTACATGTTTTAAGGTCATCACTGGATGTTTCAAGTACTGCTTTTCCTTTGCTAGAATCTGGCTCAGATGTAATAGAATTTCAAGACATGGTTATTCAATAAGGAGATAACAATATCCAAAGAATATCACCTTATCAATTCATAAACCTGCCATGAGAAAAATGGACAAAGTTTGGCACTTCTGCAGGAGTGTTGAAAGTTGTGTCAGCAGAAGGTATTGATAAGGTAGATTGTCTACTCCTGAATTAAGACCACTTACAGCCAAGAAAAGGGAAACAATTTGGTATTGAAGAGAATTATGGTTTTGGGCTTGATGGTCCAGTTGAATGCTAAAATAGTGATCCCTTGAAAAAATGACATGGAGGTGGCACACAAAGCCAAAAATGAAGAAATTATATCAGAATAGATTGAAGAAAAATGGAAAAGGTGAGGTGAACTGGACATAAATGAATGAAACTGAAAGGGCTATAGAGAACTTAGAAGACAACACTGATTATTGCTACAAAAGAGCTACAGATACCTAGGGTTTTGAAGAAAGTGATCATAGAAGGTGAAAAGATAAGTTGAACTCCATGGTGGAACCAAGAGAATATTTTGAAGCTACTGCTATGTGTAATCATCCTAAAGGTGTCAAAATAAAGATGTCAAGTCTCCAGGATCAAAAGAAAATCAAATTTCATAACTCGAACAAACTACAAGCAAAAAGGTGAAAATGTTAATTTGGACTTAAAGGTTGAGACTACACAATAATTTGAAGATGCTAGTGTGTGTAACCTCCCAAAGGTGTCAAAATAAACTTGTCATGCTTCCATCATTTTCCAAGAATTCATTGCAAGATTCAAGCCATTGGTCACTCATAGGGACAGTTTCGATTCAAATTGTGTTTCCAAACAAAAAATGTGAATTTGACAAACATGAGAGAGGTATTTGTCCTTAATGGGTCCAAGAAGAAAAACCTCCTTCATATTTTACATAGGTATCATGGTTTTGGATAAATGTCAAATTTACAAGTGCTACAAGAGGTTTGTTGCACTTCTCGAGTGACCTTGGGAAAATCAACTTTTCTCATAGCTGGAGTGTCCAAATGGATTTCTTGATGAGTCAAATGAAAACTAGAATAGAATCGTTTTCCAATGAGCTTCCATGAGCTCAATTTGGAGTTGAGGAAGGCCTCCAATAGTTTCCTACACCAACACTCTGCATTTTTACACCAGCATTCAACACTTTTTTACCAGTCTTGGGAGAATCAACTTTTGACATGTCAAATAAACTCCAATCAGCACACCAAAGGCATATTTGAAAAGTAGACTTCAATAGATTTCCAACGAGCTATCCTGGGTCCAATGTGGACAACGGGAAGGCCTCCGAATTCCCTCTGTAAAAAGTCATTATGCACTCAGAAACTGGCACTGCGCACTTAGAAACTGGTGTTGCGCCCTTAGCACTGGTGTTGTGCCCTTGGCCAGGAGGGTTTTCAAAGAAATTCAACCACTCAAACCACTTCAAAAACCTTTCAATTTTCCTCCAAATTATTCTAAAGCACTGGGAAGAGGTAAGTATCTAATATACACCCATCTTCAAGCTATTTTGGTGATTTTCTTAATGAATGGAATGGAACCTTAAGACCAAACCCTAAGTTTCAACCTTGAAATCACTTTTTTCCATTGATCCATCTTCCTAGGCAGAGTGTCACTGATACAAAGGGAATATGTACAGCTGGAAGGTTATCGTTGAGTTTTTTACCCTCTCACTCATTCTCATACACCTAGACCCTCACTCACTCATCCCATTCATTTTCCAAAACTGCCTTTTCATTACCATCCTTTGTCTCCTTTCCATTTACACTCGAGGGTTTTATAAAGGCAAAATTCACAATGTCAGAGGAAAGTGACAATGATGGTGAAGCCCAAATGCCAAGGAGGCATGATCATAAGGGAGGGGCCTGGCCTTCTTCACCAAAAAAGCAGGTACATAAGGGAAAACAAAAGATGACAGAAGAAGATGTACATGAGGCGGCCATTCATGATGAGGATGACCTCCATGACACAGAGACTGATTTTGACCTTGTTGATTTAGATGATGAGCATGATGATGAGGCCTTCAAAATTATTGTCAAGCAGAAGGACTCCCAAACCAGTGAGCTTCATACCAACTTAAAGAGATATGAGTTTATGATTGGATACTGTGAGCAGGAAAATGAATAACTCAAGACCAAGCAGGCCATCATGGAGACTTAATTTCTCAAGGAAAAAAGAGAATAAAGCAAGGAAAAGGTCTTGCTTGATGAGGCCTATGAAAGGTATGGTGAAACAAATAAGGCAGAAGAAAAAGTGACAATAAAAAGACCTAGGACTAGAGGGCTGAAAAGAGCTCTAGAACTAGAGAGGAAAAAGGAGGTTGAGCTTGCTAATGAGCTTACATTTGACTGAACAATTTTCCATCATTGTCAATGAAAACTAGGAGAAACGGTTTGACAAGGCCAAACAACATCTTGGGAAGCTCCTGGAGAAGGAAAACAAGGACAATGACATATTTAGAAGGAGGGCCAAGAACTACTTCAAGAAAAACCAAATTGCAAGCTCAAAGCTACAAAGGGCCAAATCAAGACTCGAAACCCTAACCAAGAAAAATGAAGGTGACAAGCTTAAAATCATTTTTGATGTATCCCTCCAAGACTCCCAAACATGATCATCAAGGTAAAATCCAAATTTTGTCACTTGGTGCAAGTTTTTGAAATTTTGACTATTTTGCTTGTAAAAAAAGGGCCAAGTGCGTAACGCCACTAGCGCTGGGCTCTTTTTTGGGGCACTCAAATGGGGAAAAATTGACATTTTCATATTCCTCATGGTAAGGAAATCACCCACAGAATATTTCAGCTCATTTGGAGCAAAACTGGTCCTCCAAAAGTGCCAAAAACCACCTAAAAATCACCTTTCTGCCCTATTTTCAGCACTGGCGCTGTGCCCTGAGTAGTCTTGGGAGAATGGAATTTTTACTAATAAAATGGGCACAAATTTGAACACTAAAGGAATATTTGGAAATTAGATATGACAAGCTTTCCAATGAGCTATCATGGAGCTCATTTGGACACCGAGAAGGCCTCCAAATCTCAGTTGGAAAAGAGGCAATATTTCCAGATTTGGCACTGCGCCCTTGCACCTTGGCACTGCGTCCTTGCCTAAAAGTCAAAAAATGACACAAGAAGTTATTAGAAATATATTTTTTAAGGCTTTAAGTAAAAATATCTACAAATTTATCTTAGAATTTATGTTAGAAGTTATTTTTGTAATGAATGAGGCTATGATATTTTGCCTTGGGCCTTGCATGGTCTCAAAGGTCAAAATGCCTTAAATATGTAATAAATGACTTCTAAAACCCTAGCTAGGGTTTCCAACTCCTCATTTGCAATTTAAATACTTCATGGAGGTTTCGTGTTTGTTTTTGGTTGATTGTTAAACTCAATATCATAGACTTGGAGTTGAGGAGAAATTGGCTTTGGAGTTTTGTGAATGCATTGATTTGAATGGAAATGGAGCGAACACATTTTCAGGATTCATGAGCATGGTTAATGGTGATGCCTTTCTTATTTAGTACTTTTCTTCTTATGTTTTCATATTGTTTCATCTTTCTCTTGCATTAGAACATAAATTTTAGGCTAATATAAGTTGTTAGAGGCACCTTAGGTCTATTTGCTTCTATTGCTCTAATGTTTACCTCTGCTAGGTCAGCTTAGAGAATTCTTAATTGCTCTCTAGTTTCACTCAGCTTGTTTGTCTTAAGAATGACTGAATGAAGCTAATGCCAAAGAAGTTTATGGTTAGCCCTGCTTTTGGTATAACTTAAAACATTGTTTTTGAGGTCTTTTCTTTTAAATATTACTAATTAGGGTTTGGATGAAGAGGTTTATGGTTTGCCCTACCCTTTTTTTCATCTTAAATGGTTGCTTTGAAGGTCTTTGTAGTTTGATTAAGGAAATTAGGAGTTCCCTACTCTTTGATCATTACTATATGTTATCTTAAATGTTTTCTTTGCTTGAAGGTGGAATCACTAGAGAATTTACAAGTTTATTGCTCTCTAGGGTTCACTGGATTTTTGTCTTAATGTTTACTTGCTAGGGTTTGGTCAAAGAAGCTTATGGTATGCCCTGTCTTTGTTTATTTATTTATGCATAGTGTTCTTAAATGCTTCTCTTGTTATAGTACATGTTAAAGGATTCTTAACTGCCCTTTAAACCCACTAATCTCACAATTTATGTTCACTTCACTCACATAAGCCTTGAAGATCCATTTGGCTTTGTTAAACTTGCCCTCTGAAACACACTTGAACTATTGTTGTACTTTTCAAGACCTTTTGTAGACTCCATAGCCCAATGGTTTAAAATTCTCTTTCTCTATCTATTCTGCTTGACAAGCAACCCAACCAAATAAAACAAACAAACAAACAAACCCTAATCACTATAACTAGCCTAAAATCAAAACCCTAAGATCAATCAAGCTTACATATTTTACACAAATATAGAGAGAGCCCTCTCTAAGTCCAGGAAGGCTAGGTCATAGGACTCAAAATTTGGTTTGATGTTACCCTTGTATATTTGTTCTTGCCAATCTGACAAATTACGGGGACCTAACAAGGACCCCTCAAGCCAACAAATGGTTCTATTGCTGGGACCAGGATATGTTTGAGGGAGATTTGATGTTGTGGCCTCTGAAGAAGATTGAACTACAAGATTGGCTTGATAATAAGGTGCGTGAATTTGCAATCCAAGAAAACTGAAACCCTAAATAATCTATTGAGGATTGGGAGAAAATTTATATCTCTACAGATGTCAACGAAATTTTCTTTTCTTTCTTTTTTACTGAGTTACAAGAGTGGTTATCTTGGCTGACTGATTTTTAGACCTCTGCAAAGGAGGACGTGATCACCAGGTGGACTCCTGAGCTGGTTTAGGATTTGGATAAACCTAGCAATAAAATTACCCACGCAGTAGACTATTGGATTGATAGTGTTTTGAGTAGGTTTGTGAATTAATTTTCATGATACTTTTGTATCGTATTCTGAAGTTGAAAGGAGATTTTTCAAGGGACCTATAGGTAAGTTTATGCGCTCATTGAAACTGTGGATTAAAATTATTTTATGTGAAAAGCATACTCTGTGCAACCACATTGAGTGAATGTCCCGAAGAGGCTTGACTACGCGCAACGGAAAAACTTACAGAGTAGATCTAGAAGAAGCTTTTGTTTAGAGCCCTCTCAAAGATAAATATGACAGTGACGAGGAGTCTGAAACAAGTAGCTATAGTGAATCTATGCACTTGAAAGAAGAGGGATTGAAATATCAAAGTATTTTTGGGTCGTTGGCCTTAGCTTAGATCCTATCCACTCCACTCCCAAATTTATCTCACTCTAAAAAGTCATCCATTCCATATCTACTGCCACCACCATAAGTCGATATGGCTACTTCCATAAAGCTACTGTTAGGTCTTTATATTACTAGTGTGGTCCCTTATTGTTGTTAGTGTAACCCCCTTATTGTTATTGTTGTACCCCTGTAACCCCAATATTGTTATTTCATTTGTGTCATCCAAGAATTTTTCATTTATGTAATGTATTGGAGGTTTCCCCCTCAATTTGGCTATTTCTAAGGCATTGATCTCTCTTTTCTTCTATTTTTGGAGCTGGTTTCATAACATTTGGTATCAGAGCTTTGGATTCTAGGGTTTTGTTGCTCCAAACATATCATTGTGGAATTTTCACTATAACTTTTTTTCTAAGAAGGTTTAGAAGCTGAAATTTTTATAGAACGAAGCCGAAATCCTGAGAAACGAGGTTTCAAAATTTCAGATCTTGGTTCGCAATATTTTTGGAGATATGATCTGTGCAAGTTAGGGATTTTTTCAGGCTCCTGAATTTAACCTAAACAGGTCATCATGGAATTTTCGATATAACTTTTTTTCTACGAGGGTTTAGAAGTTGAAATTTTCATAGAGAGAAGATGCAATCCTGAGGAAGGCCGTGGAAATATTTTACATCTATATTCGTAATATTTCTGGAGATATGGTCTGTGGAAGTTAGGGATTTTTCAGGCTCCCGAATTTCATCTCAAAGAGGTGACCATAGGAAAATCGTCATAACTCTCTCTCTGAGCATTAGATTTGAATTCTGTAAAAAGTGGCTACAAATAGTTTCTTCTATATCAATTTTAGAGCCAAAGTAGGAAACAGTGACACGTGAAAAGTCGTACAAGTGTGTTCTACTGAACTAGTCCATAATTAGGCCATTGTAGGAGATTGGGCATAACTTTGTCTTCAAGAATCCTTATCAGTTAAGACCATGGAATTCAAAATAATATTCATAGGGCTACGTCAAGGCCAAATTTCAAATATTGAAGATTCGAAATCGCAGAGATGATTCAATTTCAATATCGGGCTCCTCAAAATAAAGAAAAAGGTGTGTATTTTTTTTCAAATTGCATGAGTCCTATTTGAAAAATCAGATTTAAGTGATTCCAAAGGCCTATTGAGCATAGATATCAGTATTGGGTTCTAAAATTCCTCCTAAAAATAATTAAACACCCATTAAGCCATCCAAGTACTCTACTATGACTCATGAAGATGAATAATTGCAACATGATCTATCAAAATTACAAGAGCAAGTGCACCAAAATTCGCTCTCACAAAGAGCAACAAAAAATGAAATGGATGTAAAAGCGTGGAAGCTAAGATGGATGGTTTGAAGAAAGGCATGGAAGTTATGATGGATGGTTTGAAGAATGGTATGGAAGAAAAAATGGAAGGTTTGAAGGAAGGTTTTTCAAAGTTGATACAAGAAATGATTCCTAATGGAAAAAAGATAGTAGATGAAACTCATGATGAGAACAAAATAAATGTTAATCATGATTTCATAAACTCTAATGTTGGATTAAAGAACCAAAATACTCCAAAGAAGGATATGAGGAAGTTTGATGGCAAGGATCCCGTAACATGGATACTACATATGGAGCAATATTTTTATCTCAAAAATTTGCAAAACACACAAAAGGTACGCATTGCAACTTTACATTTAGAACAAAATACATTTGTATGGTATCGATGGCTTTTCTCCCGTAAAAAAAAATGTAACTTGGTCAATTTTTATGGAGGAAATGATAACACATTATAAGGATACAAAGAGCAACACCTTCTTTAGCCAATTGATAAATCTCAAACGAAAGGGTTCAGTGGTGGAGCACATTGAGGACTTCCACAAATTGAATATAAGGGTAACTTATATTCTAGAGGAACACATGATTGATGTCTTCATAGGGAATTTAAAGGATAACATCCAACATCAAGTTCGTGTTTGAGAACCAGATTCATTAGAGAAGGCATTCAGGCTGGCAAGAAAAATTGAATGTAAAATTATGGTGACAAGGAAGCCTACATCTCACATCTATAAAGATGGAAGTGTTGCTACTCCTAGACTTCCACAACCTACAAGGTTGATACCACAACAATTGGAAGAAAAAATAGCAAAAGGGCTTTGCTACAGTTGTGATAGAAAATACACTAAAGGTCATAAGTGTGCTAAGAAGAAATTATTTTACATAGATTGTGAAGAGGAAGAAAATGAACAAGAAACTTCAAACAAATAGGATATACACTAGGAAGAAACCATAGAAGAAGAAGAAATGAGTCCAAACATATCATATAATGCATTGGCAGGAATTACCACTCCTCAAACTCTCAATATAGAAGGACATATCAAGAAGAAAAAGGTAACAGTAATGATTGATTCGAGTAGTACCCATGATTTTATTCATTGTAAGGTAGCCAAGGAATTTAATTGTTTCCTATACCCAGCACCATAATGTCAAGTGATGGTTGCAAATGGAGGAACTATAAATTTCTATGGAAAATAATATAATATCAAGCTATCGATGGGGGAATAAGTATTGAATAGCTCAATGCTTTCCATCCCAATGGGAGGTGCTGATGTTGTACTTGGAGTATAATGGTTACAATCTTTGGGGATGGTAGCTTTTAATTTTCAAGAAATTTTCTTGAAATTTTATCGGAAGGAAATGAAATCGAATTATGGGGTATCGCAGGGAAGCCATGAAGTATAATAAGCTCTAATGTCATGAAAAAGCTTCTTTAGAAAGAACAGAGGCGTAATTGTAAAATTATGCTCATTAGAAGTTTCAACATCAAAATCATCTATTTCTCCAGATCTCCAAAAATTCTTGGAAAATCATTCAAAGATGTTTGATACTCCCAAAGGACTCCCACCTATTCATGATCATGATAATGCTATTCATTTGATTCCAGGAAGTGTTCCTCTAAACATCCGGCCTTACAGATATCCTTATGTCCAAAATAGTGAAATTTGACGCATGATTGCAGAAATGTTAGAGGTGGGTATAGTTCAACCTATTCAAAGTTCTTTCTTTTCTCTAGTAGTATTAGTGCACAAGAAGAATGGATCATGGTGCATGTGTCTGGATTATAGGGAGCTCAATAAGCTCACTATTAAAGATAAATTTCCCATTCCTATGATTGATGAATTATTGGATGAGTTACATGGAGCAATTTATTTTACCAAGTTGGATATTTCTTCAAGATATCATCAAATTAGAATGAAGACTGAAGATATTCCGAAAACAACATTTCGAACTCATGAGGGTCATTATGAATTTTTGGTCATGCCTTTTGGCATTACCAATGCACCTTCTACATTTCAAGGGTTGATGAATTCCATTTTCAAACCCTTCCTTAGAAAATTTGTGCTAGTATTTTTTGATGATATACTAATCTACAGTAGGTCTTGCAAGGATCATGTTGAACATGTTGACAGGGTGCTCAAACTATTGCAGGAGAAACAATTATATGCAAAAACATCCAAATGTTTCTTGGGAGTACAAGAGGTGGAATATCTGGGTCATATTGTATCTCACGAGGGTGTTAAGGTAGACCCTAACAAAATTAAAGCCATTAAGGAATGGAAAGTCCCCACAACCACAAAACAGTTGGGCGGATTTCTCGGGTTAACAGGGTATTATCGCAAGTTTGTTAAGAATTATGGGAGAATAGCAGCACCTCTAATAACATTATTGAAGAAAGATGCATTTTCATGGACTCCTGAAGCAACTAAGGCCTTTGAACGTCTTAAAGAGGCAATGTGCCTAGCACCGGTCTTAGCTACACCAGACTTCACAAAAACCATTATTGTGGAATGTGATGCCTCAGGAAATGGAATTGGTGTAGTTTTAATGTAGGAAGGAAGACCCATTGCTTTTGAAAGTCGTCCAATCAAAGGAAAATATTTACAAAAACCTATTTACGAGAAGGAAATGTTAGCAATACTGCATGCACTAAAGAAATGGCGAACGTACCTAATGGAAAGACACTTCAAGGTAAAAACTGATCATGATAGTCTCAAACACTTTTTGGAACAAATACTATCTTCAGAAGAGCAGCAAAAATGGGTCACAAAGATGTTGGGTTATGACTTTGAAATAATCTACAAAAAAGGAAAGCTTAATTTTGTTGCATATGCACTCTCAAGAAAGAATGAAGAGGTGGAAGCATTGCTTTGTGCCATTTCTATTATCCAACCAGATTGGATAACCGAAGCAAGAGATGAATGGAAGAAGGACGAAGAAGTGTGGACACTCACTCAAAAGTTGCAGCAAGATCCTAGTACATCTGATACATTTAGTTGGAAAAATGATTCCTTATGGTACAAAGATCGCTTATATCTTTGTAAGAATTCCCAACTAAAACAAAAGATTCTTTTGGAATTGCACACTTCTCCTTTAGGAGGACACTCAGGATTTTTAAAAACTTACCACTGGGTGAAGAAAGAATTTTTTTGGGATGGAATTAAATCTGATATTCAAAAGTTTGTGGTGGAATGTTTGGTTTGCCAGCAGAATAAAGTTGAGACAATTAATACCCCGGGTCTTATACAACCTTTATCCATTCCAAGTCAACGTTGGGAGGATATTTCAATGGATTTTATCACAGGTTTACCTAAGTCCGAAGGAAAGAGTGTCATCATGGTGGTAGTTGATGGACTTACCAAGTATGCACACTTTTGTGCATTATCTCATCCATTTAAAGCAAGTACAGTTGCTACTACATTTATGGACAGAATTCAAAAGCTACATGGAAGCCCAAGGGTTATTGTGAGCGACAAAGATCCCATTTTTACGGGAAATTTTTGGACGGAGTTATTTTCTTGTTTGGGTACTCAATTAGCTCATAGCTCATCTTATCATCCTCAATCTGATGGTCAAACTGAGATAGTAAATAAATGTTTGGAAGGATATCTTCGTTGTTTTGTATCTGATAAACAAACACAATGGGTCAAGTGGTTACCTCTCGCCGAATGGTGGTATAACACTTCCTTCCATACTGCAGCAAAAATGACCCCATTTATGGCACTTTATGGATATCATCCACCATCCATCACATCATATTTAAGAGAAAATTCGAAGGTTCAAGTAGTGGAAGATCACATCAAGCATCAATAAGAAGTTCTCCAACTCTTAAAGGATAACCTGAATTTGGCACAAAATCGAATGAAACAATAGGCAGATCAACATCGCAGCGAGAGAAGTTTTGATGTAGGAGATTGGGTATTTTTACGGCTACAACCATACAAACAAATGTCCCTCAAGCAAGCTAAGAAGGATAATAAATTATCACCAAAGTACTATGTTCCTTACAAGGTGTTGCAAAAGATTGGTACTATGGCATACAAATTGGAGCTTCCTGCTTCTTCGCGAGTACATCCAGTTTTCCATGTTTCATGCTTAAAGAAGGTTATAGGTGAAAATCTTCCAGTTCAAACAGTATTGCCAGAACTTGATGGGGAAGGGAAAACCATATTGGAACCTGAAGCAGTCATGGAAAAAAGAACTCGACAACTACGGAATCGATCAATTTCAGAGTATCTCATCAAGTGGAAGAACTTACCCACTGAAGATTCTACATGGGAGGATGAGAATTTTATACAGAAGCACCCAGAGCTACTCAAGCATTGAGGACAAAATTTTTTTGAAGGAGAGGGGCATGTTAGGTCCCTATATTACTAGTATAGTCCCTTATTGTTGTTAGTGTAACCCCCTTATTGTTATTATTGTACCCTTGTAACCCCCATTTTGTTATTATTGTGCCCTTAAATTATTATTGTTAGGTGGGCTAGGATTACATTGTGGCCCACTAGGATTACATTATGGCCCCATGGACTCCTCTATATAGAAAGGAGGTTTTTTCATTTGTATCATCTAAGAATTGTTCATTTATGTAATGTATTGGAGGTTGCCCCCTCGAATTGGCTATTTCTAAGGCGTTGATCTCTCTTTTCTTCTATTTTTGGAGGTGGTTTCATAATAGCTACATAATTTCAAGGGTGTTGGAAATGAATATGTTGACTAATTTTGGTTCGTCACAGATGCTGTGTGGACAACGTAGTAGGTGAATAATGATAATTTAAGAAAGCGCATCTAGCTACTACATTTCAATAACATGCGCTGGATTGGTACATGAGGTATATGGAAACCAACCCTAATGCAACGATTGATGAGCTTAAAACCACATTGAAGGAGAAGTTAAAAAATCCAAAACCATACTCTCAATGACCGAATTAAAGGAGATCCACCAAGAATTGAATGAATCTGTATGGGAGGTAGATCAACAATTGAAGCACACCATCAGGGATGGAGGATTTACTATCGATGACATGTTTCACAAAGAATGGTTCATTGCTATGTTGTTTTCGCATCTATGCCATTCCTTAAACCAATAGAGTATTGTGACACAGGTTGAAGATGTGGAGATCACCATGAAGTTAGAAGCTTTTCCTATACCAGCCACACAGGTTGGTCTCAAAAAATCCAAAGCCATTTAGATGCATTACATTTAGAAATACAAACTCTGCGAAAAGAGAAGGAAAAATATGTATGCGCAGGAGTATGGTGCACACACTGTAAAGCTGAAGGGAATCACAGGGATCATTGTATTGTATATAATAAATATCTGGCGGTTGGAGGACCAAGTCCAATTAAGACTGGGGCAGGGCCTAGTGAAGTTCCCAAACTGTGGTGCGTGATTTGTTAAGAAAATGGACTTCACATGACAACTTCTACCCTATACTTGGTAAATATATATCAGAGCCGCAACAACCATACCACACATTTTTTTGATTTATGGGACACGATGAGAAGAATTTTCGCAGTGTTGATTGAGGATTGAGCAAGTTGCTTCGTATAGATTGCAGGCCAAGGGTAGAGGACCAGATTTTCCTGCATCGTTGTCTAGGTGTGGTGAGATTCTAGGAAGAGGAGGAGGAGGTAGTCGTGGAAGGGGACAACTCATTTGTTATCATTGTGGAGAGGCTAGTCATTATGCTCGTGACTGCCTGAACCCAACATAAAAATATTGCAGGTATTTTAGACATTTTGATCATGTTCTTGAAGATTGGCATGTATTTTTTGAAAAAATGTAGGAAAATAAATGAGAGACGCCTACGTAGAATGTTCAAATGATGAGAGCAAAACCGCACATTGAAGACCCTAGCATAAATATTGTGACAAAAAACAGTTTAGAAACTGGAGAAGATAAAGCAAAAGGTATGATAAATGTCACTGATGTTTGGGTTCAAAGAACTCTTGAGAAAAATGAAGGGTTTAGTCTACAAAGGGAGAATGAAACCTTTGTCATAGCGAATAAGGACTTCATGGATCTTGGCACATCTAAAGTACCAAGAAAATATTACAAGGATACTGTTAAAGGGGCCAAGCCTACAGAGATGAAATCATTTTTGTAGGCATGTATCAAGCTCTTGCACAATAATAACGTAGTTGAGAATCTTCAAGCTTTAATTAATAGCTCTACTGAGAAAGAACATCCCCAGATGGAGAAGAATGTTGTCAATAAGATTTACAAGAACAAGAGAGGAACTAGCCAAGAGATGCTCCCGACTGCTCAGATAGGTGAGTTTGAAATGGACTAGGTCATTTTGGATCTAGGCCCTGATGAAAATTTCATACCAAAGCAGACTTGGAAAAAAATGGGAGAGCCTAAGTTGGAATGGTCTACAATACAACTGTGCATGGAAAATAGGCAGAAGATTATCCCAATGGGTATACTTTCTGGGGTCATATTTGATATCAAAGGAGTTAAGGCAGTGACTGATTTTGAAGTTATTCAGATTGTTGATGATTTAGATCCGTACCCTGTGTTGTTGGGTCTGGATTGGGCTATTTACATGGATGCTATCGTCAACCCCAAGCACAAAATTATGGTGTTTTAAAACAATGGAACCAGTGTTGCGGTCTCATTGGACCTTGCAGAAGGAGAAAGATACACAGAACTAGTGTGTGCAGAAGAGGAAGTTGATCATATCTACAAGCTAACTGTGTGAGATGAAGATTGAATCAATCCCACAAAAAATGGTAGGCTTAGCTGGGATAGGGATAGTTCATGCACTCAGACTTAGATGAGGAACTGGATAATTGGAAGAACCGTTTGCATGAAGTATCTACATTGCACTGCAACCGAGTCACCAGATCTCTATGATGCAGATCCTCTAAGGTGCAAGAATTACCTTATTTTGATGGTGTAGGTAGTGTCAATTGTTTTTTATATGAATTCGAAAAGGTTGTTCCAGAGACACATCGGTTCCATGTGATTGACTTAGCTCTGCGCTCAACCCCAACACACTAGTGGGAAACACACAAGGACAACTTGGCGAATTGGGAACAATGTACCCACATGATGCAACTGTGATTTAGACAACCCCATACCCAGTTGGAAGGAAAATATGCATGAAAAGAAGATACATGCATGCATTTAGCCATGTGGACTACAACTTGGGGAGAAGAGCCGGAACCAGGATGGGTGCATACATTCATTCATACTTTAAGTCAGATTCCTATGAACTGGTACCTAGAGGTTGAGCTGTGACGAGGCACGACAGAATGGGTTGCGATATGGGAAAGCTTTTTTTTAACTTTCAGTTTTGAGAGTAGATTCCCACACATCAAGATTGCCTTACACATGACTCAAGATGTGGTCTTTGACATGCTAGATAAACCAGAAGAACGAGCCCTACCAACATGGGATGCATAGATGGTGGATATAGTCGAATGCTAGAATGTGATTATTGAATATAATGAGGAAGACCGAAGAAACATCAATATCCTTGAGTCTGAAGGTCAGCGCTTAGTTTTTGGGCCTATGTTTGAAGTGCTAGATGTGACTGGACCCATGAAGATTAGGCAAGTAAACATTGGAACAAAAAAGCAAATTAAGATTTCAAAAATAGGGGATTATTTGGATGAAGATATAGTAGCTAAGGTTGCAGAGCTTCTCGTTGAATATAAGGACTTATTTACCACAAATTTTTCATAGTTAAAAGGTATTTTCGGGGATCTTGGTGTGATGAAAATCACTCTGAAGCCAGATGCTAGGCTTGTCAAGCAGGGCCCTTACAGGTTGAATCCTAAAGTATAAATAGAATTTCAAGGAGGAGCTGGAGAAAATGATTGTTGCAGGGATCATTGAACTAGTAGAAGAATCAGACTGGGTAAGCCCCATGGTGGTTCAAGAAAAGAATACAAAAGGATAAATCATGATTTGTGTGGACCTATTTAAGTTGAATGATGCCTGTGTGCATGACCCTTTTCAAACTCCATTTTATGATGAAGTGTTGGAAAATGGGGGAGGGCAGGAGGCCTACTCATTCACTGATGTATTTTTTGGATACCTGATCAGAACTAGATCATGGACCTAAGTGATAGCTCAAAATTCAAAGTGTTCAGAAATGTGCCGAACCTAAGCGACCAGATAGATCTCATCTTCATGATTGCGATGCAGTGAACGGTTCGAAAAACCAACACCGTATGAAGAAGTTATCACAGTTTGAAAAGTCCTGTAAACTGCAAAATTTTGACTTTGACCAAGTTTGAGTTGGATTGGGAAAAATTAAAAAAAGAATATTCCAAGGAATATTCCTCAAAATATTCCCTGGAATATTCCCCAGAATATTCCATTCGGTCCAATCAGAACTTGACACTTGGCACAGTCTCATTGCTTGAAGGGTTGACTTTGCTATGGAGAGCCACTAGGAGGATGCCACGTGGCCCAGGAATGGTCAATTAAAATTTTGTTGAGTCAATCAGGTTTGAACAACCGACCTCTGGACTGCAGTGCACACGCCTTAACTAATCCTCCTAACCATGTTTCTTAACCATGGAGGTCGGAAATCATATTTAAATTTTATTGTACATGCATATGGGGTTCGGAGGGGGGCCAACCTCCCATATGGCCATGGCGCTAAGACCGCGGGCCAAAGCTCTAGCCGCCGACATAAAGCTGCGACCCTGACGGTTCATGAACCTTGTCATATGGCGGAAGGTTTTATATTTATGCGATGGTTAATTAATCGTAACACCCACCAATTAAAATTTTCACATGGAGGTGAGGTTGCAGTCATCTATGCGGTTAGTCTGCATTAAACCCCAGTTCCACCTCAACTAAAATCTAGTATAAAGCGGGCTTCGCCTATGGTTTTGGATAGACAGTAAATCATGTGACAGGTACCCAATGGCTAAAATAAATGCTAGAAGTTTTCTTGGTGGATTAGTTAGCGCACCCCTATTTTTTGGGGAGCTGACATGTTTATCTTTAGTTATGTGCAGTTCCTCCAGGTTTAGTGGAGGATTTTTAGGGGTCTTTGGGCAAAATGAGTTCAGGCTCTACCTTGAGCTAGATTCGACCAATTTTGGAGTGCCAATAGTCAATTTCGATTATCTCAGACATTCTAGACTCATTGGTGAGGGTTGGAGGGCTCTCCGAGGACTTTTGAGTAGGTTTTTTCTTCAGTGAAGTTCTATGGGCTACCGGGGCCACCATGGGCCAACAACAGTTTGAGGCCTAGCCAGTGTGGGTAGAGGCCTTATTCAGGAATAAAATAGTCAATTTTGGATGTTACAAATGTTATTGAACTAATTTTGTGGTTTTCAGAGCCTGTAGCATAATTTTTAAGGCCAAGATGCTTCAGTGAAGTTCCAGGGGCCACTAGTGCCAACAGTAGTTTTGGGGCCTAGTCAGGGAAACTAGAGGCCTTATGTAGAAAACCAATAGTCATTTATGACTATAATGGGAATTCTAAACTGATTTATGGAGGTTGTAGAAGATTTTGAGGAATTCTAGAGGTCAAGAATGCATCAGAGAAGTTTTCAGTGACCCTATTGCCAGGGGGTGCCGACAGGTGTTGGAGGCGAAACCAGAGCAACCGAAGGCCATTTTTAATGATCCAATAGTCTATACTAACTATTTTTGGCCTTATGAATCCAATTAAGGGATTTTAAAATACATTTTAATACTTCTAGAGCTCTAGAAGCCGAAGGGAAATTTTGGGCAGCCCAGGGAAAACCATGGAGGGAGGCCTAGTTTGGGGATGCAATGCTTGTTTTGAGAAAATGATCAGCTTATATTTGGTGTTTGATGTGTGATGGAGATATTAAGTGTTTTTTTAGGGATATTAAAATAATTCTGAAGGAGTTAGTGCTATGGAGAAGCTCAGTGTAGCTCAGAGCACTGATAAAAGGAATCAAGTCTAAGGGAGCCTAGATTTGTTTTAAGAGAGATGATAGCCATGACAGGGATATAGATGGTATTCTAAGACCATTGGCTGAGTTTAGTAACCATTGGAGTTAAGTGTGGAACTTGTAAAAGAAACTTTACCATAATCCCAAAGAGCCAAGTCAAGATGACAAGAGCTCAAGGAGACGTAGCCCACGATATTCGAGTGAACTCCTAGATTAATTTTTCTATTATGTGTGGATGTTTATTTGCTGCATTATTCTGTTTTTATACATGTTTAAATTCAGCAGAAACAAATGGACTTAAGAGACTTAAACAGTTAAAAATCATACACCTATTTCAAGCATAAATTCCACAAAATGTCAAGTACAAGCTAGATCTTTTATTTGTTTAGCTGAGTGGGAGGTTCTTGAAATTAATAACAAGCTATCCAGCCCATTTTCAGATCAAGTTGGCATCAAATCACTTGGTTTCTTGATTGACAAAGAAATAGCTTGCTTGTTTGACTTGAAAGGTGTTTAAACAATGGAAAGGATTTGACTGTTTTACTGTTTGCAAATTGACTATTGCTTGAGTTTGATAGAGGTGAAGGGAAAGTTACTGATAGCTAAGTCCAGGAGAGGACAAGAAGGAAGAAAGGGCTGAATGCATCTTCCTTACCCAAAGGACCTCAAATCAACCCTTGAAGCACCAAAGGGTTTTTTTGGGTGCTTGAATAAGAGCTTGTCTCTACAGCCATTTTTTTCAAAATCTTTGTCAATAGTTTTTGAAAGCTTTGTGAATTTTGTTGAAGTTATTTTGTTAATTTTCATAATGACAACTTCTTCAAGTGAGGTTTTCAAATCCTCCTCCTTCACAAGATTCTTCGATTAAGACATGAAGCGAGACTTCTATATCTTGAAGATAGAATAGGAAGCACTAGTCATTATGAGAAATTTTTTGCTATGAAGCAAGAGAAGGAAGAGATTCTCAAAAGAATGCATGAGATGGAGATGTAGCTCCATCAAGCCCAAGAGGCCTTAACCAAGAACATGCATGAAGCAGAGGTAATTCACTCTAATTTGTCTTTAGTTTCCTCTTCAGAAATATGTGTTGGTTCATTTGAAGAGCACACTAGAGATATAAGGTCCAAGTTAATGTTTAAAATGGGATATGAAGGAAAGGGTTTAGGCGTTATGTAACCAGCTCCAAAAATAGAAGGAAAGAGAGATCAACGCCTTAGAAATAGCCACTTCGAGGGGGCAACCTCGAATACATTACATAAATGAAAATTCTTGGATGATACAAATGACCAAAACCTCCTTCTATATATAGGAGTCCATGGGTCCACAATATAATCCTAGCCGAACTAACAATAACAATGTAAGGGCACAATAATAACAATATTGGGGTTACAGGGGTACAAAAATAACAATAAGGGGGCTACACTAATAACAATAAGGGACTAAAATAGTAATATAGGGACCTAACATGCCCTTCTCCTTCAAAAAAAGTGTTGTCCTCAACGCTTGAGTAGCTCTGGGTGCTTCTATATAAAATTCTCATCCTCCCATGTAGAATCTTCAGTGGGTAAGTTCTTCCACTTGATGAGATACTCTGAAATTGATCAATTTCATAGCTATCGATTTCTTGTTTCTGTGACCGCTTCAGGTTCCAATATGATTTTTCCTTCCTCGTCAAGTTTTGGAAATATTTTTTGAACTAGATGACTTTCACCTATAACCTTCTTTAAGCATGAAACATGGAAAACTGGAAGCACTCGCGAAGAAGCAGGAAGCTCCAATTTGTATGCCATAGTACCAATCTTTTGCAACACCTTGTAAGGACCATAATATTTTGGCGATAATTTATTATCCTTCTTAGCTCGCTTGAAGGACATTTGTTTGTATGGTTGTAGTTGTAAAAATAACCACTCTCCTACATCAAAACTTCTCTCACTACGATGTTGATCTGCCTATTGCCACTGCTTGAACCTTATAATTTTCTCTTAAATATGATGTGATGGACGGTGGATGATATCCATAAAGTGCCATAAATGGGGTCATTTTTGCTGCAGTATGGAATGAATTGTTATACCACCATTCAGCGAGAGGTAACCACTTGACCCATTGTGTTTGTTTATCAGATACAAAACAACGAAGATATCCTTCCAAACATTTATTCACTATCTCAGTTTGACCATTGGATTGAGGATGATAAGATGAGCTATGAGATAATTAAGTACCCAAACAAGAAAATAACTCCATTCAAAAATTTCCAGTAAAAATGCGATCTCTGTCACTCACAATAACCTTTGGGTTTCCATGTAGCTTTTGAATTGTGTCCATAAATGTAGTAGCAACTGTACTTTATTTAAATGGATGAGATAATGCACAAAAGTGTGCATACTTGGTAAGTCTATCCACTACCACAATGATCACAATGAAAATCCATTGAAATCTCCTCCCAATGTTGACTTGGAATGGATAAAGGTTGTAGAAGACTCGGGGTCTTAATTGTCTCAACTTTATTTTGTTGGTAAACCAAACATTCCGCCACAAGCTTTTGAATATCAGATTTAAGGCCATCCCAAAAAAATCTTTCTTCACCCAGTGGTAAGTTTTTAAAAACCCCGAGTGTCCTCCTAAAGGAGAAGTGTGCAATTCCGAAAGAATATTTTTTTTTAGTTGGGAATTCTTACAAAGATATAAGAAATCTTTGTACCATAAAGAATCATTTTTCCAACTAAATGTATTGATCTGAAATTGTGAGAACAAAGGATTTCTCATACAGAGATTGACTGTAGGGGCATTTACCGGATATTTCACCTTTCAAAGAAAGGATGAATCCGGAGGCTACCTGGCCCTCTTACAGACTCTGCCTAAAGAAATAAAATGTAATCACTGAGATCTGATCAATGAAAGTATTTTTTATGTGCAAAGTATTCATTAATCCAACTTTAATGTGTGAATAGGCAAGATTATGTATTCTGCAAATGAAGTATAGTGGTTTGAAGATGAACTAATAAGTTTTGTTCTCTGTTTAAACCTGCTTGGGAAAATTTTACTTATAAAAATTTACTGTTTAAAGGAGCAGAATCTGAAAATATGCAGCAAAATTATACAGTATGACATCAAATAATTGTTTAAGCGGTTCACCCCTCTCTTGGGCTACCTCCGCTGGGTCCAAAAACCTCTAATTAGGCTTTTTCCCCTCTGATTAAATGCTCAAAATGTGAATACAACTGTATAGAAGCCTCAAATGGAAAAATACACTGCAAATTAAGATTCAGAAGGCTCAAATCAGTATAAAATGACTAAACAATCACCTCCATTGGATGAAGGTAGTCCAAAACAACTCTTCTTCCCTTAGGCCCTAATGGCTCCACGACCAAAAACGCTGGTAAATTCTCTGTTAGAGCACCCTGATGGCTCTGCAAACACTCCCAACAGATCCAGAATGATCCAATACCCCAGAATTAAAAAAAAATTCGTATCAAAAGGCTTTTCCTAGCCAAAGTTATGGCTCTTTTATTCCAACTGCCAGTTTGGCCTAGAAAAACTCCATTAAATGTGGAGCACTGGAGTTAACTCCAGTTAAAAATGACAACAACTCCAGAAACGGCGGCGCGCTCCAATTTTAACGGGCGGTTAACTTAAATGTCGTGGACGTGATCACATGCATCCGTCCAACCCGCCACGTTTTATGTTATAACAAACAGTTAAAACCGCAATGTTTTAATTAACCATAATACGAATCCGTTCACATGTTAACGGTTATAATAAATGTTTTACATATGCGCCGTTTGGTTTTAATTCCGCTCCAACGTTGCCAACACGTGCCTTAAAACTTTTAAAACATATGTTATGCCATTTAACATATGACATTTCAATGTAAACGTTACCATACCATGTTTGACCTTTTGACTTGCCACGTAACCCATGGAAATTTAACCATGTGCTTTAAACCCTTTAACGTATGCCATGTGGGTTTTAAATAATTCGAATTTGGGTTTAGGACTTTAATAACATATGTGTGGTTTTAATATTTAAATTTTAATAAGGTTTAATTAAATTTTTTTTTAATAATTAATTAAAACATATAATTAATAATATAACATATGATTAATAAAAACCATATAAAATATTAATAACTATATAATTTAATTAATTTATTAAATCTTATAAAAAAATAAAATTATCTCAACACAAAAAATTAAAAAATTCCTTTTCAAAATTGAAGGTTATTGGGCAATTTCAAAATGCAATATCTCCTCCATACGGTAACGGATTTGAGTGCCGTTTGCGGCTACAGGATCTTTTTTCTGAGCTCTTTCCAGTCGATCTGGTTTGGACCAATCCTGAGTAACTTCATTTTTGAGCATTTTTCTACAAGGGACTTGATCTCCTGATCATGTATCATATGTACTATGATATTTCTACAAATTTTGAATGAGTTTCCACACTTCTTCGTCCTTCTTCCATTCATCCCTTGCTTCGGTTATCCAATCTGGTTGGATAATAGAAATGGCACAAAGAAATGTTTCCACCTCTTCATTCTTTCTTGGGAGTGCATCTGCAACAACATTTAGCTTCCCTTTTTGTAGATTATTTCAAAGTCATAACCCAACATCCTTGTGACCCATTTTTGTTGCTCTTCTGAAGATAGTCTTTGTTCCAAAAAGTGTTTAAGACTATCATGATCAATTTTTACCTTGAAGTTCCTTCCCATTAGGTAAGGTCGCCACTTCTTCAGTGCATGTAGTATTAATAACATTTCCTTCTCATAAAAATCTTTCTGTAAATACTTTCCTTTGATTGGATGACTTTCAAAAGAAATGGGTCTTCCTTCTTGCATTAAAAAAACACCAATTCCATTTCCTAAAGCATCACATTCCACAATAAAAAAATTTGTGAAGTCTGGTGTAGCTAAGATCGGTGCTAGGCACATTGCCTCTTTAAGATGTTCAAAGGCCTTAGTTGCTTCAGGAGTCCATGAAAATGCATCTTTCTTCAATAATGTTGTTAGAGGTGCTGCTATTCTCCCATAATTCTTAACAAACTTGTGATAATACCCCGTTAACCCGAGAAATCCTCGCAACTGCTTTATGGTTGTGGGGACTTTCCATTCCTTAATGGCTTTAATTTTGTTAGGGTCTACCTTAACACCCTCATGAGATACAATATGACCAAGATATTCCACCTCTTGTACTCCAAAGAAACATTTGGATGTTTTTGCATATAATTGTTTCTCCTGCAATAGTTTGAGCACCCTGTCAACATGTTGAACATGATCCTTCCAAGACCTGCTGTAGATTAGTATATCATTAAAAAATACTAGCACAAATTTTCGAAGGAAGGGTTTGAAAATGGAATTCATCAACCCTTGAAATGTAGAAGGTGAATTGGTAAGGCCCAAAGGCATGACCAAAAATTCATAATGACCCTCATGAGTTCGAAATGTTGTTTTCAGAATATCTTCAGTCTTCATTCTAATTTGATGATATCTTGAATGAAGATCAAACTTGGTAAAATAAATTTATCCATGTAGTTCATCCAATAATTCATAAATCATAGGAATGGGAAATTTATCTTTAATGGTGAGCTTATTGAGCTCCCTATAATCCGGAAACATTTGCCATGATCCATCCTTCTTGTGCACCAATACTACTGGAGTAGAGAAAGAACTTTGACTAGGTTGAATGATACCAGCCTCTAACATTTCTGCAATCATACGTTCAATTTCCCTCTTTTGGACATAAGGATATCTATAAGGCCTGATGTTTGGAGGAACACTTCCTGGAATTAAATGAATAGCATCATCATGATCATGAATAGGTGGTAGTCCTTTGGGAGTTTCAAACACCTTGGAATGATTGTCCAAGAATTTTTGGAGATCTGCAGAAATAGATGATTTTTATGTTGGAACTTCTAGTGAGCATAATTGTGCAATTACGCCTCATTTTTCTTTCTTCAGAAGCTTTTTCATGACATTAGAGCTTATTATCTTTTCTGACTTCCCTGCAATACCTCGTAATTCGACTTCCTTTCCTTCTGAAAAAATTTCAAGAAAAGTTGTTGAAAATTAAAAGCTACCGTCCCCAAATATTGTAACCATTGTACTCCTAGTACAACATCAACATAAAGCATTGGACTATTCAATACATATTCCCCCATGGTTAGCTTGATATTATGGCATTTTTTAGAGAAATTTATAGTTCCTCCATTTGCAACCATTACTTGAAATTCTAGTGTTGGTTATAGGAAACAATTCAATTCCTTGGCTACCTTACAATGAATAAAATTATGGATACTACCTGAATCAATCAACATTATTACCTTTTTCTTCTTGATATGTCCTTTTATCTTGAGAGTTTGAGGAGTGGTAATTCCTGCCAATGCATTACACAATATGGTCAGACTCATTTCTTCCTCTTCTAGGGTTGTTTCCTGGTGTATATCATCTTCTTTTGAATATTCTTGTTCATTTTCTTCTTCCTTTTCACAATCAATGTAAAATAATTTCTTTTCAGCATACTTATGACCTTTAGTGTATTTGCTATCACAATTGTAGCAAATCCATTTTGCTATTTTTTCTTCCAATTGTTGTGGTGTCAACCTTGTAGGTTGTGGAAGTCTAGGAGTAGCAACACTTCCATCTTTATATATGTGAGTTGTAGGCTTCCTTGTCGCCATAATTTTACATTCAATTTTTCTTGCCAACTTGAATGCCTTTTCCAATGAATCAGGTTCCCAAATGCGAACTTCATGTTGGATGTTATCCTTTAAAGTCCCTATGAAGACATCAATCCAGTGTTCCTCTGGAATATCAGTTACCCTTATATTCAATTTTTGGAAGTCCTCAATGTGCTCCACCATGGAACCCTTTTGTTTGAGATTTATCAATTGGCTAAAGAAGGTGTTGCTTTTTGTATCCTCATAATGTGGTATCATTTCCTTCGTAAAAATTGACCAAGTGACAATTTTTTTATGGGAGAAAATACATCGATACCATACAAATGTATTTTGTTCTAAATGTAAAGTTGCAATGTGTACCTTTTGTGTGTTTTGAACATTATTGAGATCAAAATATTTCTCCATCTGTAGTATCCATGTTATGGGATCCTTGCCATCAAACTTCATCATATCCATCTTTGGAATATGGTGGTTCTTCCACCCAACCTTAGAGTTTATGAATTCATGATTAACATTTTATTTTTTTCTCATCATGAGTTTCCTCTACTATCTTTTCGCCATTAGGAAACATTTCTTGTATCAACTTTGCCAAAACTTCGATGTCTAATTTTAGATCATTCTTCATTTTTTCCATGTTGTATTTCATTTTTTCATCGATCTTAGCTTCCATGCCATCCATATTAGCTTCGAAAACATTCATCTTAGCTTCCATGCCTTTCTTCAAACCATCCATCTTAGTTTCCGTACCTTTCTTCAAAACTTCGATTTCATTTTTTGTTGCTCTTTGCGATAGAAAATTTTGGTGCACTTGCTCTTGTAATTTGATATCTCATGTTGTGTTTCTTCGTCTTCATGAGTCATAATGGAGCCTTCTGAAGGCTTAATGGGTGTTGAATTATTTTTAGGGGGGATTTTTGAACCCAACACTGATATCTATTCTTCAATATTCCCTTGTAATAAATTCAAACTAATTTTTTTCAAACGATACTTACATAATTCGAAAAAAATACACACCTTTTTCTTTCTTTTGAGGAGCTCGATATTGAAACTGAATTATCTCTGTGATTTCAGATCTTCAATATCTGAAATTCGTCCCTAAAGTATCCCTATGAATCTTCCTTTGAATGCCATATGTTTGATCTGATTTGGATTATTTAAGACAAAGTTATGCCCAATATCCCACAACGACCTAATTATGGGCTGGTTCAGTAGAGCGAACTTGTATGACTTTCCATATGTCACTGTTTCCTCCTTCGGCTATGAAATTGATATGAAAAAGAATATAATCTATGTACTTGCAGCCAATTTTTACCGAATCCCAATCTGACGCTCAGAGAGAGAGTTATGAAGTTTTTTCCACAGTCACCTCTTTGAGATGAAATTCGGGAGCCCGAAACAATCCTACATTCCACAGATCATATCTCAAGAAATGTGTGAACCAAGATCTGAAATTTTTACAAGAGATTCCTTAGGAATTCTTATTTGCTCTATGAAAATTTTAGCTTCTGAAAACTCGTAGAAAAATAGTTATAGCGAAAATTCCACAATTACCTTATTAGGTTAAATTCAAGAGCCTGCAAAATTCCCTATCTTCCACAGATCATATCTCCAAAAATATTGCAAACCAAGCTCTAAAATTTTGCGATGATGCTCCTTAAGATTTTGGTTTCATGCTCTAAAAATTTTAGCTTCGGAACCTTCGTAGAAACAATGTTATAGCAAAATGCCACAATGACCTTTTTGGAGCAACGAAACCCAAGAATCCAAACCTCTAACACCAAATGTTATGAAACCAACTCCAAAAAGAGAAGAAAAGAGAGATCAATGCCTTAGAAATAGCCACATCAAGGGGGAAAACTCCAATACATTACATAAATGAACAATTCTTATATGATACAAATGACCAAAACCTCCTTCTATATATAGGAGTCCATGTGTTACACTAAAATTTGTCACCATGACATTTAGTTGTCTATATGGGTTCATCATTACCTATTTATTTCTCCCTTAGACGTCCAAAATTATAAAAGTTCCTAAGTCAAGTTTTGGAATTGGGAAAAATCTTATTAAAACCCTAAAAAGTCTAACTCTGCACTTTTCCTAGTCATTTCCTACGGTACCGCGGTTTATTTCTCTAAAAACTGTGGCACGTCCCACACGTTCTGCTCATCAAAATTATGGACCCCTGTAAAAGGTAAAATAAAAAGAAAAGTAAGTTCTAGAAGCCCAGCTGGTCGAATATTCTTCCAGCTGGTGCCTTCTAGAAGTGTTATCTGGTCGAGCTTCGCCCCTTCCATTCATGAACCTTTATCCCTTCATAAATGTTGCTATCCCTTGGTTTTTGGAGCTAAAATCCCATGATGAGAGGGCTTTATCCCTTCCTTATTGGAACTAAAAATAATTTCCTTCAACTATAAATTGAGACCATGTTTCAGTCTCAGGGGACTTCTTAGCTTGCAGAAGAGAATTGCTGAAGAAATTATACTCTCCACATTTGGCATCATTGGCATGAGAGAGATTACATACTCATAGCCATAGTCTTATGTTGATTCAGAGAGTTGGAGTCTCATCAAAATGAGGAAAATGGTTGTTCGGGACCCTGGAAGAACCTATACAAACATCAAGGCATCAAGGTTGTAAGGTTTCTTCTTTTAATTCAAAGTTAATACAAATGGATTCTATTTTCTCGTTGAGTTTTTCTTCTATCTTTTGAATAATCTAATTCTTGGATTCCTTGATCACTAAGATAGATTATTGATTTTGAATTATCATATCTTGCAGATGCTTTTGATCTTGTTTTCTTGTCTTTGATTGCAGATCTTATATGTTGGATCGATGCCTTCTGGAACGACCAGATTGAAGAACGAGTAAGCTTTGGACTTCAGGTAGGAGCATCTCTCCATAGTTAATAAGTAATTATTAAGAAAAATAGTCTAGAGAAAATGGTCTACATCTGTCTGTTTGTTTCTAGATATCCTTAGGATACTAGGGAGATCGCTCTTGTCCGCAAGAGAGATTAATCCGCATAACAAAATGGTGACTCCACTGGCGAATAGAACTTAGTTTTCCTTTTTGTTTTTCAGTTTGAATTTGAAGAATATTATGATTTTTATTTGTCTTAAAACTGGGTTGGGTAGATAACTTATCAGAGTCCCTGAAAGGAAAATCTGAATTTTTATTTTTTTTTCTGTATTTTTCCTGGCCTCCGCAGTTTTTATTTAAAGACAGTGTGGTAGCCTGCACAGTTTTTAGTTTAGAACAATGTGGTACCACAATGTTCTCCATTGAAACCTGTGAACTCATGGAAATTTTTTGAAAAATTAAAAATTCTCTTTTTAGGAGCCAGATTACCAAATTTTTTGTGTTTGCCCCAACTTGTCTTGACAATCAAAGCCTTATGTGTGAGTTTCTTTTAGCAACTTTTTTCTCAGAACCTGTTAAGCTAATTGGGTTTTTTGAGTCTCTTTTTTGAGAAAATCCTAATTTGAGTTCCTTTGGTCATTACTTCGATGTTTGTCTTAGTCTCTTAACAATTTTGCATCTTTTTGCTAAATTGTGTCTGAGTGTTAATCACCTTTGAGTGTTTTTATTTTTGACCTTTGGATTTCTCACCCAAATTTCTTTACTTACACTTGATTGGTTCTTTAGATTACATTAGAATCATTATGTGTTTGATAATTCTCTTTCATAGATCACATTTGCATAATTAGAATTCTCATTTTCAGAATATGAATGAAAAATGTGCATAGATTACATTTGCATAGTTTTCAAGTGAATTGTGCATAGATTACAACTGCATAATTTACATTCTGGAAAAATCAATCATATATTTAGATCAGTTTCTTGTTTTAAAAACATAAAAATAAAAAATTTGAATTGATTAGCATTAGTTTTTCTTGCTGAAATTAGTGCATTAGAGAATTTGTTATATTTTCTCTTATTTATCAATCTTTTCATTGTTGGAAGTGAATGGAACCTCTTTCCTTACTTTAATTAGGATTCATCAAATTGAAAAGATTACATTATCATATTTGATTGCATTCAATTTTGGGTCAGGTCATAACACCATTGGTTTCATATCCATTTACCCTTTGAGTAATAACAACCAAATAACACATCGCTTAATTAAAATTCATCTAGAAATTTTTACATTTTCTAGGGCTCTTTTCACCAATCTAGATTAGGATAGTGCTTTGGAATAGGTTGTAGTTAACTTTCCAAAGTAACTAAATAAAAAATAGCATCTTGCAGTAGGAAAAAATCCAATTGTTGAAATTGTGCTATGGGAAGCTCTTCTTAAAAGAGTCAAGCATGAGATCATGTCGGAACCAGTGAGGTAATTGTACCTATCTCATTGGGAAAGATAGCAGATGTGCACGTATTAAAAATGGTAAACCTTGGATATACCATTGTCGAGGAGCCTGGGGTCACTTGTCGAAAAACCTTAAATTATGTCAAGGAGCCTTAAAGGGAATTGAGCTTGTTACTCTGCCCTTGCGTGTATATCAGATCGTAGATTGTTTCCTTAGGTATAATTGTCTCAGTTGGTGACCTTAGTGGCCATAATCTTTAGGATTTTTATCAAGGTGACGATGGAGGGAAGGTCCCACTGTACCTGGAACAAACGTTGTCTAGACTCACTTGGACTTTCTGGAGGGTGCACTTCACTTCAAGATGGCATAGTGGAGGTACTTGCATTGAACTGTTTCATTAAGCAGGTTGTTAGGATAACTGTTCTGACCGCTAGTTTCACATTGATCTCTGTGACATTGTATTTCATCACCAACTAGTGATTTCACTGTGAAAACATATTGTTTGTGTGTGGTTTGACTCCTAGATTTGATAGCATGTGTTCATTTGTTTGTTTTTAATTTTTAGAGACTATAGGTGTGAATTGTGAATTTAATTGTTAGGTGTGAATTGTGAATTGTGAATATTTTTAAATTGTTAATAAAATTCACTGAAGATTGAATCTAATGGCAACTGTTCTGGAATTTCCCAACCAAGGAACCCCTATTTATGAGAATCCTAGTAATTTTCCTTGCTTTGGAAATGTTGGTCCTCCTTATATGGCTACATTTTCATTACCTGGATTTACCATAGGTTGACCAGTATGGTTATTTTCAATTTCATTGGCCTCGAATACTCAAATTGTTTCACCTCAACTAGATGCTTCACCTCAACGGAGTTCACCATATCAACATCACAACCCTCATGTTGACCCTTTACCTTCTTTTCCCAACATGTCTTCCTCCCTTTCTTCCTCTTCGCTTGGTAAAAGCCTTGACGCTAGTAACCAGGTGGCTAAGAAGAAGAAGAAAGGGTGACCACTTCCTTATCAATTGTCCTGGTATTCCTAAGGTATTGGAAGTATGGTTAGAGAAATATCATCAACTTACCGTTGATCCATCAACCAGTGATATTCAGGTTCCTGAGAAAAAGGGTAAAGTTAGGTTTCCTTGTAGGTTATGCAAACGGAGTCATCAAACTCACATTTTCCCTCACATGGATGAAGCCTAAAAATTGTTGGAAAACATTACTGTTCCACAGAAAAAATTTCCAGCTGGTTATCGTAAAATTTCTCCCAACCTACCATCAATTGACGAAGTGATTGATCTAATTCCAAGTATAGTCAATCCCACTCTTCCATTAAAGAGTGAAACTGATATCACTTAGGTTGATGATCCGTTATTGGATCAAGTGGTCGACTTGATTTCTCATCTGGTTAATCCCACTCTCCCTGTAGAGAGTGAAATTCATACCTCTCAAGTTCTTCCTGTTAAATTAGATTATTCTACGCCAAGGGGCATTTCACTTTTTTCTTTAGAACCCCCTCCAAGTATCGAGGTCTTTTTCTTTGATTGGAATAAACTGACAGAACCTCATCTTCCTTCCTCCATCCCTTTCCAAATCATTGTGAAGGTTTGTGGTAAGAATGTGTGTCGCACAAATGTAGATGAAGGTGCTTTTGTTAGTATTTTATCCTCAATTGCTTGGCAAGCTTTGGGTTCCCCTCAATTTGTGCCGGTTACACAGAATCTGTCAGCTTTTAACAGAACCATTAGTGAACCTTTAGGGATTCTTCCAAATTTTCCTACTACCTTGGAAGGTAAAACTGTCTGTATTGATCTTATGGTAGTCCGAGGTCCCTTGGATTTCAATTTTCTCCTTGGGCAAGACTATGTCTATGCAATGAAAGCTGTCGTATCGACACTCTTTCGCGTGATGTCTTTCCCTCACAATGGAAAAATTGTGACTGTAGACCAACTTTCATTCGCTAGTCTTGATTAAACTACCAATAATCCAACACCCCTAAATGTTCGTTATACAAAAGTGGTATCTACCCCGCTATGGGTTAATTATGTGGAAACCAGTCCTGTGTTTTCAGTTATCGATGCAAGCGAGTATCTCAATGTTTTATCATCTTCCTTTGACTTAGATTCGGTAATTGACATGGCAAACCCTATGGTATTATTTGAATGCGATGTTCTTATCCCTATTGAATTCCTTGACATGTGTTCCTTCTAGAGAATTGTTCTTCCTTCTGATGAAGACCTCTTGGAAGCCATGATCAAGGATTGTCCCTTGACATGTGTTTCTTCCAATTGGAAGCCATGACAAGGTTCTATGAGGATAGTTATTTTACTGTGTCAACCTCGTTAAAAAATGAAACAGATATCCCATGAGGATAGTTCTTTTCCTATGTCAACCTCGTTAAAAAATGAATCAGGTAATGAGGATAGTTCTTTTACTGTGTCAACCTTGTTAAAAAATGAAACATATACTTTTTATGAGGATAGTTATTTTCCTATGTAAACCTCATTAAAAAATGAAACAAATCCTCTCCTAATTGGGTCGAGTCTTTGATTAGATCTTATAAGTGTTAAGTTGAGTCTTTCATCTGATATCGTAAATGAACCTTCATTCCATCCACCTATTAGTAACCAGTAGTCTACTTAGTTGAATGAAATGAAGCTTGGGGGGCATATGCTCTAGCAAGTTACGCTTGGGGGGCATTAAAACTTATCTCAAGCACAGTTTTCTCTTTGTTTCAAGCTAGTGTAAAAATGAAACAAACCTATCTCAAGCATAGTTTTCCTATGTTTTAAGCTTGTATAAAAATGAAACCTATTTTGATTCCATTTCAGTTATTATTTTCAAGACTCATTAAACTCATGAAAATCCCAAGATTATTTTGCTATCTTTCATTCTCGTAAAACACATGAAAATGTTGAGTTCTTTCCGTCTTTTCTTGCTCGTAAATTAAGTTGAAAGTCGGGAGTTGAGTATAATTTTTATCACTTTTTCGAACTTGTTAAAACTTACGAAAAAGAAAAACCAACTGAGTATACTTTTATCACTTTTTTGGGCTCTTTAAAATTATGAAAAAGCGAAACCCTGGAGTTCTCTTTTAAGCCGTTTTTAGACTCTCTAAAAATTAAAATATTGCCGAGTACTTGACTATTCAAACTCGTTAAAGGAAATGAACAGTCGTCCTTTCAGTATAAGTTTACCCCTTTTCCGGAATGAAATGGACTATTTACGAAAAAGGTATATGTTGGCTAATCATGGTCAATAGAGTTCTCTCCTCAATTATTTTATCCTTTTTCGGGCTTGAGAGACTAAATTTACGAAAAAGTACACCCACGAAGTTTTCTTAAGTTTTTCTTCTGACTCCCTAAAATTGAAAAACACTGAGTTTCACCTATACTGGACTCATTAAAACTTAACAGTAAAGGAATTGTCAATTATAAACATGAACAAAACACTCCTTCTTAGGGTTCGATTTTAATACTAAGTTGGATTCATCCGAAGGATGAGCTTATATAACAAGCAAATGTTATCCTCCTCAAGCTTGTCAAAAATAAAGAGGTACTTACCAGAAATGGTGGGGGAAAAGAGAGAAGATGAATCTAGTTGTCATACTTCGTTCCAAAAAGTAGTATACCACTCTTAAACACGACACTTTGGTCACATTCAAATTTGGGTTGGGAAAATCCTTTGGCCAAACAGTTAATTGAACCACATTAAAAGTCTTCAACCCATTTCTGGGTATTATCTTTAGGTCAATCGTTACCATCTGCAGTGTCATTACGTGTTCAAGAGATCAGTTAAATAAACCATTCATTGCAAACATTTGTCTCCATTCACGTTGACCATCCCCGAGTCAGTCCTTGCAAATATTTCTTCAAAACTTTATCTAATGGTTTCGTGTCATGGGCTTTCCTACGACGAGTCACTTTCTATTGACAACAACTCATCATCTAGAAAGTTGATTTAGAATCCTATCAATACCTTGGGATCTGCATGCCCTAATGGCAGGTTTCTCACCTTCGATGACAGGTTGCATCATTGACCTTCAATCAAATGACTCTGTGAAATGTTCGACTTCAGATCAAAAATTCACATTTCATAGATTGTACTGAGTACTTCGAGAGCCACTGTCATTATTGGTGGTTTCTCTCATACTTGTTAACATTTCACATGATTGACTGGTAATCAAGTGGTTTCTACCATGTTCGACTTCGACATAATCAATCGCATGGATAGAATCGTACTAGTTCGAGAAGCAGAAATCAAGACCCTGGATCTTGTTTCCACCATCCAGGTTGTGAGGATTTTTTATCATACAGTAGACTACTCATAACAGATAGTTGTGTCCATATCGTGTCTACTATTAATGTAATTCTAAAATCATTTATGTATCAGAGCATGTAGTTAGTTTTGATCTGAGTATGGGAATGCCTACCTCAGTGATGATACACACACACACACACACACACACACACACACACACACACATATATGCTTGCATTGAATGTTTTTTTCCAGGTTTCAACTGGCGTGCCTGCAGGCTGATCCTCGGAATGATAAATCACTTCACTCTTCAGAATCCTTTAGAACACTTCAGACTTTGCACGTTAGGGGGAAATCTGTTACACTAAAATTTTTCACCATGAAATTTAACTGTCTATATGGGTTCATCATTATCTATTTATTTCTCCCTTAGAGTTCCAAAATTATAAAAGTTCCTAAATCAAGTCTTGGAATTGGGAAAAAGCTTATTAAAACCCTAAAAAGCCTAACTCCGCACTTTTCCTAGTCATTTCCTACGGTACCGCAGTTTATTTCTCTAAAAACTGTGGCACATCCTGCATGTTTTGCTCATTAAAACTACGAACCCCCATAAAAGGTAAAATAAAAAGAAAAGTAAGTTCTAGAACCCCCATAATATTCTCCCAGCTGGGGCCTTCTAGAAGCGCTACCTGGTCGAGCTTCCCCCCTTCCATTCATGAACCTTTAACCCTTCATAAATGGAGTTATCCCTTGGTTTTTGGAGCTAAAATCCCATGATGAGAGGGATTTATCCCATCCTTATTGGAACTGAAACTACTTTCCTTCAACTATAAATTGAGACCATGTTTCAGTCTCAGGGGACTTCTTAGCTTGCAGAAGAGAATTGCTGAAGAAATTATACTCTCCACATTTGGCATCATTGGCATGAGAGAGATTACATACTCATAGCCATAGTATTATGTTGATTCATAGAGTTGGAGTCTTGTCAAACTGAGGAAAACAGCTGTTCGGGACCCTGGAAGAACTTGTACAAACATCAAGGCATCAAGGTTGTAAGGTTTCTTCTTTTTATTCAAAGTTAATACAAATGGATTCTATTTTCTCATTCAGTTTCTCATCTATCTTTTGAATAATTTAATTCTTGGATTCCTTGATCACTAAGATAGATTATTGCTTTTGAATTATCATATCTTGTAGATGCTTTTGATCTTGTTTGCTTGTCTTTGATTTTAGATCTTATATGTTGAATCGATGCCTTCCGGAACGACCGGATTGAAGACCCATTAAGTGTTGGACTTCAGGTAGGAGCATCTCTCCATAGTTAATAATTCTTAAGAAAAATAGTCTAGAGAAAATGGTCTACATCTGTCTATTTGTTTCTAGATATCCTTAGGATACTAGGGAGATTTCTCTTGTCCACAAGAGGGATTAATCTGCATAACACCATGGGCCCACAATATAATCCTAACCGACCTAACAATAACAATGTAAGGGCACAATAATAACAATATTGGGGTTACAGGGGTACAACAATAACAATAAGGGACTAAACTAGTAATATAGGGACCTAACATTAGGCAAACATGAACAAGGAATGATTGATCCTATTTTCGTTGAGGAATGACCTAAGAAATTTGGACTTGGTTATGTTCAATCTAATGACGAAAACTCCAAAGACATGAAGGCATGTGAGGCAACTTCAAAGAGAAATTTTGTTCCAAGTTCTAATACACACACATGTCAAGTTTGTTTTCAAGTTGATTACCATTGTTTGAAGCCTATGTTACAGCAAGAATATTGTAGACATGAAGCTTATGGCGAGCATGTGAGTTTGGAAAATTTTCAAGACATAAACACTGATGTTAGTCTACAAAATACATCTGGAACCTCTACTATTTCATCTCCTCAAGAAGGCAAAAAGGATGGACATGCAAGACAGCATATGAGGTATAATTCTTCCCATAGTCAGGTTGATTATTTTTCTACAAGGCATGACATTTTTGCATGCTTGAATGGAAGACAGTTTTGTTGTGCATATTGTGGTATGTTTAACCATGATGTTTTGAGATGATGGAAGAGGATGAAGGCATACAGGAAGTAGTTGAGGCAAAGGCAACTTGTGAAGAAGGTGCATAATACTTGCACACATTTCTAGAAGAGTGGACATGTTTTTGCCCAATTTTGGACATTGCATCTAAGTAATCGTCCCAAGCACATGAGGCAAGAGGACATAAATATTGGCAAAAGTGGAACCAAGGATTCCATCATTGATGTGAGAATGAATGTTTCACATGAAGAAAATTTGTAGCAGCAAAATTTGTCATGGAAGTGGCTTGGTAAGAAGTGGTTTGACTTCTTGACACATTAAGACATACACTCATTTGTACATATGAAAATTTCAGTTATGTATACATGTTTTATGCTGTAATGTCACATTTGTTTGTGCCACCTTGGATCGTTGATCAAGGAAGTGATGTTAAACTACCTTTTGAAAATTTCTCGCCAAAAATTTCTGAGAGAGTGCATGGAAGACAGTTCTTGACAGGAGGACAAGTGCATCCGGGAAGGGAAGTGTCGACTACCTTCAAGTTGTGGTTCAGAGGCACTTAACCATGCAAGGCAAGTGTATGGAGGCTGAAAAGAAGAGGGTGATGTACTCTCATCTAATGTATAGATCAGTATATCAGTATTTTGGGGTCCAAAAGATTCCTAATCGGGAGGTGTGATTAGGACTGGATCATGGACCTAAGTGATAGCTCAAAATTCAAAGTGTTCAGAAGTGTGCCAAACCTAAGCGACCAGATAGATCTCGTATTTCTGATTCCGATGTCACAAACAGTTAGAAAAACATAAACCATATGAAGAAGTTATCGTAGCTTGAAAAGTCCAATAAACTGCAAAATTTGGACTATGACCATGTTTGACTTGGATTGGGAAAAAAAAAATTATTCCAAGGAATATTCCTCAGAATATTCCATTTGGTCCAATCAGCACTTGATAGTTGGCGCGGTCTTAGTGCTTGAAGGGTTGACTATGTTATGGAGAGCCAATAGGAGGCTACCACATGGCAGGCTCAGAGGCTGCCATGTGGCTCAGGAATGGTCGATTAAAATTTTATTGAGATGGCCAGGTTTGAACACCCGACCTCTAGACTACGGCGCAGAAGCCTTAACCAATCCCCCTAACCGTGTTTCTTAACCATGGAGGGCGGCGATCATATTTAAAGTTTATTGAACGTGCATATGGGGTTCGGAGGGGGGGAAACCCCCCATATGGCCATGGCGCTAAGACCGTGGGCCAAAGCTCTAACTACCGACATAAAGCCACGACCTCGACGGTTCATGAACCTTGTCAAATGGTGGAAGTTTTCATATTTATGCGATGTTTAATTAACTGTAACACCCACCGGTTAAAATATTCACATGGAGGTGAGATTGCAATCATTTGCATGGTTAGTCTGCATTAAACCCTGTTTCCACCTCAACTAAACTCCAGTATAAAGTGGGTTCTGCCGATGGTTTTGGATATACCGTAAATCATGTGATAGGTACCCAATGGCTAAAATAAATTCTAGCTGTTTTCTTGGCAGATCAATTAGCATGCCCCTATTTTTATGGATTTGGCCAGTTTATCTTCAGTTATGTGCAATTCCTCCAGGTTTAGTGGAGTACTTTTAGGGGTCATTGGGAAAAATGAGTTCAGGCTCTATCTTGAGCTAGATTTGACCAATTTTGGAGTGCCAGTAGTCAATTTCGACTATCTCAAACATTCCAGACTCATTGGTGAGGGTTGCAAAGCCATACCAGGACTTTTGACTAGGTTTTTTCTTCAGTTAAGTTCTAGGGGCCACTAGGGCCACCATGGGCCACTAGTTGTTTGAGGCCTAGCTAGTGCAGCCAGAGGCCTTATTCAGGAATCCAATAGTCAATTTTTGATGTTTCATATGTTCTGGAACTAATGGTATGGTTTTCAAAGCCTTTAGAGGACTTTTTTTAAGGCTAAGATGCTTCAATGAAGTTTCAGGGGCCACTAGTGCTAGCTTGTGCCAGCAGCAGTTCGGGGCCTAGCTAGGGCATCTAGAGGCCTTATGCAGCGAACCAATAGTCATTTATGACTGTAATGAGAATTATGAACCCATTGATGGAGGTTGTAGAATATTTTTAGGACTTCTATAGGTCAAGAACCCATCAGATAATTTTTCAGTGACCCTAGTGCCAGGGGGTGTCGACAGGTGTTGGAGGCGAAATCAGAGCAGCCGGAGGCCATTTTTAATGAACCAATAGTCTATCCTGACTATTTTTGGCATTAGGAATGTAATGAAGGGATTTTTAGAGAAATTGGAAGACTTATAGAGCTTGAGAATCTGAAGGGAAGTTTTGGGCAACCCCGAGCAAACTGTGGAGGGAGGCCTAGTTTGGGGATGCAGTGCTTGTTTTGAGCAAATTATCAGCCTATATTTGGTGTCTGATGTGTGCTGGAGACAATAGGTGTGGGTTCAGGGGCAGTAAAATATTTTTTAAGGAGTTAGTGCCATGGAGAAGCTCAGTGTAGCTCAGAGCACCGACAAAAGAAATCAAATCTAAGAGAGCCTAGATCTCTTTTCATGGTGATGAAAGCCATGAAAAGAATAAAAATGGTATTATAAGCCCATTGGTTCAGTTTAGTAAACATTGGAGATAAGCATGGAACTTGTAAAAGAAACTTTACCATAATCCCAAAGAGCCAAGTTAAGATGACAAGAGCTTAAGGAGACGTAGCCCATGATCTTCGAGTGAACTCCTAGATTAATTTTGCTGATATGTGTGGATGCTTATTTGTTTCATTATGTTGTTTTTATACATTTTTAAATTCAGGAAAAACAAATGGACTTAAGACACTTAAATAGTTAAAAATCATACACCTATTTCAAGCATAAATTCCGCAAAATGTCAAGTACAAGCTAGATATTTTATTTGTTTAACTGAGTGGGAGGTTCTTGAAAAACATAAAAAGTTATCCAACCCGTTTTCAGATCAATACCACCAGATAAGAATTTCGCTTGAAGACAAAAGTAAGACAACCTTTGTGACAGAATGTGGATCATTCCAATACACAATAATTCCATTCGGTTTGAAGAATGCGCCAGTGATATTCTCGCGCTTGGTTATTTTGATGAATATACTTTATTTGGCTTATTGAAAAAGCATGTTTCAAGTCTTCCCTTGATGTTGGATACTTTTCGAAAGCATCAGATCTCGCTGAATCTAAAGAATTGGATATGCTGTGTCCCTTTTGAGATTTTTTTGGGTCATATTGTCTGTGAACAGGGATTGATGGTAGATCCAGCTAAGATTGCTATTATTGTTAACTTAGAGGATCCAAAAAATGTGAAGTAATTGCGCTCAATTTTGGGGTGTACTGGCTATTATAGAAATTTTATTCAAGGCTATGCATTGATTACTGCATCAATGGAGAATTTATTGAAGAAGGACACCTCTTTTTGCTAGGATGAGGACTTCCAGAAGAGTTTATAGATGCTTACGGAGAAAATGGTGATTGCGCCTATATTGGTATTTCTAGAATGGACAAGGAATTCGATGTACACATGGATGCTTCGTGTATAGTTCTCAACGTTGTACTCGCGCAACTAGGGGCTGGAGATATTTATCACCCAATTGGATTTGCGAGCATGAAATTTTCAAGTGATAAGCACAAATACTCGAAAATGGAGAGATAATGATTAGCTATGGTCTATGCGCTACATAAGTTTCATCACTATTTGCTGGGAGGACATTTTAAGATATTTACTGATCACTCTAGTTTGAAGTACATTGTCAACAAATGTGTGTTGGGGGGGAAGATTTTTCGATGGCTCTTTTTATTTCAAGATTATGATTTTGAGGTGATTGTAAAGCTGGGGAGATTTAATGTAGGTCCAAACCACCTATCGCACATTGAAAGTGGAGAGGATCCAACTAGTTTGGAGGATGGATTACCAAACATGTAACTACTTTCCCTTAAAGTAGTCGATGACCACTTCGCATATATTATCCACTTTCTGACCACTCGTAGTGCGCCTATGGGGTATATAGTTAAGCATAAGAAACAATTGGTCTTGCGTGCATCAGACTTTACTTTGATTATTGGCTAGTTGTATAAGATGGGAGTTGATGAGGTATTGAGGCACTATGTGACAGAGTTTGAAAAGGTAGAGTACCCTAGTAGAAGCACATGCATGGGTTGCAGGAGGTCACTATGTAGGAAAACCAACTTCACATAATATTTTGAGGGATGTTTTTTAATGGCCTATGGTGCACAGTGATGAAAAAAGAGTATTGTCACGCTTGTGATGCATGTCAGAGAATGGGGAAGCCTTCGCACATAGATGAAATGATACTGCAACCACAACTGAATTTGTAGGCTTTTGAAAAAATTGTCGTTGAATTTGTAGGACCGATCAACCCTCCTGGGAAGAAGACTGGTGCGCACTATATCATTACTGTGATGAATTATTTGACTAGGTGGGGAAAATATAGCCCTGTGAAACATTACAGCGTAGAGACAGTTGTGCACTTCAATTTTGAGAATATATTGACAAGGTTTGGGTGTCCTAAAATATCGATGAGTGACTAGGGTACACATTTTATGAATGAGACCATTCAAGTCTTGACAATGGAGTTTAAGATGCACCATCATAAGAGTACACCATATTATCCACAAGCGAATGGCACGGTAGAAGCCTTTAATAAGATTTTGGAGAATGCACTCACAAAGGTCTGCAATGCTAATCAGGATAATTGGGATGTGCATGTAATTGTGGTTCTTTAGGCATATAAAACTACATGCAATAAATTGACTAGACTGTCCCCTTTCATGCTGGTGTATGGACATGAAGTTGTTATGCCAATGGTGTACATCGCCCCTAGTCTGCACAGTGAAGCAGTAACTAACATGGTTGGTCAAGATAGTATGGAAGAGAGACTTTCACAGCTAGTTGCATTGGAGGAGGAAAAATTCATTGTTGGTTTCCATCAGCAAGTGAAAAAAGCGTGTCAAAAATCTTGGCATGATAGGCATATCAGACAAAATATTTTCAAGGAGGGTGATTTAGTTTTTCTAAATTACAACAAGTTTGTGCACCACCCAGGAAAGTTCAAAATGCATTGGCTTGGACCTTATGTTGTCAATGAGATTATGAAAGGAGGTGTGGTATGTCTGGTTACCTTAAGGGGTGAAGTCCTTCCTA
This sequence comes from Pinus albicaulis, assembly GCA_034641835.2. NCBI lineage: Eukaryota > Viridiplantae > Streptophyta > Pinopsida > Pinales > Pinaceae > Pinus > Pinus albicaulis. The sequence continues at coordinate 247,821,246 of CM076579.1, forward strand.
GATATGTGAATAGAAGTCGGTTGAAGCCATACAGGGATGATCCCATCCCTGCGTGCACCAAATGACTATATGGCCAGAGAAGTGTTTTAGTGTTCGGGATAGTTGTAAGAGGGTGCATGACCATAAAGAAGTCTGTCATATGTTGGCAATGGATACCGGTGCGACGAATATTTAGGAATCGAAGGTATCTGCGACAACCGTGCAGGGGCTGCACCAGGAGGATGACATCGTCACAGATGGACCAAAAAATAGTCGTTGGAACAATTATTCTGGATAAGATAGGGTTATTACCGTTTGGAGGAGCGACTACCCTGCATTTATGGAGGATATTATGCTATATTTGGAGCCGTTTTAGCATTTATGAGGTTTCATCAATGGAGATCAAACCATTTAGGCCGCGCCATTGCTATACATATGGCAGGAAGGGTCACATTAGTTCCCTTTGCTTTCCAAGAGATTTTTGTCTATTTCTCTCATTGTGTTTGATTAAGTGTATGTCTGAGCACCTGGAATACTTCCTAGAGATGTTTCACCAACAAGGGTTAAGACATTTAATCCATCCAACTTTGATTGATACAGAGCCTACCCCCTCTACAACACCCGCTGAAGAAACACCTGCGCTGGAATCTCAGCCTTAGAAATCAAAGAAAGGACAAGCTTCAGAGACTTGGAAGTCTCCGTGAAAGAATACTTAAAAGCCTAAGTCTACCCTGACTGAGCAACAGAAGAGACCAATGGCTGAAGAGCTCAAAGTAATCATTGAAGAGGATGTTGTGGAAGAGATCAATCCAATGTCGCAGTTGCCAAATTATATTGCGCCATGCAATCCATCTATGAAAATCAAGAAGGACCTAGATAAGGTCAAATCTCATATCAATACGATGTTGCTCCTGAAAAATATGCCATTTGAAGGAGACATGTTTGCAAAGGTGTTGTTGCTCAAATTGGAAGATTGGGACCTAGATGACCGCACGAAGTTCCCTGAACTTGCGCCCTCAGAGTATTTGGAGTAGGTGCCCTATGACGGGGAAGTCATCAAATTCGAGCCAAAGACATTGGAATTGGGGTTGTAGCAGTCCGAGCTGCTGAACCTTCTCAACATCCTAAATTTTGGGTGCAACACCATAATGACATATGTTTATGCCATCTACTCGCCCCAGTGCACGATAATTGTCTGTGGCTAGGAGAGCCTGTTTTGATCGATGATATGTTGATTCATCATATCACCATGTTTCCATATCAAGGGGAGGATCCAGGGGTGGCCTTCAGAGGAAAGGGATTGGAGAAAAAGGTCTCTGATGAGGCGAAGAAATCTTATGGGGTAAATAGGAACTCCCGCGGCTTTGTTGTAGCAGACATAAATTTGTCGGCAGTTAAATTTTCCACCCTGATCCTAGCCTGTAAAATTATCTGAAAGTGTTGTGCAATGGAGGCGTTGGCGTATGTAATTAAGCTAGATGTGCAATGCGTAAAAGGGGTACAATATAATTGGACAAAGTACCTCTACAATGAATTTATGGAAAACATTTAGGAGGCACAGGAGGATGGAAAGAATTTTTATTATGCTTGGCTGTTGATGTTGGTCGCGATGGTCAGTTGGAGGCCTCCATTTCAATCATAGTTTCCAGAAATTGAACCCAATCTGTGCGAAGCTGCCAAGTATACATCCCTATGGAACTTGAAGCTTCCATCCAGAATCATAGAAAATAAAATCTTTTGGGTGTTTTTTGATGCATAAATATTTCAAGTGGTGCAGTCCAAGCCAAGGCTGTCACTTACATTGTATGAGTAGTACAAGCACATCGTGGACTTCAAGGATACCTTCCATAATATGCACGTCTGTGTGAAGAGGGAAATGGCAGGGGTATGGTATGAGTTTTCGTGCATGGTCACGGAGGATGACCTTGTGCGCACCATGAAGAAGTGGCCCCCATTATGGCTCAAAGTAAGCACATCTAGAGGTGTGTCATCCACAGTACCATCGAAGACCCTAACAAAGTCGTGCACACCCACAGATTAGCCGAAGGATGCATTGAAGGACCAAGAGTCGGTCACTACGACAGAAACAGTGGACCTACACAGTGGTGAGGAGATGGAAGAGAAGGATGGAGACACTTTTGATGCACCAGAAGATACATGGTGAGGAACCAAAAGAGGGCTTCAGACCACCTTGGGTGGTGCACAAAACACAAAGCTTCTAAGAAAACCGAGACGAATCCATTGACACTTACAAAGTAGAATTTTGACAAGATCAGAGATAAAATCTAGATGGTCACTGAATATGTATGGAACAAGGTCAAATCTCAGTATAAATCCATCCTTGATGATGTGCATCAGGGGCTCCAAAGCTCATAATGCAAGCGAGCGCCATACAAGTGAGCGCTGGTCAAGCGAGCGTGAGACAAGTGAGCACGAGAAAAGCGAGCATGGGATAAGCGAGCACGAGACAAGAGATCATGGGAAAAGCGAGCAAGATAAGAATCAAACACCTAGCTAGCTCTAAAAGCCAAATATTTCAAGTTTCATGTGTCGCAGTTCAAATTACTAGTTTCGAGCTATGCGCAGTCATTCTCGAAAGCTTTGAGGGTGAGATTTATTTGGTCGTGTTACCCACCAGCAACCTGCATTACATGCATATGATGATCACATATGAGTTGCAATACTGAGAATATAAGGCTTTCTAGGACACCGCAGCAGTGTAACATCAAGTCACCTCAACACTTAAAGGACATCATCTTGCAAAGGATGCACACCACACTGTTTAAAGTCAGTGTGCCCAGTTGGAAATCTTGATTGATCAGCTATGCTTGGGTCTCCCCGAAATCACAGTACCTGCCACTGTAGCTACCACTTTCAAGCTCGAAAACTTGGTCATTGCACTCAAGGCCTCACGATCAGAAATTTCCATAGGCTGAGCCAAACTTGAAAAGAAGATCCTTGATTTTCATATGAAGCTGTAGCATGAGACACCTCCAGAATTTCATGCACAATGTGCCAAGGTCATTCAAGAGTCAACTGCTAGCATCAACATTGTTGTGGATGCTTGTAGAAAATTTTTATAGGAGGCCATGGGAATTTGGAACTCTGTCCAATATGACCCTGTCGCATAGTAGCTGAAGGTGGACCTGTAAGCCAAAGAGCAGTATTTTAATGATATCGGGTCACTGCGTTGACCTTGGTGCATGCCTAAAGGTTGGCCCGCTTACAGAAAAGTTGAGCTATTCAAGAATATATCGACACACTGCACCAACAGGAGAAGTTTCTTGATAACCGGATGTAGCCTTGGAATGAGGAAGCCCTACAACTATCCCAAAGCATAGATGGTGCCCTTAGAAGCCTACAGTAGACCCAAAGGAGTATCAGCCTGGCAGTCGAGGGGCCAACTACAGAAAAACTGGTCAAGGAAGCATAACACACCGCAGTGCAGAGCACAGAGGTCATTTAGCCACTGAAGACTTTCATTTAGGTGCTGAAAGACAAGATGTAGGAACCAGGGCCAAAGTGACTCGGGATGAGTCACTAGATTGTGTAGGAGGCTTGCTGGAATGGGGTCCCCTAAGGGAAAGTTTGTGTATAATTTTGGGGTTAAATTTTGTTGAAACGCATTGCACGCAAAAGTAAAGGGGATTTAGGGTGGGTCAAAGCTAATTTATCATTGTAATGGGTAAAAAGGGAAACCATAAGCCTCAAACCATGGTTTAAGACCATGGTATGTGCACATCAAAGTCTTATAAATATGTAAGAGTCAAGTCGAGTAAGGATATCAATAGATCGATAGATGTTTATGTTAATGAATTCTTTGATTTGAGTTTTGGGTTAGTTTTTGACTGGTTTGGGTAGAAAGGCTCTAGCTGGCTGTGTGTGTAAAGACCTAGTCATGAGTTGTGTGCATGGACTTTGATGCTGTGTGTGCAAACAGAAAAATATTGTACTGAGTTCAAGATCCATTAATAAATAAGAATTTTTGGCGAACTCTGTTGCAATTTCTATGTGTTATGCATGATTGTGTTGCTTATCTGTTAATCTATTTCCTTTGAATGCATATTTATCTGAGTTAATTATCTGTGGGAAATATCTGTATTTGTGCAAGGATTACTTTTGTGTTAAGGTTTTTTATTGGAAAACTATCTGTGTGATTGCGCAAGTGTTGTTTCTACTCTAATAAGTTAGGTATGACTGAGAGATAATAATCTATTTATGCATATTTGTTAAGGGTTTTTATTTGTGCTTAGATCTGGTTTCTTGTGAAGTCTCACGCAGGAAGATAAACATTAAAACTGATAAGTAAGGGTAAAACACACATCAAACACTCCCTCAGGGTGCAAAAACCTGGTTCCAACACCCCCCCATATTGACTCGGGTGAGACTTTGGTGTGCGCAAGAAATAATTGCCGAAAGGGCCAGTAGTTGGAGGGTTTTGTTGGTTGCGCAGAACACTCTGAACCTGGGTCAGAAACCCTCAAGCCAACACACACACACACACACACACACACACACATATATATATATATATATATATATATCCAACAAATATCCAAGAAAATCCACCCGAAGGTATCACATCTTGTAGGTTTATTATGAGAGCCTAACCCCTGTGAATTTTTCATTCTATATTAAGTTAATATATATTTATTTTAATAGTGTAATACCAACTTAGATCCATGTTAAATCTAGATCTACCAAGGGATGAGAGGGATCAACTTTCTTTACACTCTTAAAGAAGTGTACACCTCAATAGATTTGATCCTTGTTGGTGCTTGGTAGATCTGGAGTTAAGATGAACCTAAGTTGTTTTATATAAAAATGCTAGTTTATTAAATATATCGTTAACTATTTAACACTTATTATATGATAGTTAACTATTTAACAAATCTTATATTATTTCATAGTTATACTTTAGTTAATTTTTATAGTTTTTTTATAAATGTTTTTTAACCTTTAAATTATATATAATAATTATTTAGTTTATATAGAAACATAACAATATTTTTAACCATATTGTTATATTAAAAAAACTAAAACTTTATTGGAATTAAGCATTGATAAATCCATTGGTCTTAGCAGTATCTTGGAGGAGGAGAATCTGGAATCCATTAATGATATTTTTATTATAGAGAGAATTATGGTTTTTTATCTAACCTTAACCAAAACTCCCAAAATTATTTTAAAGTTGATAAGGAAATTGAGCGCTCAATTTTTATGGAATAGCAAGAATATAAAAAAAAAAAATTGTCTTCGGTGATGTGTGAAAGATTGGCAATTCAAAAAAAGAAATGGAGGTTGGGGTCTCAGAAATATGGAATTATTCACTTTAGCCCTTGCAACAAAATGTGGATGGTAGATGATTTTTGAAAATATTGTGTGGAGTTTGATCATGATGTTAAAATACCTAAAGGATAACACAAAGGAGGTATAGTTAAGAAAATAATCAAAATCAACTAGGGGAGCATCAATGATTTGGAGAAATGTGGTATGAGGGATACCGGTTATGGAAAAATGGATCACATGAGATCTGTGGATTATGTGTGATGATAAACACAAACTATATGTGGATCTTATAGAATTTATAAAATGTCATGGTGTTTATTATATTGTGAATATGGCTAGAAATGATCCCTTGGATTCTGATAATCAAGTCTCATCAAGGTTTATAGATCTAGTCATTTTTATAGGTGAATGGAATATTTTTCTCATTAATTTGGTGAAAACATGTATTTTTTTTTAAATATGGATGAAGAGGATAGATTCTGTTGGTCTAAAAACAAGCAATGTAGGGTTATTTTAGCAAACTGGGGATGTAATGCTTTAATTCAACAAAATATGACCTATGAATCAAAACGGTTGTTTAATTTAATTTAGAAGGGTCAAGGACCCTTGAAATTTCATCTTTCTTTAAGGCTTCTCCTTGAAAGGAAAATTCTTTCTTGGTATGTTTTAGTAAATAAAGGATGGGAAGGTCCTGTATTCTATATTTTATGTCGTTAGAACAATGAATCTATTGACCATTTATTTATTTTTTCCTTTTTGTGCAAATTATTTGGAAATAGGTTTTGTGAATCCTAAAAAAAATTAAGTTGGTGGTTTAAGAACTCCATTGAAGAAATTTTGTTGCCTTGGATTAAGAGATTTAATTTGTCCTCTTTTAATTTTTTCCTAGTATTTGTGATATGGGGCATTTGGTTAGGGAGAAACAAAGTTATACTTCAAAAAGATGTTGTACGCTCAACCGTAATTGCACATAATTATAGAGTTTCTTTTTTTGGAACATGCTAAACCCTTGAAATTGAAGAAGACAATAATTATAAGGGATTTGGTGCTATATGAAGGAAATGTATGAGGTTTTTTTATGGTGTTTGTCAACAAGAAGAATTGTGGGGCTAGTATTCTCATTCTATTCTCTCGAAATATGATTCTAAAATTTAAGTTGGACATTGAAAATGGTACTAACTTTGTTGCTGAGTTTATTGCTCTGTGGTATACTTTGAGGTTAGCTTTGTGGAAGTAAGGGAATGTTTTTAAACTAATTGGTGATTCAAAAATAATAGTGGACTAATTCAATGGAAAAGTGGATCTTAGAAAGGAAGCTATGAAAATCACACCAAGAGTCTGATGATCTTTAGAACCTTCACTATTACAGGGATCATAATGTTCCACGAGATTTTTTCTCAAAAGAACCTTTACTTTTGTATATTGGCATTGTACCCATTCAAAATTTCACAATGATATTTTATCATCAATCTTTTCCTTTAATATTTTAAACTTTTCGAATGATAAGTTAGTCTTTCTTCTTTATGTAAGAGTAAAGCATATTTTTTTTACTAATATTAAATGTATATTAAGAAATTAAGTTGCCATAAGAAATTATATTTTTCAGTTATATTCTAGAACTATCAAAAATAGGTTTTTTCTTTCGAGAAAAAATAATTTTTTAATTATTTTAATTAATATCTATTAAAAAAAATTGTAAATAAAATTAGAGAAATAAATGTGTTTATTCTAATATTTCATATATTTATTATTATTTTTAATTAATAATTAATATATATACTAATTATTATTATTATATATATATATATATATATATATATATATATATATATATATATATATATATATTATTTTAACTAATTTTTTAATTTATAATATATCTCGAAATAAATAACATTTTTAATTTTATGAAAGGTGAGAATGACGAGGCACTCATGTTGAGATTGAGATTCTATGGGACTCCACTAAGACAAGACATAAACACCCCTTATTTGCCAATGTCTATGTTATACCCCTTGTGTCTCTTACGCATAACTCAACAATGCATACATGGTATATCATGCACTTTTCATGGAATTATGATCGTGTATCAATAAGTAATTCCAGTGATTATATAGCATTATATTTAGCATTATGATTTGAATTTATTTTTTAATATTTTATTTTTCATTCATGTGGTGTGGTTATATTTCCATATGAATTATAAAACAACTTTATTTGCAAAATATATGGAGACCGAAAAGTGTAATCATGATGTTTGTGGTTGGATCCTCATAATGCATTGACACGAGAAATCTTGACAAAAATATGATAGGGTGCGAACTTCTTTAAAAGCACTAAATGGTCTAAAAATTTAGAAGTTATATTTGTGAAGATATTGTCTTCCTTCTATGTGTGGGTCTGAATATTTATTACAATAGTATTCAATACTAGTATACTAGTATAATGAGTGAATTAGTGTTCACGTCATTTAAAGCATAATGCTGGTTTATTTTGTTTTTATATATATTCTTTTATCCTGTATACTTTGGGTTAAAATTTTCATTCATAGAATATATAATTTATTTTGATAATTGGTTAGTTATTGTTAATTTTTTTTTATAGTTTTTTTTTTTTTTAACTTTCTAGAATAGAATTAGGTCTATATCTTGAGTGGGCCTAATGGTTAATAGTATGTGTTTCCTCCTAAGAGATCACAAGTTCAAAACCAGATGGTGCTAGAGTATGTATACCTTCGTAGACTTAGTAGTCAAATCATTGCACAGAGGTGGGTCTCTTGTCCCACAAACAAGGAGGTCTCATACACCAATTTGGTGTATGGCTTGACTGTAGCTTTAAAATCGAGTAATAATAATAATATTATTATTAATTGAATACACACATCCAATTTTCACTATATTTAAATTCTTGGTTCATGCATATGGATATCCAATCCCTATTTGTTATATTAATTCAAAATAGCTTAATTTTGTTATTGAAATTAGAATCATATGAAATTCACTCTTGATTCACCCACTATGACTTTTATGTAGAAAAATATGCACAGATCATAGTAATAAATATTAAAATTGGTATAAATAAGTTAATATCATTTTATTTTTGTATATACTTGAGTTTGTGGTAATTGATAGAGGTCCTTTTAGAATTCAATAGGAGCCACTAAATGATATTTTAGGGTCTTTCACCAAATCTATTGGAATTGAAGGTAAATTTATTTCTTACTTTCTACCCATTTTTTAAATTTGTAGATTTTGGATGTAGTTTAGGTCTATATTTGGGTTGTAGGTGTGATAAGTCACACCCCATAACCTTATGAATTAAGATCCATCTTCTCAAAATAAAAAAATAAAACATGATAGGGTTTATGTTTTATATACATGTTCCTCTTCTACATTTTTCTCTACTCTTCTCGTGTGTTTCCCTCTCCTTCTTTCTTGTTTCCTTCTTTCTCATTTTTCTCTCTCTTCTTCTTTTTCCTTCTTTCTCTTTCCATTTTTATTTTCTTCACCCATCTCTCTCTCTCTCTCTCTCCCATTTTATTTTTCTTATCCATTATAACCTTTTTCTTTTTATTATTCTTTCCTTATAAGTTACCATAATTTTATTTCTTCATCTTTTTCTCCCACATTATTTTTCTATTGGCCGTCCACCCCACATTCCCCAACTTTTTTTCCCTATTCCCCTCCACCCCACCTTCCCCCACTTTCTTTTCCCATTCCTTCTCTCACCCTCCTCTTCATTTTATTGTCCTTCCTCTTTGTCTTCCGTTCCTCGTGAAACTTTTTGTTCTTTCTATTTGTCTTCTTGTTTTTACACCCCAAATCCTTTTCGCTCTCTCTTCTCAGTCTTTATCCTCTTTTTTTTTCTCTCTTCTTCTTATACAATCATTTATCCCGATTGATATTAATACTAATAATTATTAATATTCAATTATTACTATTAATCCATAAAAGTACGACATAATTTACTAATATAAGTTTCACCTTGGTTGATAACAAAAAAATGCACCAATTACATAATAGTAAAACAAATTAAATACGACCCTTCCACACCGTCTGTCTCACCCACTCCGCCTTTGCAATTGCCCTCCTCTGCTTGTGACAAAGCAGCGAGCCCGCGCTATTGGGCCCTTTTCTTCCCGGTGGATGACCACCTTCTCTCGTGTATTCTCTGTCTTGCAGTTTGCTAGGCTTCTTGGCAATCATCGTGACAATGCCGTTTTGGCTCCTGCGTTCAAAAATTTTAATCTGTTGTCTTGTGTATCACTGTCAGTAATTTCTGCCTCCAATCCCGGCCTCTTCTCTTCCTCCAATCAGCTTAGGCCTTCTTCACAACTGTCTGCAGCGCATCTCTCTGCCCAATCCATTCGAGCCATCATGAGAAATGAAAATTGTCTACACTGTGAATACCTTCAAGCAGAAATGGCTCTGATTCGTGGGCAGTTGAAGCTCATGGAAGAAAAACACCAAGTGGACACTTCCTTCCTCTAGCAATAGGCTCAGTCCTGCCAACAATAGCTACTAGCTGCCTCAAGTCCATGTGCACATGTGGAAGAATCCCTCCAGATTCTGAAATATATGCTAGACAAATGATCTGCACCTAGCTCCAGCTCGAACAATGTCAAGAAAACCAATCCAGATGACAATCAAGACAACACCAATGCCTCCACTGGATGGCCAATCAACATTTACTAATCCTCATTCCTCCCCTTTATTTTTTTGCTCATGTCTTTTAAATTTTCACCTATGCTTATGCAGTTTGTAAGAATTTACCTTGATTCAGTAATCCAGTATAGTAACAGTAATCAACACTTTGGAGGCTCTTTCCCTTTTTTCGAATATAATATAGCATCTGATTTTGTAAAAAATAAATAAAAATTAACAAACATTAACTTCTATAGCCCCTCTATATTATTGAACTACACTTCCCTTCTACTCTTTTAATTTCCAAGCATATATGTTAGAATAAGAGAGTTTTAATGGTGTTGATAAT